>CM052799.1:92509417-92532678 GCA_028533885.1 Nasua narica
GTAGTTACCCTCTATGCCTACACTGTGAAGAGTTTTAATCGAGAAAGGATGCTGTATTTTGTCAAATGCTTTTTCTGCATCTATTGAGAGTTATCATATGGTTCTTGTTCTTCTTTTATTAATGTAGTGTATCACACTCTTTGATTGGCAGGTGTTGAACCAAACTTGCAGCCCAGGAATAAATCCCACTTGGTCGTGGTGAATAATCCTTTTAGTGCACTGTTGAATCCTATTGGCTAATATTTTGGTGAGAATTTTTGCATCCATGTTCATCAGGGATATTGGTCTGTAATTCTCCTTTTTGATTGGGTCTTTGTCTGGTTTTGGGATCAAGGTAATGCTGGCTTCATAGAAAGAGTTCAGAAGTTTTCCTTGCATTTCTATTTTTGGAACAGTTTCAGAAGAATTGATATTAATTCTTCCTTAAATGTTTGGTAGAATTCCCCTGGGAAGCTGTCTGGCCCTGGGCTCTTGTTTCTTGGGAGATTTTTGATAACTGCTTTAATTTCCTTGCTGTTTATGGGTGTGTTCAGATTTTCTATTTCTTCCCAGTTCCATTTTGGCAGTTTACACATCTCTAGGAATGCATTCATTTCCTCCATATTGTCTAATTTGCTGGTGTATAGTTGCTCATAATCTGCTCTTATAATTGTTTGTATTTCTTTGGTATTGGTTGTGATATCTCCTCTTTCATTCATAATTTTATTAATTTGGGACCTTCCACTTTTCTTTTTGATAAGTCTGGTCAGGAGTTATCTATCTTATTAATTCTTTCATAGAACCAGCTCCTAGTTTTGTTGATATGTTCTACTCTTCTTTTGGTTTCTATTTCATTGATTTCTGGTCTGACATTTATTATTTCTCTTCTCCTGCTGGGTTTAGGCTTTATTTTCTGTTCTTTCTCCAGCTCCTTTAGGTGTAGGATTAGGTTGTGTATTTCAGAACTTTCTTGTTTCTTGAGAAAGGCTTCTATTGCTATATACTTTCCTCTTAGGACCACCTTTTCTGCATTCCCAAAGGTTTTGAACATTTGTGTTTCATTTTCAATGGTTTCCATGAATTTTTTAAATTCTTCTTTAATTTCCTGGTTGAACTATTCATTCTTTAGTAGGATGCTGTTTAGCCTCCATATATTTGAGTTCTTTCCAACTTTCCTCTTGTGATTGAGTTCTAGTTTCAAAGCACTGTGGTCCAATAATATGCAGGGAATGATCCCAATCTTTTGGTACTGGTTGAGACCTGATTTATGACCCAGGAAGTGATCTATTCTGGAGAATGTTCCATGTGTATTAGAGAAGAATGTGTATTCTGTTGCTTTGGGATGTAATGTTCTGAATATATCTGTGAAGTCCATCTGGTCCAGTGTGTCATTTAAGGCCCTTTTTTCCATGTTCAGCTCTTGCTTAGATGATCTGTCCATTTCAGTAAGGGGGGTGTTAAAGTCTCCTACTATAATGGTATTATTGTCGATGTGTTTCTTTGAGTTTGTTATTAATTGGCTTATATAATTGGCTGCTCCCATGTTATGGGCATAAATATTTACAATCGTTAGAGCTTCTTGTTGGATAGACCCTTTACGAATGATATACTGTTCTTCCTCATGTCTTTATTTTTTAAAAAGATTTTATTTATTTATTTATTTATTTATTTATTTATTTATTTATTTGACAGAGAGATCACAAGTAGGCAGAGAGAGGCAGGCAGAGAGAGAGGGGGAAGCAGGCTCCCTGCCGAGCAGAGAGTCCGATGTGGGGCTCGATCCCAGGACCCTGAGATCATGACCTGAGCTGAATGGCAGAGGCCTTAACCCACTGAGCCACCTAGGCAACCCTCCTTCCTCATGTCTTATTGTAGTCTTTGGTTTAAAATCTAATTTGTCTGATGTAAAGACTGCCACCCCAGCTTTCTTTTGATGTCCATTAGCACAGCAAATTGTTTTCCACCCTCTCGTTTTAAATCTAGAGGTGTCTTTGGGTCTAAATTGAGTCTCTTGTAGATAGCATATCAATGGGTCTTATTTTTTTTATCCAATCTGATACCCTGTGTCTTTTGATTGGGGCATTTAGCCCATTTACATTCAGGATAACTATTCAAAGATATGAATTTGGTGCCATTGTATTGCCTGTAAGGTGACTGTTACTGTACATTGTCTCTGTTCATTTCTGGTCTATGATCCTTTTAGGGTCTCTCTTTGCTTAGAGGACCCCTTTCAATATTTCTTGTAGGGCTGGTTTGGTGATCGCAAATTCTTTTAGTTTTTGTTTGTCCTGGAAGTTTTTTCTCTCTCCTTCAATTTCCAAAGACAGCCTAGCTGGATATAGTATTCTTGGCTGCATATTTTTCTCGTTTAGTGCTCTGAATATATCAAGCCAGTCCTTTCTGGCCTGCCAGGTCTCTGTGGATAGCCCTGATGCCAGTTTAATGTTTTGACCATTGTATGTTACAGATCTCTTGTCCTGAGCTGCTTTCAGAATTTTCTCTTTGTCACTGAGACTTGTAAGTTTTACTATTAGATTTTGGGATGTTGATCTATTATTACTGATTTTGGGGGGTTCTCTGTGCCTCCTGGATTTTGATGCTTGTTCCCTTCCCCAAATTAGAGAAATTCTCTGCTATAATTTGCTCCAGTAGACCTTATGCCCCTCTCTCCCTTTCCTCTTCTTCTGGGATCCCAATTATTCTAATATTGTTTCATCTTATGTATCGCTTATCTCTTGAATTCTCCCCTCATGGTCCAGTAGTTCTTTATCTCTCTTTTGTTCAGCTTCTTTGTTCTCCATCCTTTGGTCTTCTATATCATTATTCTCTCTTCTGCCTCATTTATCCTAGCAGTAAGAGCCTCCATTTTTCTATTGCACCTCATTAATAGCCTTTCTGATTTCAACTTCGTTAGATTTTATTTCTCCAGAAAGGCATTCTCTAGGATCTTCTATGCTTTTTTTAAGCCCAGCTAGAATCTTTAGTATCATCATTCTGAACTCTAGTTCCGACATCTTACTGATGTCCGTATTGATTAGGTCCCTGGCAGTTGGTACTGACTCTTGTTCTTTTTATTTGAGGTGAGTTTTTCCGTTTTATCATTTTGTCAAGAGAAGAATAAATGAGAGAACAAAATACTAAAAGGGTAACAACAACCCCAGAAAAACATACACTAAACCAATCAGAAGAGACCTGAAATGGGGGAAGGGGCGGGAAGAAAAAATGGAATATGATCAGGCTGGTGAAGAGAACAGAGCCACACACTAGATTTTGGGTGTATTTTGGTACGTTAGAAAAAACTGCCTCCCAGAATTTTAAAGAAAGAAAAACATACATATTCAAAAAATGAGGGTAAATATGATGAAAGGATGGAATACGACTGTAAAAATGAAAATTAAAAAATATTTTTAAAAAGGAATTGATCAGATAAGAAGTTGGTTGAAAAAAGAAAGAAGAAAAATTTTAAAAAAGAGAAAAAAGGAGAGAATGTGATCAGCGGGAGACTAGAACACAGCCCTACACTAGATTTAGGGTATATTTTGGTCTGTTAGAAGAAACTGCATCCCAAAATTTTAAAGAAAGAAAAACTAATATGTATACAAAAAATAAGATTAAATACAATGAAGGGATAGAATATGACTGTAAAAATAAAAATTAAAAAAGATTTTTAAAAAGGAATTGATAAGATGGTTAGAATAGGAAAGAAGAAAATTTTTTTAAAAAAAATAGAAAAAGAAAAAATAAAGAAAATTTTAAAAATTAACTTTGAATGACTAAGAATCATGGGGAAAAAAAACCCATGAACTCGATGGACTGTATTCCCCTAGCACTGGAGTTTTGCTGTTCTCATTGATTGGTAAACTTGGTCTTAGCTGGATGTTCTTGCTCATCTTCTGGGGGAGGGGCCTGCTGCAGTGATTCTCAACTGTCTTTGCCCCAGGCAGAACTGCACTGCCCTTGCCAGGAGCCAGGCTAAATAATCTTCTCAGGTTTGCTCTCAGGAGCTTTTGTTCCCTGAAAGGTTTCCATACCGCTTTGGAGGACAAGAATGAAGATGGCAGCCCTCCAATCTCTGACCTGGAGCAGCCGAGAGTTCGGGCTCCAGTCCTCAGTGGGCCCTCAGAGAAAAGCAGTCAATCACAGCTGTCTCCCTGGTCTCTTGCCACACTCCATGCTCACCCAGCCTGTGACTAAGCATTTCTATCTCTGGCCCATGGCCCCCTTTGGAGTCTCCAAACTCAGCAGATTCCTGCAGCGCACTCCCATGGCACTCTTCCCAGTGGAGGAAGCAGTGGAGTCTCCCCAGATCTGCCACTTGTGGGGTCCCTGCTCAAAGAGTAGTGGCCCAACTGCGCCTCGGATCATGGTTTATGGCAACGCTGAGCTGAGAGCCCACTCCTTGGCTCTATCTCTGCAGCCAGCTTCCCTGCTCCAATACCTGGGAGCTCTGCCACACTCAGGCACTCTCGGTCTTTCTGTGACCCCAAAGGTTCTGAGACCACACTGTCCCAGCAAGGGTTCCATCCCCCACTTAGCCACTGGAGTGACATACCTCTACAGAGCCGACTTCTAAAATTTCCGATTTTTGGATCTGCTGCTCTACCACAGGCCAGTAGCCAGCTGACGGAGGAGACCTCTCCTCCCACCCCCACCCCCGCAGTCTATCTTCCCAAATATCACCTCGGATTTACTTTTCCGCATGTCCTACCTTCCAGAGAGTGTTTGCTTTTCCCTTCATAGAACAGCTGCTATTCTTTTCTTTGATCTCCTGTTAAGTTCATAGGTGTTCAGAATGGTTTGATAACTACCTATCTGAATTCCTGGGACCAGATGAAATTTAGGTCCCCTATTCCATCATCTTGCTGAGTTTCCTCCCAACTTATTCAAATCACAATTTTAATTGCTTAGTTTTCCCTAGTCCTCAACATCAAAGTATTTTATTTCAGCCAATAACCAGATGATTAGCCAACACTGGAGTCATAAAGTGTCATTGTATTGTTATTATTAATTTTTGAGAAATCCTATGGAATTTTTAGGAATGTCTGTCAAAGTTACTCTTCTGTTACCTCTACAGAAAATAGTCAATTCAATAATGATCCCGCAAACTAGAGGTTTACTCTTCACATTCTAGTATGTTCTTATATTTTTCTTACATGTCATTTTTATTACTTTACATAATTAACATCCCATAATTTCATATCATGCTTCCTAACCTAATATAAGCATTTCCTATCTTCTTCATTATATTTCAACTACTACATTATTTGTAATAGTTATAAATTATTCCATCTTATATTATAACTTATTTCAGCACCCCACTATTAAACACTTTAGCCATTTATAATTTTTCATTACTAGAAACAATACAGACTTCCCTGGGCAAAATATTTAAATGTACACTAATATGTAACAAAAAATCAAAATGAAAAACTATTTTAATACATAACCAAGTGTACAAGATAGGGAAATTCCTAGATGCCAGAATCAAAGAGAAAACTAAAAGTTATAAGGATAAAAAGGAGACAAAATTACTCACTAGGGGTATGAGAATCAGATACAGGCCACAGGGGCTGGTAGCTGGAATTTAACATGTCAGGAGATAGGAAAAAAGAAGTCATACCCATAAGAGTCAGAACTAAACTTTGCATAAAGCCAGGAACCCTAAAAGGCTGTGCTTTCTATTCTACAAGTTCTGCTTGCTCGCCTCAGAAAGCTACAAGGAAGCCAGCCAGTGTGCATGTAGATTAAGGTTGAAAAAGAATCACTTTCAGGAAATCACACCAAAGGTGTGCCACTTGTGGGGATGAGGGTCATAGTCTCTAGGTATGGAAATCTCAACACGAGAAATAATTACAATAGTTTTTCCAAACCTATAAAACTCATAAATTCTTAGAAGAGACAAATACAAAATCATTCCATAGGAATGACTCTACAGGCACAATTTCACAACCCAGGACACTGGGACTTCTGTGTAAATAACCCTACTGAAGAACTGCTGACAGTAAAAACTGTAAGTACTACAAAGAAATGAGCCACACTGTAGCAGAGTGAGTAGACGCAACTAATGGGATCATTTGAACCCTAAGAATGAAAGATAATAGAGCAGTCCAAAGAAATGTACAAATAAATGAAAAGTAAGTTTCAAATTATCAAAGAAACAGAGAAAACAATAGACACTGTCAAAAACAGAAGATCATGCATTCTGATTGGCCTGCCTGGGTTGCCTGTTAGTCTCCCAGTACACATACCCTTTTCTAAGAATCACTTCTTCAAGATAAACTATGTGCACACATGTGCACATGGGTATGCACACACACACACACACACACACACACACAAATTTTTTCAAGAGATTTTTAAAGAAGAGATTCTAGGAATAAAAATATATGATCAACGTAATTTTTAAAAAAAACTTCAATGTTTCAGTTCAAAAGTCATAAAGGGCAGCTGAGTAAAATGGGTGTCCATGTAGGTCACTGAGTGAAGGGTAAAACTGCAACAAGAAATGAGCTATGTAAAGGTAAGACTGGTGCAATAAATAAGTATATTGGTGATAATGAGAGTCAGTTTCCTCACTGTTGGAGAAAGTAATGGCAAATATGGAAAGAGAAAAAAATAAAATGTATGGGAAATGAAGGTACCAGAGAAACTCATAGTGTCTACATAGACAGTTTGGGAAGTAAATATTGAAGTGTGTTTATATATTTATGTATATGGAGAGAGAGAGAGAGAGAGAATATGAGAGAACTTGGGAATAATGGCAATGATCACACTCAACATTGAGATCTTAGCTTTTATATAACCACTCTCCACTGAAAGGAAACAGGGTTCCTTAGAAAAATGGCTGCTTTCTGGGCTGCAGCAAAGAAAGTATAAGATGAGCCTAGAATATCTTTAGGACAGAAAGTAAGAAAATGCTCAAAGAATTATGCGGAAGCATCAAAGACACACAGATGTCAAAGTAAAGATACTCGTGGTCAAATTTTGGATAATTTGAGCATTAAAATAAATGATTAATGTAGGAGATTATAATCCATTGAATAAAAGAATTCATGAGTCCACACTGATATAAATAAGAGAATATCTAAATGTGGGGAAAAAAAAGAAAACTTTTCCCTACAGTAGACTTCCAATGAATAAAGAGATAGAATAAACAAATCAGCAAATCACAGTTTCACAACCATCAGAGTAACAGTTAACTCAGCCAAGAAACATCAAAGGCCAAACCTACTTGGTAAAAGTTTAATAAACACTGGGATACTTCTATAACTCCAAAGTATTTCTCCACAAAATCTTTATTAATTATAAATTAATTACAAAGGCCAGGAAGACAGGGGCCCCAAGGGCTGGAGGAGGCCAGGCATGCCCACCAAGGCCTCATTGTCCAAACTGGAGTGTAGGAAGGCCGAGGCTGAAAGCTAGAGCTGGGGTGGAAACACGGAGATCCTGACCGAGTTTTTACTCCCCAACAAACTGTCACTCTATTTATTTCATTGTAACCTATTTATCAATAAAAGCTTTTTTTCCCCTCACACACAAAAAAATAATAAGAATAAAACTAAAAATGAGAATGAGAAGAATATGGTATGACTTCTGTGATACTCCTATTAAAATATGTTATGTGAGTCTAGCCATGATAAAAACTGAAGGACATTACACAAAATAACTGGGCTGTAATCTTCCAAAGTTTCAACACAAAAGTCAGGGAAGACTGAGGAACTGTTCCAGACTCAAGAAGACTAAAGAGATCTGAACACTATATGCAGTGCATGATTCCATGCTCGATCTTTTGCTACAAAGGGCATTACTGAGATAATTGACAAAACTGGAATGGAATCTGATTAGATGGTACTAATGTATATATGTTAATTTCCTGATTTTGATGGTTCCTGTGGATTATGGGGAAGAATTTCCTTGTTTGTAAGAATTACACACTGAAATAATCATAAGTGATAGGGCATCACTTACTCTTAAAAGTATCATTAAAAAAGTTCTCTGTCCTATTCTTTTTTAAAAAAATAATATATATAAGAAAGTTTTCCAAATTTATTTTTTCCCCAAATACTTTCATTTTATTTTTTCAGTGTTACAAGATTAATTGTTCATGCACCACACCCAGTGCTCCATGCAATACCTGCCCTCCTCAATACCCACCACCAGGCTCACCCAACCCCCCGCCCCTCCCCTCCAAAACCCTCAGTTTGTTGCTCAGAATCCACAGTCTCTCATGGTTCATCTCCCCCTCCGATTTCCCCCCATTCACCTTTCCTTTCCTTCTCACAATGCCCTCCATGTTTTTCCTTATGCTCTTTGTCCTATTCTTACAAGTTTTCTCTATGTTGAAATTATTTCTTATTTAAAAAATCGAAAAGTTAGGGCCTCTGGGTGGCATAGTCGGTTAAGCATCTAACTCTTGATTTTGGCTCATGCAGTGATCTCAGGGTCCTGAGATCAAGCTCTGTGTCAGACTCCACACTTACGGTGGAGTCCACTTGGGATCCTCTTTCCCTCTCCCTCTGTTCTTCCCTCCCACACTTGCTCTCTCTCTCTCTCTCTCAAATAAATCAACCTTTAAAAAAATTAAAATGTTAAACAGTAGAACAGGCACAGCTAATAGTGAATTAATCATTTGGAACCTAGAACAGAAATGATTTTAAAACAAGGGAACTAAAATATAGGACAAAACAAAGAAAATGGGAGCAGTTTTCAGAGTTAAGGATTTGATACTGGCTCAGAGGAGGATGTACTGTTTAGAATTCAAAAAGCCATAAATATTGAAAGGTAACAAAGTAGAAAAAGAATGAAAAATTTTCAAATTAGTAGAAGAAAAAGTAAAGAGTAACAAAAAACATGATTAATCTTACAGAATGCTGGATAAAGAATAAAGCCATAGAAACTGAGTGAGCTTTATTTTTTTATTCTTTTTTTATTTAAAAAATAAAAGTTAGCAATACCATCATAAACATCCTTGGATATAAAATACTATATATGTGTGTGTATGTGTGTACATGTATGTGTGTATGTATATATATAAAATCGCACCTTTAGAATCCTTAGAAATGGAATAACTGCTAAAATTTATGTAGACAATTTCATTATAGACACAGTAACTTTTGATTCATGAACAAGTAAACTTAAGGTTTTACCTTACAAACGATTTTTTAAAAAATGTTTAACTGCCTATCTCTTAAATTCCACTTTGCCATGCTCCACTCTCTTGATGATGCCGCAGCCATACTATTTAACCAACTCCCAGAACATGCCAACCTCTTTCTTATCTGAGGCTTTTGCATATGCTGTTCCCTCTGTCTACACCGGTCTCCTACTTTTCCCCACACCCCATTATAAACATGCTCCTTTTGGCCTTCACACAATCACCACCTTCCCAGAGGAGTCCTCTCTTAATTCTTCTTTAGGTGGACTCTCCTGGAAGATCACCTCTGATCAGCTACACTCTGCAGAAAACTTTCCACAACTTTCTCTCCTAAAACTGATGAGTACAGCGTCACCTTCTTATGATAATTTGTACAGGAAAGCCCTTCTCTTTTGACACACTATATTCAATTTTTTTCTTTCATAAATCAATCTGCTAAGTGCTAGTAAAACATTTAATAAAAAGGTAAATGGCCTCTGTACTAACCTTAAGTACTGCCACTTATAATATGACTTTTAAAACTATATTCTCAAATTAGATAAACCCTATGGGGCTGACTGTCAATATCTTTCATACATAAGAAAACGTCATTGTGGCTGTCGTATAACTTATACAAAACCTGTTTTCTTCTCTTAAAAAAAAAACACCTTGGGCGCCTGGGTGGCGCAGTTGGTTAAGCAACTGCCTTCGGCTCAGGTCATGATCCCGGAGTCCCGGGATCGAGTGCCACATCGGGCTCCCAGCTCCATGGGGAGTCCACTTCTCACTCTGACCTTCTCCCTTCTCATGCTCTCTCTCTCTCTCTCTTTCCTAATAAATAAATAAAATCTTTAAAAAAAAAAAAACCTTGTTATAAAGAGACTTTTGTGAAATTAGTGCAGGTGAAAGAAGCTACACTAACAGTCTTTGTGACCTCACCATGAGACAAGGAGAAATACTTTCTTATAGTGCTGATATACCCCACAGGTACTTTAGAATATCCATAGTTTTCCTGTTAACAATCATCTAATACTAGTGAAAGCTTTTGTCATTTGTGTTTTTGCCATTTCTAGTCGGGAATGACCTGGACTTCTGCAAAGCAACTGGTTTAAAGGTCTGGTGATAGCTGCCTGGTGTGAGGTGGTGAATTCTTACCAGATGTGACTATAGCACTTTGGATTTTCAGAGTACAATCTTTTTTCTTAGTCATACCTCCTAAACTTGTGAAAGAAGCAGCTTCTGTCATTTTTGCATTGCAGTTTGAATGCTGATCCATGGAAAGGTTAAATAGCATTTCCAGGGTCACCACAAGTTTTCCTGACAGAGCCTACTTAAGCATGCATTCCTTTGACATTGGGCTCTGGGGAGAAGGCAAAAGATGAGATGAGGAGAAGCCCTGGGCACCAACTAGAATGCAACACCAGAAACACATCACCAGGGATGGCCCTTCTCATCAACCGCTAAACACAACTTACTATACCATAAAATGGCCAATTAACTATATCTCATTCTTTTTTTTTAATATTTTATTTTTATTTATTTATTTGAGAGAAAGAGAGAGAGAGAGAGAGAACATGAGATGGGAGAGGTCAGAGGGAGAAGCGGGCTCCCCGCTCAGCTGGGGGAGATGCGGGACTCGATCCCGGGACTCCAGGACCATGACCTGAGCCAAAGGCAGTTGCCCAACCAACTGAGCCACCCAGGCGCCCAATTATATCTCATTCTTGATAATATTAAATAACACCCTCAAGATTCCCGAGGAACAGCAAAACTATAAAGCAAAATGGAATGGAAGAGGGGATGAAAGGAAGTAAATTGACTTTTTAAGTATGTGCCAAGATATACTACTTATTTTCTATTTATACTATGTTGGTGCTAACATGTGTATTTTATTATTTACAAACACTAATGTTGACCTATATGTGCTTGGAAGCTTCCGGCATTGTTTGATTTTTCTAAGGGTCTAATTGTCCCTTATTGTCCTATAGTCCCTGACTATAGGATCTTATTGTCAAAGGAACCCTCTCATTTTTCAGAGTAGTGCACTGTGTTCAGAAATGTTAAGCGCCTTGTCCAACATCACACAGATACCCACCGTACCTTGCCCCCAACTCGGTGCTCTATTCCCAAGCCATGCTATCGCCTCTGTGGACTTGCTCTAGATGACCTTAAATATGTGGAAAATAAGATCCATGAAGCTATTTTAATTTGGGGAAGGGCATGAAAATGCTCAAAATACCCTGAAAACATATGATCTGAAGACTGGTAAGGAGAGGAACTCATCCTTGCTCAGTAATTACCAACTCCTGTGTACCTCATGCTAAGAACATGGACAAAGAGGAGGTTGATAACCCAGATTGGCTCTGGAGGCAAGCCAAGATCCCAATCCTAGGTTCTTAGTCCTCAAAATCATTTGTTTAATCAGTCTGTCTTTTGCACAATGGAAAGTGCAATCATGGCTAGTTCTCAGAGAAAACAAAACTGTACAAATCAAATTTCTAGTCTTTATTCTCTTTATCCCAGATATTAACTTTTTTCCATTGGACTGTGGTTCATGAATACATTTGATCACAAGAACTTGGCAGCTCTTGGGAGTTAATGCTGCTTAACCTGGAAAAGAATGATGTCAAGGCAGGGCCTAGGACTACTGAACAGACTTGGACCGTCAAGAAATTCCTTTCAGTCATACTATCCTCTAAGTATAATCCAAGCATAGCCCTTTCACTCCTCCCTTCAGCAGCAAGCCACAGACTTTACACAGTGAAATTTGGGAGTTTCGTTTCTTTTCCCTTAGCCCTGTGACTATGACTTTCCTAGCATGCGAGCATGTTCACTGCCTCTCTGCTAAGTTCCCCAATTGGTCCTCACAGAACAGACTTGGCACCCAAGGCAACATAGTTAGGCAGACCACAAAGTCTCCAGAATAAGGCAATTTTTGAACCAGATAATATATTCAGCTGAGCATTCTTCCTGGCAGTGTGAGCAAGAGCCTGATTCAGATCTTAAAAGCTTAGTGGCAACAAAAAATGAGCATTGGCCTGGAAAATCCACTTCCTCTCAAGCAAGCCAAGGTAGGTAATATGAAAATAAGTTCTACGTATTTGCTGAATCTATCTGCATTTCATGGTGGGGGGGATTCACACTCTCAAATAGGCCACTTTCATGAAGTCATTCAGCTCTGCATCCCTTGTGTGTAATCCAAAGCTCTTTGCATCTCTGCTTCCCAGTACCTGAGGGTCAAGTATCCCACTGACAGCTTGGAAATAGAAGCCAAAAAGATTTGGAGCTGGTGTGGGTGACTGTCGAGCACAGATGGCCAGTTATCAATGTAATCTGTGTATCTGGGAGGCAAGTGCTATAAGGAGGCAGCTGCTAAACCAAATGAATCAAGCCAGGGTTTTTAAGAAGAGAGAGAATGTGGATTGGAAAAGGACAGAAGTTATAGATGCATGCAACTGTATAGGGCTATGATCTATGGTTAAAAATCAGGATTATATGCACTAATTGACTGAGGGTTTCCCAAAGCACAACCCTATCCTATGGAGAGTCAGACCAGTAATCTATATTCGGATGGGGGAGTTGGGGAGGAATGTTGTGGGAAGTAATTACCCAAGTTCAGCTTTAACTCTCTGGGCCCACTGTTTTCCCAGTATGCCAGTATGTGTTATATTACTATTGATACGCTGTGCTTTGGGATAAGATAGTAGGTCCAAGTTTAAAAGAAGGTATTGACCTGTCATTTTCCTATGGAGTGAGAACAGAAAATGCTTTTACTCCATTTATTGATCACTTAGTTCTGCAGCTTAATCTGTACAGCTGGGTAAATTCTGAATTTTAAATCTATGGTATAACCCATAATGTTAGTGGAAAATGAGCCAACATTACTTTGTTCTGGCTATGTGAGCAGCACTGAACTCTAATTGTGTTGCTCTATCTAAGCCCCAGAGTGGAAACTGCCAAGATCAATTCATTTTGATAAATCAACTGTTTCTGATGGCCATCTACACTGAACTACAGCTGTTGTGGGGTTTTTTTATTTTTTTCCCTAGCAAAATGCTTATGAAGCAAATGTGTTCCAACTATTATTCACATTGTTTTACTAAACTAATGAATTGCTCTGGGAAGCTTGTTATGAAGACTTTTGATCAATTATTGCATACAAACTGGTTAAAAGAAAATATATCATAATTAGGCTAACAAATCTGCTGTGATGCTCCCTCTCCTGATGAATGAATTCCTTGGAGATGGGGGAGGGGAAGCAGAGAGGGGTACTTCACATTTTTTTATTTATTGATTTTCATACTTTATAATTTGATGAATTAACCAACTCTGGATCACAATTGCTCTTTGTCCAGAGTTTAATGAAGAAAAAATACCTTTTGGTTCCTTTAAAAGAAAATCTCCTAGATGTGTGAGAGGAATAAGCATATGGTCTTCAGTAATACTACTGAGAACATTCATGTAGATCAAAATGAGGAAATGCATTTCAGCTGTCACTACCATGTCATTACAGCCCCTCTTCAACTGCATTTATGTTGCCAACAAGAATCCTCACCAGATCAAAATGATTGGAATCAGGCCCAAGACAGCTGTGGCCTAGATAAAGAAAACCAAATGATTTTCAGTCTCCTAGATACCAAGAAACAAGATATGTCATCGATGGCCAGTTAGTGATCTTGTTCTATACTTCAGTACTGCTCATCTGAGTGTGACACTTTCAGTGCAGTCCTTGGACTATCATTGTTCGTGGAAGAGAAAAGATTCCATTTTCTTTAAAGCCTTTTACTGCAAAGTTGGAGACTTGGACACCAAGTGACACAGTGAAAAATTCAGGAGCCCATAAAAAGACCCAACAATCCAACAACTACAATTCATTTTCAACACAATTTCATTATTCAAAAATTAAGGAGGCATTGTCTACAAACATATTATAGACTAAAGACAACCAAATGACATGTGGAGTGTAACTATGGATTTCTTAAAATTTGACCTTACGTATTACATAAAAAGACAGAAAATAACTAGATGAAGAGAAAGTCACCAAATCTCTCACAAAAAGTTTTGAGCAATAAGAAATTACCCCTTTTATAACTACCTGTTTAAAGACACTGTTAGCATTATGCTCTATGAGATACACAGATTACATTGATAACTGGCCATCTGTGCTCAATTGTAACCCATACCAGTCTCATATATGATATATTTTGAATAAATGATATGTCTTTGGAGGACCAGAGTGTTAAAAGAGTGAAATCTCCAGTGACTTAGATCAGTGCTCCCCAACCTTTCTCCTATCATAGTATACATAAAGTTAATGTTTGTACAGGCAAGGCTGTTTAGGGTTCTGCCATGCTTGAGACTGAGAGCATAAGTATCTCAGGCACACTGTAAACTATTCATGTGGGAAGCTCTGCTGTCCAGGAAAGGTTCTTAACCTTTTTTGTGCTACAGACCCCTTTAGTATCTAGTGCTGCCTATAGAAACTTTCTCAAAATAATATTTTTAAACACATAAAATTCATAGGATTGAAAAGGAAACTGATTATATTGAAATAGTTATAAAATATTTAAAACCAAATGTATGATACAGTATACGTGCTTTTTTATTAAAGCATTAAAAAACAAGATCTAGTGGCAAGTCTAGCAATGACTGTAATTTCCAAGTAGTTAAGAGTGTAAGCAATATTTAAGATTTCTATAATAACTGCATTGTGATATGAAAACATTTGTTATTTCTATTAAAGACCAGGCCATCAATGTTGCTAATACTACAGTGATTTGTGGCCTATATTCATAGTTGAGGGCGATGCCAAATTTCTGTTAGAAGTGCAAGAAAACGAGGATGTAATTTTTTTAAATCCCAACTCATGGGCCCCTTGAATTTTCTCCATGGATCCCAGGCTAAGAATCCTGCATTAGAAGAAGAAAGGTAAAGAAGAGTCTTCTCTGCTTCTTTCTATTCCTCCCTTTCCCCAGACTTGTCCTGAATCTCTTACTCCCCTTCCCTGTCCCCTTTTCCTGCAGTTTCTATTGCTCCCCTGCATTTGTCTTTCCTTACTTCCTCCTCCCTTCCTTCACTTCATTTTTTTCCCCTCATTTTCCATAATCCACTTCTCGGTATTCTCAGCACTTGATCATCAGGAGCAGGCCCTTGAATTGGTCTGTTCATGGCAAACAGATGAAGTTTGGGCAAAAAGGGAAATGCAGCATGACATGGAGCCAAAGTATGAGACGGACGCAGCTTGCTCCAGGCCAGACCTCTCTGTCCTAAGTAAAAGAAAGAAAGCGGGCAATTTTTTGCTTACTTTAGTCAATATATAATCAGTAAAATTATCCAATCTCCAAAGTAGAATATTTATAATTCTTATCTTAGGTATAATTTTTATCATTTAAATATCAAAGTCTTCCTATAGAAATTAAGGTTTCATTAGTTAATCCCATATCATAATAGAAATTAATACTAGCAAAAATACATTTCCGAGAAAAAGACTGTAAGGAAGTTCAAACACTTAAAATTATTATCCACCTCAAATACACAACCAGGCACTCAAAAATGTAATCATACTTCACACACACAATTACCACTCTCCTCCTCAAATAATATTCTAGAAGCATCTTAAATGCTTATTCTCTCAGAGGCCACTGAATTTTCTGATAGGCATTCTGGACCACTGCTGAGTAATCCAGAAAACCACTAAGTTCCCCAATAAGTTTTAAAGAAAAATACTGAATAAATATGGAAACAATAGGAAAACAAGAGGCTCATGGATGAAATTTATTTTTAAATTGTACTGAATAGATTAGACTTACCAATGAGGCAAGGGAATTCATTAAATGTTAAATATTTCAATAAAGCACGTGTAACAACATTTCATGTAATTTTGAGTAAGACCATCTGAACTAATTTTGCAACAAAAAAACTCAGCCACCTGGGTAGAAAACTGAAAAAATAACAATAATTTATAAGAATGCCAATTGGAGAAAAGCACTTAATACCATGCCGTTTAGCCAAAGAAAATGAAAACTATGCCAATTACTTCAATGCTCTGACATGAAGCTTTTTACATTATTTTGTTCATAATTCCTCCTGAAGAAGAGCCAATCAGGAGGGAGGTAGAAGCATCTGTCAAAGTCACATTTAAATTTGCACCCTTCTTTCTCATATGACTCATCCATTTCCAGAATACATAAGTCTCCCTGCCTGTTGTTTCAACAAATAAACATGATATCTCTGATTCAAATCTTGGCTCCTGACCAGTTGTGTGACCTTAAACAGTTAACTTTTTCCTAAGTTCCAGTTTCTTCAAATATAATATAGGGGTAATTCAGAGAGCAATTATGACAATTAATATAAACATTCTACATTAAGTTGTTAGTTCCACACCTGGCACAAGTAAGCTCTCAATAAATAATACAGTGATAGTCTTTAGCTGACCCACTCAACTGACCAGATAATATTTTCAAACTATGAAAGGAAGCAGAACTGAATTTGGTGTAATGTGGAATGCCTTTTACCTATATAGAAATCTATTCTATTCCCCTCATATTTGGTGAAATACACACCAATGGTGTGCCAATGGTGTGTCATTTTTCATACATCAAAGGCAGTAGAAGTAGGATTTTAACATCAAGTGTAAGCACCTCTTATTCTGTATCACCTGCCTTGAAACAACACACACACAAATCACATCCACCTGGATAGAGAACAGCTATACCATTGTTTCTGTTAGAATAAATTTTGTGGGGCACCTGGGTGGCTCAGTGGGTTAAGCCTCTGCCTTTGACTCAGGTCATGGTCTCAGGATCATGGGATCAAGCCCCACATCAGGCTATCTGCTCAGCAGGGAGCCTGCTTCCCCCTCTCCCTCTGCCTGTCTCTCTGCCTACTTGTTGTCTCTTTCTCTCCATCAAATAAATAAAAAAAAATTTAAAAAAAGAATGAATTTTGTGATTTCTATAGTTTCAAATACTAAGCATATTAGCCTGAGGATTTCCAAACTAATAATTTTTAAAGTAATAGTAATCTTTAAAACTAGGGAAATGATTAAAATTCCATCTCCTTTACTCAGCCAATTCAAACATAATATCTATAAAGGCTTTGTGTTGTGGTAATAATCCCTTACTATTTCCTCTCTCTCCTTGGTCTTTTCATTTATTCATTTCCCATTAATCGTAAAATTGAAATAAAAAGAGAATGAATTTTTTAAAGTCACTTTCCATTCTGGAGCTTTGTTAATTTCTTCTAAGTGCACTTTAGTGCTGTTTAATTTGTATCTAGGGGTGGCACACTATTACTGCACTATTTGGTTATTCCTCCAGATAGAAGCAATTAGTTGGGCTAGCCAAATCCTCCACCTGGCCACCATCAGCATATGCATAGCACCAGGAGAAAATAGGAGGCTGAGTGTTCCTTAGGGCCTGTTTCCTTTGGTATTCAAAACCCCCATTTCCTCCAGTGGGCCTGCAGTTGTGGAGGTGTATTTATGGAACTCAGATCTCTCTGATCCTAATCCTGGAAGATAATGAACATAATAGCTGTATTTCCATTCTAATATTTCAGTACCAAATGCAGTTTTTTTCTATTTAAAAGCTACACTGACAATGAATCTTTAAAATGCACTTAATGATGATGTTTCTGATGTGTGTGTGTGTGTGTGTGTGCATGCGCGGGCGGGTGTGGGTGTGTGAATGTTGTTAACGCCACCCAAGCAATTTTCTGTGACACCAGCTGGGTGTCCTACAATTTAACTCAATTCTGACACTACTTGGAGATAGTATCAGATCCCAAAACGGTTCTAGGGCTAATGATTACATTAAGGGCTCAGTTCCACAAGACCGTTCCCACACCAATTCTAAGTCCAGGTTGTCACTTGTGCTTCTGGCCAACTTGCTATAGGCCAGAGGTTCCCAAAGCCCTCTCCTCGGGTTCCATTAATTTGATAGAGTGGCTCACAGAACTCAGAGAAATATTATACATATTTGATTACTAGTTTGTTACAAAAGGATATAACTCAGGAACAGCCACATGTAAGGGATGCATAGACCCGGGTAAGTGGGGAGGGGCTCAGAGGCAGGCCCTCTCTGGGCAGGCCATTCTCCCTGAATCTCCATGTGTACACCAACCCAGAAGTTCTCCACACCTTAATCTTTTGGGGTTTTATAAAGGTTTCATTACATATGCATGACTGATTAAATCATTGGCCACTGGAGATTGATTCGACCTCCACCTCCTCTCCCCTCCAAGGAAGTCAAGGAGGTGGGACTGAAAGTTCCAACCTCCTAATCGAGGCCCTGGCAACCTCCCAGATCCTTAGGTGCATTCCAAAAGTCCCCTCATTAGCCTAAACTCAGATGTGGTTGAAAGAGGCTTGTTTGGGTATCAAGACATCTTTATCACTTTTATCATTAGGATATTCCAAGGGTAACTCAGATGTGGTTGAAATGGGCTTGTTTTGAGTGTCGAGACATCTTTATCACTCTTATCATTTAGGAAATTCCAAGGGTTTAGGAGTTCTGTGCCAGGAACAGGGACAAAGACCAAATATATATTTCTTATTATAAATCACATAATCACAATATGGAACTCAATGTTTGTTAATATTACATAAGAAAAGTCTAGGAGAAAATGGGAGTAATCTTGGTGTGACTTAACCAGGATTATGTATGTCCATACTGTGGAAAATACAGATATTGCACTATGGTAAGATTATCTTTGTAAGGTGACTGAACAATTCCATACCCGAATTTGCTAAGTCTGACGTGTAACTTGATATGTACCTATGTTGAAATGGTTTTTCTCTTAGATGATAACATCATTAGTTTCTAGGCTTTCTTCTCAACATTTAGACTAGCATTTTTTCTAATTTATAAGAAATATCACTCCATAGTTGTCACCTGATGAGTGCTTGTTGTGATACAGCAAAGTCTGAATTTAAAAATTAAATTAGGCTTCATTGGGGAATCTGGTACTCAAGTGAGTAGTCATTTTTAACTCAAGATCTATCATGTCACATACAACTGAAGCAAATGCTAAACATCTTGTACAATATCAATACTGTGAGAAAATGTGCAAGATTTTTAAATATGTAGGACACAACACAATATTTTTTATTCTGATGAAGTGTTTGTAATTAACCCTGTATTTTTATTTTTGAGCAATATCTATATCTTTCTCCTTAGGTTTCAATAAGAGACAGGGTTCAAAAGAGCTCATCTTGGCGATCCTGGAACTTTCACCTTAAATAATAATTCTTCTTGTTCTCAATCATGTTTTTTCCTGGTCTGAGAAGCTGCTAAATACCAAACTCACAGGTTATTCAGGAAAAAAGGCCACCAAGTTATTCCACAAAAGAGGCAAAAAGTTGCAAATTTCTTCTCCTAAGCAAAATTAAGTTTCTTTAAATTAGTTGGGAAAATCATCTACTAAACAGCTTCTTTATTGTGTACAATTTAAACTGCTGTTCACATTTGTCATCTAGATACCTAGCTTAGTGCCTTGCACATGGAAGATGCTACATAAATAGCTTTGGAAATAATAAAAAGCCAGTTTAGTAATGGATGAATGAATACCATATTCTAAATTTTAATCAATCGCTACCAATTTATAGCAAAAATGTCCTGGGAAGTGGTGTTGTTGTTAATGTTATTTATTTTAACATTAATTATCATTATATTTTCCCTATTCATGCTCTCAAAAATGTGCAAATGTAAAATTAGGCTCTACATTGCTCTTCACTATAAAGAGAATAGGAAACAGAGCAAATCAAGATGGGGAAAATTTTCCTATCTCTTAACTTCCCTGGTAAATTAATAAACTACATTTTTTTCTGGATTTAGAAAGGTTTTAAAACAAATTACTTTTTTCCTCTTGGTCCCTTTAAGAATCAATCTAAATCCCACTTTTCAAATGTGAAATGCCCTTCAACCATAAAAGGACAAAAAAGGAGGAAATGAAATGATACATTCAAGGACACAGTTCTAAAGAATTAGATTGCTACATCACCTCACAGCAGACAGTCTGGAAATGACAATTGCTATGCTTTTTGAAAGTATTAGCAGAGTAGTAAATATAATGTATATGTCATTTTTATTCCAGACAGGAATACTGGAGGTAGTTACCAGTGAATGACAGTAAATTGTACCAGATGCCAAGCAAATTTCAACAGCCTTTTAGCTGCACTTCTCATATTCACATACTCATTAGTATTTTAATTTTTAGGTATATAACTCAAGGTCTCAATACAACCCCACGTAAAAAAGAAAATTTCAAAGATGTTTTGAGACAAAAATTCATAGTTTGACCAAGAAATTATTCTCCCTCTACCCAAGAAAAATGGAAACAAATATCACACAAAGATTTAAATGTGCAAGTTCTTAGTAGCATATTCATAATAATAACCAAAAGTAGAGGCATTCCAACTATCCATGAACTAGTGAGTGGGTAAACAAAATGTGGCCTATCCAGACAAAAAAAGTTACAAACTACTGATAGATGCTACAATGTAGATACAATGAACTCAATGCTACAATGCTACAACTGAACCTTAAAAACATTAAGCTAGATGAAAGAAACCAGGTACAAAAGATCCATTTTCTATTATTCCACTTATTTGAAATACCCAGAAAATAAAAACATAAGAGATAGAAAGTGTATCAGTGATTACCTGGAACTTGAGAGTGGGAGCAGGGATAGCCTTCAAAGGGGCCTGCGAGATCTATCTGTGGTAATAGAAAGTTTCTAAAATTGAATTTTGGTGATAGTTACCCATCTTTGTAAATTTACTTCCTCATCAATTCTTAGTTTACTTGACCTCTCAGTAGTTTGGGCCTTAGGGTTGATGCTGTAATGCACTGGGATTTAGGGGGATGCTGAGATGTGTCAATGTATTTTGTACCTTCACCTCTCCAGAGACCCCATTAATTCCAACTGCTTACTGCACATTCCCATTTGGATAACACATTGGCAGTTTACATTCATATACTGTATTTCATCAAATCTAAATCACCATCATTTATAAAATACGTTATTGTTTTATATACCATTAAGAAAAAAGTCACCAATTCAATTATGACATGGTATTCACTGTAAGAACTACAGCTAACTGAGACATATTAAAATTGGATGGGGGGGGGGGTTGCAAGAAACACTGTGCTCTGAGTTCAATGAATTAATGTAAGGAGAAGTGAAGGATTTCCCCAGCTGGACTTCAGAAAGGAAAGTATTTCAAACAGCTGGCAGAGCATGAACAGAGAAATGGATGTTTGAAAATGCTTGGTCTGTTCGGACAACTATGACATCTGGAATGACCAAAGGCAACTTGAAACACCTCTATTATCAAAAAGATCTGAACACTTAAGCAGGCTTTCAACAATTATCCATAATCTCCTACCTCTGAAATGTACTTCAGCATCGACATTCAAACTCTCTAAAGCACAGTCTCATTTCAACTGAAGATGTACCATTCACTTCAGTCATGAAAAAATGTACCATTCACTTCAGTCATGAAACTACCCTCTTCTAAAATCACCTAGTGAGGGTTATACGTTTTTAAGAACTCTATAACTCAGGAGGGAGGAGCAAGATGGCAGAGGAGTAGGAGACCTAAATATCATCAGTTCCCAGGAGTTCAGCTAGATAGTTTATCAAACCATTCTGAATAGCTACAAACTCAACAGGACAGAGAAGAGAAGAAGAGCAGCAATTCTAGGAACAGAAAATCGACCACGTTCTGGAAGGTAAGACATGTAGAGAAGTGAATCCAAGGCGATATATGGAAGATAGACCGTGGGGGGAGGGGCCAGCTACCAACAAACCACAGAGCACTTGAGCACAAAATTGGAACTTTTAAAAGTCTGCTCCACTGAGGGATGTGGCTCCAGAGGCGAAGCAGAGGGTGGAACCCTTGCGAGGACAGTGTGGTCTCAGAATGCACGGGGTCACAAAAGACCAGGGGTGTCTGAGTGTGGCAGAGCTCCCAGGTATTAGAGTGGGGAAGCCAGCTGTAGACGAGTGGCTCCCATCTCAGGATTACCTTAAACTGTGATCCACGGCACAGTCGGGACATTGCTCTTCAGGCAGGGACCCAACAAGCAGCAGATCCAGGGAGACTCACCTTCCTCCTCCAGAAGGAGTGGCATGGGGGCACGCTGCAGGAATCTGCTGAGTTTGAAGACTCCAAAGGGGGCCATGCACCAGAGATAGTAACTCTCAGTCACAAGGGTGAGCTCAGAGTGCAGACAGAAACCAGGGAGACAGGCGTGATTGACTGCTTTTCTCTGAGGGCACACTGAGGAGTGGGCACCTAAGCTCTCCACTCCTAGGGGGCCAGAGATTGTGAGGCCGCCATTTTCATTCCCATCCCCCAAAGATGTCCGGAAAGCTTTCAGGGAACAAAAGCTACCAAGAGCAAAACCGAGCATTGCTTAGCCTGGCCCCTGGCAAGGGCAATGCAAATCCACCTTAGGCAAAGACATTTGAGAATCATGGGAACAGGCCCCTCCACCAGAAGATGAGCAAGAACATTCAGCCAAGACCAAGCTCACCAAACAATGAGAACTAAGGAATTCCAGAGATAGGGGAAAGCAACACATAGAATTCACAGCTTTTTTTCCCATGATCCTTTACCTTTCCTGAACAGACCCAAAATTGAAGCAGTTATCAAAAATCTCCCAAGAAACAAGAGCCCAGGGCCAGACAGCTTCCCAGGGGAATTCTACCAAACATTTAGGGAAGAATTAATATCAATTCTTCTGAAACTGTTCCAAAAATAGAAATGGAAGGAAAACTTCCAAACTCTTTCTATGAGGCCAACATTACCTTGATCCCAAAACCAGACAAAGACCCAATCAAAAAGGAGAATTACAGACCAATATCCCTGATGAACATGGATGCAAAAATTCTCACCAAAATATTAGCCAATAGGATTCAACAGTGCACTAAAAGGATTATTCACCACGACCAAGTGGGATTTATTCCTGGGCTGCAAGTTTGGTTCAACACCTGCCAATCAAAGAGTGTGATACACTACATTAATAAAAGAAGAACAAGAACCATATGATAACTCTCAATAGATGCAGAAAAAGCATTTGACAAAATACAGCATCCTTTCTCGATTAAAACTCTTCACAGTGTAGGCATAGAGGGTAACTAC
>CM052799.1:92533178-92623777 GCA_028533885.1 Nasua narica
CTCAAAATGGATGAAAGACCTCAATGTGAAACAGGAATCTATCAAAACCCTTGAGAAGAACACAGGCAGCAACCTCTTCACCAAAAGCAAGGGAAGCAAGGGCAAAAATGGACTATTGGGACTTCATCAAGATCAAAAGCTTTTGCACAGCAAAGGAAATAGTCAACAAAACCAAAAGACAACTGGCAAAATGGGAGAAGATATTTAAAAGTGACATATCACATAAAGGGCTGGTATCCAAAAATCTATAAAGAATTTACCAAACTCAACACCCAAGGAACAAATAATCCAATCAAGAAATGGGCAGAAGACATGAACAGACATTTCGGCAAAGAAGACATCCAGATGGCCAACAGATACATGAAAAAGTGCTCAACATCACTCTGTATCAGGGAAATACAAATCAAAACCACAGTGAGATACCACCTCACACCAATCAGAATGGCTAAGATTAACAAGTCAGGAAACAACAGATGTTGGTGAGAATGTGGAGAAAGGGGAACCTTCCTATACTGTTGGTGGGAATGCAGTCTGGTGTAGCCACTCTGGAAAATAATATGGAGGTTCCTCAAGAAGTTGGAAATAGAACTACTGTCTGACCCACCAAATGCACTACTGGGTATTTACCCCAGAGATACAAATGTAGTGATTCGAAGGGGTATGTGCACCAGAATGTTTATAGCAGCAATGTCCACAATAGCCAAACTATGGAAAGAACCTAGATGTTCATCGACAAATGAATGGATAAAGAAGATGCATATATACATATTCTTCTATATATATCTATATCTATATATCTATATCTATCTATCTATCTATATATATATATATACTGCATCTTATATATAAGATGTGTGTGTGTATACACACACACACACACACACAGACACACACACACACAATGGAATACTATGCAGCCATCAAAATACTAAATCTTGCCATTTGCAATGACATGGATGGAACTAGAAGGTGTTATGCTAAGCAAAATAAGTCATTCGGAGAAAGACAATTATCATATGATCTCTCTGATGTAAGGAATTTGAGAGGCAGGACGGGGAGTTGTGGGGGGTAGGGAGGAAAGAAATAAATCAAGATGGGATTAGGAGGGAGACAAAGCATAAGAGACTCTTAATCTCTTGAAACAAACTGAGGGTTGCTGTGTGATGCAGGGGTAGGGATAGGTTAGCTGAGTTATGGATATTGGGGAAGGTATGTCCTATGGTGAGTGATGTGAAATGGGTAAACCTGATGATTCACAGACCTGTACCCCTGGGGCAAATAATATATTATATGTTAATAAGTGAGTAGTAATTAGTACTACTAAAAAATACAGGTTTATTATCTTATAGTTCTGAGTGTCAAGTCCACAAGTATTCTCTATGGGCTAAAAATCAAGGTGTTAGCAAGGCTGTGTTCCTTTTGAAGGATCTAGGAGAGAATACGGTTCCCTCTTTTTTCTAGCTTCTAATGACTTCTTGTGTTTCTTTACTTGTGACTCCTTCTTCCATCTTCAAGTCTGACTCTCAAATCTCTGCTTCTATGTACAGATGGTCAACAGACACAGGAAAAGATGCTCAATATCACTCACCATCAGGGAAATACAAATCAAAACTACAATCACCTCACACCCGTCAGAATGACTAAAACTAACATCACTAACTAACAGGAAACAAGAGGTGTTGGTGAGGATGGGGATAAAGAGGAACTCTCTTACACTGTTGCTGGAAATGCAAACTGGTGCAGCCAGTCTGAAAAACAATATGAAGGTTCCTCAAAATTTAAAAATAGAACCACCCTGTGATGGAGTAATTTCACTATTTGGTATTTAGCCAAAGGATACAAAAACATTGATTTAAAGGGATACATGCTCCCTGGTATTTATAGCAGCACTATCAACAATAGCTAAGTTATGGAAAGAGCCCAAATGTCCATCAACTGATGAATGGATAAAGATGCAGTATATATATGCAATGGAATATTGCTCAGCCATAAAAAAGAATAAAATCTTGTCATTTCAATGACATGAATGGACCTAGAGAGTATTATGCTAAGTAAAATAAGTCAGAAAAAGACAAATGCCATTTGATTTCACTCACATGTGGAACTTAAGAAACAAAACAATCATGGGGGGAAAGAGAGGCAAACCAAGAAACAGACCCTTTTAACTACAGAGAACGAACTTATGGTTACCAGAAGGGAGGTCGGTGGAAGGCTGGGTTAACTATGTGATGGAGATTAAGGAGTGTACTTGAGATGAACACCAGGTGTTGTATGGATATGTTGAATCACTAAATTGTATACCTGAGACTAATATTATACTGCACGTTAACTAACTAGAATTTAAATAAAAAGTTAGGGGAAAAAACTAAAAAAAAAAAAAGGCTTCTAAAACTCAGGAATTAGCAAATTACAATAGCTCTTTAAAATTCTCAATATTTTTCTTTTAAAAGTATGTGTTATGGATGAAAGCAAAAAAGTACATAAATAAGGAAGAAGGTCTAGAGCTCGTACAGATTTTAACTAACAGTAATAAGCAGGCCAAAATCCAGAATGTTCTACAGTCTATGGGAAAATTCCAAGGACAACAAAAAACATTTACTTGGATCATAAAGTGACAACAATTGCAAGAAATGAGTCCACCCTCCTCACTTCAATTTTGGGAGATAGTATCATAACTAAACAATGGAAAGGAAGTAGACACAAGCACACAGGTCCTAGTTGCTCCTGTCCCTGCTCATCTTCACTTAGAAAGGACAGAAGGAATCGAGCCCAAGAAAGATAAGGAATAGTAAGAAGTATCCAGTCTATTTACTATGGTCACAGCCTCTAAGCTCAGCTGGACTATGCAAGAAACTCAATTCCCTTGAGGGACTGGAAGCACTTGTACAGATGTTTCGAAGGAATGAAGGCACGGACTGTTAAATCAAAGTACCTCCATTCAAGGAAAGCCTCCCGCCCACTTCTGCTGCCTTCTTGTAGGCAACTTGTCACACCTCAGCTTCTATTCTTCAAGCCATGCTTAAGGATTTCCTTTGCTCTGGGTAAAGCTGTTCCATTTCATCTCACAAAACTGCAGCCGCCTACGAGGCTGCCAACTTCTCTCACTGTTCTGCACAGTTCTAAAGAATAATCTATTGGAGCAAGCATAGTTTTCATGCTAGCATGTAAATACCTCATTGTTGCTGATACTGTCTTGTGATTTAATGCTTTAATACGTTCTTATTATGCTGATGAAGCCATCAAAAAGCCATAACTAATGTCTAATCTAAACATACTACACATACAACTTTTTTCCTGATTTGTCTATGTCTACAATCTCACTAAAGTTCAAGGAAGCCTTAGCTAAATTTAACAAGCTATTCCTACCAGTGGGCCAGGGTTCTCAATAGAAGAAACTTAGCCCTGAGGAGATACTAGGCAATGTCTAAAGACAATTTTGGTTGCCACAACTCTGAGGGAGTAAGGGAGATTACTGCTGGCATCTAATCGGTACTCTCAGGAAACAGTACTAAACATTCTACAATGCACATAACAGCTTGCACGACAGAGAATTATCCAGCCCAGAATGTCAACAGTGATAAGATTGAGAAAACCTGCGGTAGTCTAACAAAATATTACTAACTCCATGACTATAAAGCTATTTCCCATTTGACATGTTTTCTAGGTATGTAGAGTTACAGTACCTGCCTTCAAAGATTAAACAATAAATGAGCCGGAATACAAGCCTATTCTGCATATCTGCCATGCATACATTTAAACCACATTCAGAGATCACCAGCCATCATATAAAATAATGCAAGTAGGGGTGCCCTGGTGGCGCAGTTGGTTGGGCGACTGCCTTCGGCTCGGGTCATGATCCCGGAGTCCCAGGATCGAGTCCCGTATCGGACTCCCAGCTCTGTGGGAAGTCTGCTTCTCCCTCTGACCTTCTCCCCTCTCATTCTCAGTCTCTCTCTCTCTAGTAAATAAATAAAATCTTTAAAAAATAAAAAAATAAAATAATGCAAGTTAAAAACGTTGACTTTTTTAATATTATTCCCAAGATACATGTAAGCTATTAATATGAATAAATCATTAACAAATCATTTAATAAGTACATGAAAAAGGAGTTACTAATGGTTTCTACACATAATTTTCATTTATGACTCTGTCTCCAGATTGTTTGTTGGCCCCATTTAAGCTTTACCTGCATTAAACATGATATCTCCTCACCATAACCAGGAAGAATATATGGAGAATATATGGAGAATATATGGAGACCTCCTTCGTATCAGGAAGTCTGATCCACCTAGCTGACCCAACATGGCTGGAATATATATTCCAGATCTGCTTAATGCCCATCATGATGCTCCCACACTGTTGTACTGATTCATGTGAACATCTTGTTTGTTGGATAACATGCTAAGCAGAACCATGAGCAGATACATGGTTTAAAAAAATATGTATATGTGAGATAGTGAAAAAGGAAGAAAACTAGGAACAAAGAGAGAAAGAGAAAGAGGTTTTTGTTTCTTTTTTTTTTTTTCTTTATCATTAAGGCTTATGCCAGAGATGTTGGGGATAAATTACTTCAGCTGTGTCCTTGCTCTGCCTCTGAAGCCCTGTCATCGTCCACAATTTGTAACCTGGTCCTGTATTTCTCTTGATCAACTAGTCTGTCAGTTAAAATTTGTGATCAAACAAAACTTTTACCAAATGCTACCCTTATGCCCATTGGACTTAAACCAGCTACTCTTTCCCACATTTTATACTCTGAATTAAATTGTGTGTGAAAATTACCTTTTATTGACTTTAGTAAGAGCCTTATACAAACAACTGAGGGCAGATTTCAACTGCCCACTGCCAAAATAGCCCTCTGTCCCATCTGTTGGATGCACATATCATTAAGACTTTTATTAGCCTCAGAAATAGAGAACTCATTTTATGGTGTTAGCTAAAAATCTATGAAAGTCCTCGAAAAGCAGCTCTTACTGGACCTGGTAACCACTGCATCTCAGCAAATGCTGCTAAAGAACCAGACCAGCAATAGATATCAAAAATTTAAAATGCTTCTAAATAATAGCACAAAATGTGGTTCCATGTCTATAAATTCATACTTTACATTAAACTGCTCAAGAAAAATCTATCTACTGTGCCTCCAAAAGCAGAGACTTTTTAAAATTTAAGTTTTAAAAGAATATTAAGAAAATTTCCTTGGGTGCCTGGGTGGTTCAGTGGGTTAAAGCCTCTGCTTTCGGCTCAGGTCATGATCTCGGGGTCCTGGGATCGAGCCCCGCATTGGGCTCTCTGCTCAGCAAGGAGCCTGCTTCCCACCCGACCCCCTGCCTGCCTTTCTACCTACTTGTGATCTCACTCTCTCTGTCAAATAAATAAATAAAATCATAAAAAAAATTGAAAAAAAAGAAAATTTCCTCAGAAACATTGGAAAGACATAATGTCTTACAGAAACCACTATGAAGTAAAGACATGGCATAAGAGTCACCACCAGAAGAAATCAAGAACTCCCTCGAAATGAAAAAGTTGTAAAAGGCTTAACCATTAGGGGCCCAGGGAGAAGTAATGACCTTTTACCAGAAGAAGAGAATAAAATCATGGAAACCTAATATGGCTTTTTACAGTTCTGCTTACAATTATGCATTAGACAATTTACCCCTTGTGGATGAGTTCCTAAAGCCTGCTGAGATGTTGCACTCGGAGAAACGAATACATGCTGTTTTTTCTTCTGCTGTGGTTCATTTTTATTAAAACAGAAAACTCACAACAACTAAAAAAAATTCACTTTTGCTGAATTTTACTCTTTCCAAGAAGACTGACAGCATGGATGAACATTTGTCCAATATTTGTAGTAAGTCCGACAATAAAAGACAATGGCTTATACATGCATGCCCACTCAATGTCCTATGGGCTGGAATTCATAAAACAAAGGCAGCAGATGGCATACCTAAATTTAATTTGCTATTTGATTTATCCTTGTGTTACCATTCTGAAATGCAGACACTGAATGTTTTCTAACACTGTGAGAAAACACAAGACCATGCTTTGAGGAAGTTTATCGTATAATCTGATGCTGGATCATCAATCCTGAAAATGAAAACTATAGCCCATCCACAGAGGCACTCTCCTCAGATTAAGGGGGCCCTGTCAACAGCCAATATTCCATGTATCAAGGATGCCATTTCATGCAGTTTGGAATCACTACTCATGGCAGTATTGCAATACCAGACACCGTCAAAAGGAAGAACGTGCTTTTGATTCTGCTGGTCTAATGTGAAATTAGCAGGGATACTTCTTGTGTTTCAACCTTACCTTCCAATGTTTCCTGAGAAAACTAGTGTTTTGTTTGATTAATGTGATCACTTTTCCTTGTGGATTCTTCTCTTGAACACTGTGCTACCATCTTTGATTGCCCATTAGTATGGGCAATCAATATTCTAGGCTACCACATTCTAAAATGAGAACTTCTTAAGCCTTATGTTACTGCTTCTGGCAGCTGTCAAAATAATTCCTGCTGACATCATGTTTAACAGACTTGCCTCCAAGTCAGATCAATGTTGGGGAACAGCATGCAGTGCCGCAAAATTAGGTCATTAATTGTGAAGCAAGCTCAACCCTCCTTGTATTTGGAGATCAAAACTTCCGAGGTAAAAGGAAACTGAACAATCAAAGATTCTGAATCTTTTTTTTTTTTTTAATCTCAATCAAGGTGTCAATTTAGGTATTTAATTCTCAAAATTCTTTGGAAGGATTTTATTATTTTAAAAGTATGGTGATAAGATATCTAGTTCTTCAAAGGGACTGTAGAACATTCCAGCATTAAAACATATCCCTCCTAACAGGTGAAAACCCAAGTATGAATATCCATTGTACTGATTATCTTAAGCACTTAAATGTCAACTTTTTCTAATTACTCCAGAAGAATCTATTGTCAACCTGTTATCCTCAAATGTCAACCAGACTGGTCATCATAGGGTTAGCCTATCAAATGACCTCATAGTAACATAATAGCAGCATAAGAGACTCAATGAGTTAGAATCTGGGAACAGAAAAAACAATCTGGTAGATAGAACCAGACTGCCAAATGACAGCATCAGCTGCATTATCTGTGTGCCTGGAGGTTGCCCTTCCAAACTAATTTTAAGAATAAATTGAAATTGAACTGGAGCCACGCAAAGTAGAACACAGACCTTTTCGAAGATTCATATCAGGTAAATATTAAACAGGTTGTAAGAGAATATCGATATTTTCTTTTTTGAATTGATTCTATGCTTTTATTTCTCTACCTATACCCTGCCCTTCCCTCAAAAAGTTTTAAGGGACTTTCATGCTATGTCACAGCATTTTAAGAATAAAGATAATTCCCCACGACCTTACAAATAGCATAAAGCAAACACTTCTTGTACTTGAATTAAAGGTAGAAATGTACATCTTCCTACAAGTTTGTTTTCAATAAAATAAAGACATTAATATGGAAATATAACATTCTATTTATTCATTTAATAATTAGAAATACCTTGGAATTTCTTCTTAAAATCCATAACCTAATACACAAATATCAAAATATTAAGATGGTCTATAAGAATTAATAAAGATAAATGTAGGTACAAACACAGGTTGATTTATTTGGCACCATTCCAATTTACCTTCCCACTCTTCTATCCTGATTAATTGCCCTCAGCAAGGAGTTGGAGCCTAGTTATGCTGTTTCCTTAATTCCTGTTGATGGAGTGTTGATATAAGGATAGAAAGAGAACCAAATGCCTTTGAACTAACCCAGTCTTCAAGAGTTAATCAATCATAACCTGTCCATTTTAATTATCTCCCAAATTCCAAATAGAGATATGTTTGCAGTTTCTAAATATTTGCTTGATTAAAGATGTTTTCCTTGTTTCAATAAGGAACTTCAAATTGATGAGTCAGGTGGTAAGATTTATGGGATTAAGCAGTCCTGTTTATCTTTCAGTTTTCAAAAATTCTGGTCTGCAATTCAATAACAAACAACATTCCCCCCCCAGAGACTATATGTAGACTCTACCCATTAATGATGATGATCATGTTTAAAAACATATATATAAATATATATCAACATCAGTAGATATAAGAGAGAAAAGCCTGCCAAGAAAATGTTTACTAGCCTCCCTCTTCCTAGCCATAAAAAAGCAGTTTATTGGAATATTAAATATAATTACACAAAGCTAACAGGCCATTGGTGCACCTGGATAACATTTTCTGGTTGTTTTTGCCCTCCCTGGAGCATTACCAACAGATTGGATCATCAATCAGTTATACCCATCAAGTTGCAGGGAAATTCTGGCTGCCTCACAAACAACCAGACAGTTCAGTTAAGATAAGGATTTTAGCAGAATTTTCCCTGAATTGACTAAACTAATCAGTTGTCTTAATTAGATGCACACAAAAACAAAAGCTAACTCTTTCTGGAAATAATTCCCCATTTAGGAGCTTTCCCTCTATCACCTAAAATCCTGTTGTGTTTGTAACATCAGAATCGAAGCACCAAAGTTCTCCTTTCATAGACCTTTCATAGTCTAGCAATAATGATAGAATATGATGATAATAATGATAATGATGATGATGATACAAGATTTCTGAAAAAATAATTTTTATATCAAATTTCTCCTATTTAATATCAACAGACACAATTACATGTACAAAGTACTTGAACTACTCCAAGTTAATTAAAACTGTTTTTTCTGACTTAACAGAAATTACACATTCCCTAATTCATCTCTCTTCCCATATATCATTCAGTCCTTTAACTGTGAACAAGAGCCCTCACCCACTGGTTCTAGATAGCTTGCAAGTTGAGAGAATGGTTTACCCAGAATCATCAATTGACCCAATTGTTAAATTCACACTTTAAAACAAGGAAGGGAGATGTCAAGAAAACTATTCTTTTAATATTTGTACCTAACTATTTGCATGCCTGGCACAGCAGGGCTTGAAGAGCAGAAATCAAGCTCTTTTCATCTCTGAGTACTCCACAGCACTTAACCCAGTGACCTTAACATTGAAGTCACAATAAACTCTTCAGCCTTGAACAAAATAGAACCAGAATGTACAGAACCAAACTTTTAAGTTAATGTGATTCCATCTGTGAACTCAGTCTAGAGTTTCCCAAAATCTGTTCCCAAAATCACCGGTCCTAACTGATGCTTTTGAAGAAATATGTTTCACAGCCAAACATCCTGGAATGTAGCAATGGTTCTAAGTCTTCTAATTTTACCTAGACTTAACCAACCTGGCACTCTACTGTGACATACATTTAGGAAATACTGTCAGAATCCCTTTTTGATGATTTACCATACATCTTAAAGACTCTCAAAAAAAAAAAAAAAAAAAAACCCTGCACTAAAGGAGCTTGTTTGTTTTAGTGTAAAGCAAACACATTTGACCTCAGAACCCTTTCTTACTTAACACCATGGAAGGTGTTTTGAGGAATGCTTTTCCAGAAACTGAGACATCGTATAGGATGAATTATAACACCATGGGGCAGTTTACAGACTCTCCACAATCCATGTTATTACATGAAACACAAACGCAAAGGTGCCTCTGGGCTTATTAATCACCAAGCTGTACATGAAAAAGAAGAATTTAAATATATAAAAATGTAATGGGAAGCAGAAGTTTTAATATCTATGGAAAAATTATTACAGCTAACAAAAACAAATTTTAATTACTAACTGAAAATCCTAATTGCCCTCCTCTTACATTCACAAAGCATCAACTAAAATAAACTGTTTACTATGTTTAAAATTCCAAGTACAAGACCACACGTCATCCACAAATTAGTATATATTTGTCATTCTTTTTAACCGGCCAGATCTGAACCCCTCCTCTAAGTTCGGAGAATGTTCTAGCTAAAGAGCATTACAAGGATCCCATTATGAAAGTTAAAATTTGAAATCCAACTTTTCCAGTTTCTCTAGAAGCTAGGGTACTGACCTAAGGTCTTGACCTTGACTGACTGCTCAAGATGCATCCTGGGAAGGGTGACAATAGCAGCAGTAATAGATATATTAGATATTTTGCATGGGGTGTATACTAAGGTTCTAGGGGTTTCTCAAATGACTTAGGCTTGGCCAAATCAGCACATCCCATCATCCTGACTATAGAATGCCTCAAGGATAGAGAAGTGCATGTGCCAAGTCAGTCCACTAGGATTTAATCTGAAGATCTGGGTTAAATTTTTGAGAAGAAATTATCTTTCCAATAGATACATACACACGTACATATATATTATATGTATATATATATGTATGTGTATATATGTGTATGCATATATAAATATGTGTGTATATATATATGTACATGTGTGTATATGTACGTAAAAATATAAACATCATCAACTGAACTTGTGAAGCCTGCACTATTGCTGAGCACTTCAGCTGCATAAATAATGAGTTTTCTCTTTCATTCAGCTAGTTTAGACCAGGGTTGTTATGCATGATAAAATTGCCAGAGACTCTCTCTATGTAGGCCATGGTAGAGTTTGTGCAGTAGCTAATAGATCCTGTTGTAACTGTATTATTGTCTCAGGGAAAGTGAAACAGTCAATATTGAAATTGAAGAAGAAAGCTACCTGGTTTTCTAAAGCAGATACTGATAGTTTATGGAATCTGTTCAGCTGGTTGGGTCTGGTACCTTGGAGAGGAATTGCTGAAGTCAATGTTACATCATGCTGCTTAGAGTCCTCTTGATACTAACCTTAATTAAATACAACATTAGATAAACTGAATGAATTTGGTCCAAGCCCATCAGCAAAATTAATCAGAGTGACCAACAGAGTACCATACTCATGAGAAAATTCACCAGAAGTCAAGAGCATATAGAAAAGGGTAAATATTGTTGAGAGAATTCTCCATGAATCCCTCTGTTTCTGCATATCCTGCAACCGCTCTTATTCTGGACTATCTTTTCCAAAAATGTTTATATAGCAAAGAGCTTACAAAATAGAAATGACATTTCTCTTTGGGGCAAAGGAAAGTTCTGTTTGCCCTCTAGGACAATAAAGCTAATATCTCTCTAAAACAAAGGTTGAACAGATTTGCTAGCAGCCCCCTCATGAGATTGAGAGTTTCCTAAATTCAGTATACTTCAACTATGACACAAACCTCTGTACCCAGTATCCAGCTGGGACGCCTTCACATCATCCCCCATGGGACAGGGAAATTAAAGGACTGACACAAAGTCTATGCTACCTGCTACGTCATGCATAATAAAGCCCTTTGATTCTAACCCAGAAATTTCATGTCTTCTGCCAGCATCTATGAAACTGTGGCAAGATAACTTTGTATCTTGTAGATTTATCTTGTACATCTTTGTACCAGATGCTTCCACTTTTTGACAAAGACCCAGATTAATATATAGAGATGGCATATGTAAGAGTTGAAAGACTAAATATTGAAATTATATCAGTTCTCTCCAAATTGATCTATAGATTCGGTACAATCCCAATCAAAATTCCAGCAAGATTTTTCATAGAAATTGATAAGTTAATACTAAAATATAAATGGAAAGGTAAAGTATTTGGATTCAAACTTGGAAAAGAATGAAGTTGGGGGATTTACATTATTACTTGACTTTAAGTCTTACTGTAAAGTATAATAATCAGGACCTTGTAATAGTTGTATAAAACTAGACAAACAGTTCAATGGGACATAACAGGAAGTTCAAAATTACACCACATCTATATGGCCAGATTACTTTTGACAGAGAAACCAAAGTTAATTAAATGGGAAAAGAACACTTCTCTCTATATAGTACTGTATCTACCAAATATCCATATTTTAAAAGTTTTGTTGATGAGGGTACCTTGGGGACTCAGTAGGTTAAGAGGCTGCCTTCAGCTCAGGTAATGAACCCAGGGTCCTAGAATTGAGCCCTGTATCAGGTTCCCTGCTCAGCTGAGAGTCTGCTTCTCCCTCTCCCTCTGTCTACCGCTCTGTGTGCTCGCTCTCTCTCTCTGTCAAATAAATAAAATCTAAATAAATAAGGTTTTGTTGATTCCTACCTTATACCATACATAAGACCAAATGACAAAGCTCTTTATAAAAAAAATGTAGGCAAATATGTTTGAGACCTTGGGATAGCAAAGATTTCTTGGAAAGAATGTAAAAGGCATGAACTATAAAAGAAAAACACAGATAAACCGAAACTTCATCAAAATTTAAAACTTCCACTCATCAAAAGATAAAATTGAGAAAAAGAAAATAAAAGTTACATACTGAGAATAAATATTTGTGATATATATTTCTAATAAAGGACTTGTATCCAGAATATATAAAGAACTGCTACAAAGCAATAATAAAGCCAAATAACAAATTTCTTTAAAAAGGCAAATGACTTCAACAGATCCTTCACAAAAAATGATTTACAAAAGGTCCTATATATAGGAAAAGATATTCAACATTATTAGTATCAGGGAAATACAAATTAAAAGCACAATTAGATACCACTGCATACTCACTAGAATTGTCAAAATTAAAGACTAATTATACCAAAATGTTGGAGAAAATGGAGAGCTACTGGATACTGGTAGAAGCTTAAAATGGAACAACTACTGTGGGAAAATGTTTGGCAGAATCTTATAATGTTAAACTCTCACCTACATTAATATTTAGCAATTCCACTCTTAGATATTTACCTCCCCCAAAGTGAAAACATATGTCAACAAAAAAGTCTGTACAAAAATGTTTACTGCAGCTCTATTCATAGTAACAGCAAATTGGAAACAACACAAATATCCATCAACAGGAAAATGGATAAACAAATTGTGGTATATTCATACAATGAAACATTACTTAATATTAGAGAAGAATAAGCTAATAATGCAAACAAAAATACTAATATCACAAAAACACTATCTGATGAAAGAAGCCAGACACAAAGGAATATTTATGGTATGACCTTGTTTACATGAAGTTTTGCCTGAAGTTTAGACAAAATTAATATATGAAGTTAGAGATCCAAATACTGATTGCCTAAGGGGAATACAGAAAGAGACTGGAATGGTGCTCAAAAGAACTTCTTAGTGTGATGAAAATGTTCTATACCTTGACTGGGATCTTTGTTACATGAGTGCCTGCATTTGTCAAAACTCATCAACTGTTACACTTATATCTATATAATTCATTGTATGTAATTCTCAATTCAAAATGAAAAAAAGTACTACCAGAAAAAGACTAAAAAATGTATTTTATTTAAAATTCATTTAGCACACAACATTCAAGGTCTGACATTCAAATTAGATAGGTTGAACTTGAGATTATTTGCTCTGTATCCACAGGTGTTGAGATATCCTCTCAGACTTTATACAGATACCAAGGCAACAATGTTGGGAAAACCATTAATCAAAATTTGATAGTGCCTATCTGCAATCAGAAGAAAACAAAGAACACCCTGGACTATAAAAGCATGTAAAACACACCTAAAGGATCTAGTCAGTCACAATGTTGACATTCTTGATCCTTGTGACTTTGACCCTAACATCTGCTCACCATTCTGGTGAGCACTTTGAAGGGTAAGTAAGAAACTCCTCAAATCAGTAAGTCCTCTTCCTTGCTATCCCCAAAATTTGAATGCACTACCCAATTTTAAATTTTGTCTTCTTCTTCTGCTATCTCACCATTCAGTGAGAAGGTGTTCCGTGTCAATGTTGAAGATGAAAATCACATCAACTTACTCCATAAGTTGGCCAGCACCACCCAGGTAAATAATGGTCCTGTAATACAGGTTTGCTTTACACTTACTTGAAAATCTTAGAATGCACTGTGATTCCATCAAAGGAAGAATGACTAAAATCTTAACCATAGCAAGAAATAACTTGAAAAACATTTAATGCCACAATACCTTCTTTTTCTGCCTAAATTAGATTGCTATGGCCCTATAGTATTATAAATCCATGATAACTTTTTAAGGAGCTGACAGGACATGACAACTGGATGAGATGGAACTGTCACAAAGGTCACAGAACATCTAATGTACAGTCACTTCCCTTCTAAGGCAAAAGTGAAAAATGATCAACTTGGATATTACTGAAAAACTGGGCTTCTGTCCAACTTGAAATTCATTTCCACATCCCATGTATCATCTGTTCCCTTTGATTTTCTTTCATTCCAAATCAAACAGCTTGAGTTTTCATGACCTTGATTCAGGCCCTCTTAACGATATGACATGAAGGGGTGGGGGGCAAAGGAGGTAAAAAGCCATGACTGATTTCCATATTTTTTTTTTACTTTCAAGTAACCAAAGTCTCTATGCTACTTAAAAAAAAATCCACTCTATATGGAATGAGAACTTATATTTTTAATTATAATGCACTTAGCAGGAAGCTATTGCTGACCACAAATGGTTCACTTGGGCCAAACCTGTTTCTTCATGAAATATAAACTAAAATGATTTACTAGCCCCTAAATATCCATCCCCTATCTATATCATCTATCTATCTATCTATCTATCTATCTATCTATCTATCATCTATCTATCCTTTTATAGGTTTTTTCTTTTAGCTTTTAAGGTATGAGGGGAAGAAAACACAGTATCATAATCTGAAACAGATTTGAAAGTTTATAATTTAAAGAAAATAAAAAGTCATTTATTCCAGCCATCCACTCAAATCTGGAATTCCCTCCACAGAAATACCATCCCTGGTTGCTAGCCCCAATAAAACCTGTTTAAGCACCTCCGGGGATGGTAGGAATACTGCTTTTTAGCATAGCCCATTTGCCTTATAAGTCATTCCAATTGTTACATGAAGCTAAAAGCTACCTTCTCCAACTCTAGACCATTGTACCTAACTGGGCCAAATACTGTCTCACCTCTAAGATTTATTTCTTCTAGGCCTTCTATAATTTCTCTTAGCATGGGTTTATAGGCAACTGATCATTCTGGTTACCTCTGGATATAGCTCAATCTTTCTGTCTATATTTCTTTTTAAAAATGTAGCTTTCGGAATTGACAATGGAACCCTAGGTATGCTTTGATTAATACATACTACAGGACCATTGCTTGTCTTCATCTGTAAAGCAGACATTTATTAAGGGGGCCTGAGATTCTTTTCAACATCTTGAACTGTTACAGAAAATCTTAGATTATAACAAACATATTTGCCAATTGAAACCATTGGGTTATTTTTTTTCACATGCATCACCCTCAAATAAGGTATTATTATTTCTTTTTGCCTAATTTATTTTTTAACCTAAATGCAAGATTTTAGATTTATCCTATTAAAATGTATCTTTACAGCCTGTTTTCAGCATGTTAAGATCATTTTTAAGATGAATTCAGTCACCCGGGGAAATAATTCTTCCCCCTAACTTTGTAGTACCAGCAAGTTTGACAAGCATGCCTTTCCAACTTTTATCTTTGTCACTGATAAAAATATTAAGTCAGTCAGGGGTCACCACAGAATTGGAGGCCTCCTTCATGGTTCATTCATTCAATACATACTTATCATGAGGTTCCAATGTGTTAAGTACTGAAAGTAATGCGTTAACCAACTATCCTCAGGTAAGTTTTCTCAAGTACCCACATTACTGTTAGCTGTGGCTCACATTGTATTTTCCAGCTTATGGAGAAGAATATAAATGCAGAGGCTTGGTCAAATGTTTTGCTAAGATTCAGATTCAGTATTCTATCAGGCTAGTGGTCTCTTTCAATAATAAGATGAAGTTAATCAGGCCTGACTCACTCTTGTTTTAAACCATGCTGGCTCCCAAGGATCACAGCTTCCTTTTCTGAGCATTCACAATCCATCTGCTTCCAGTTTACTCCGCAGCTTTGCCAGAATCCATGCCAGGCCCCAGAAGCCCCTGCTTCTGGAATTTACCTGTTTTCCTATTTATGAAATCCAAGATTTACCCCTTCCACTCCTTAGTGATTCCTTCAAGCTCTGATTCCTCCAAGAGTGCTAAGAAAGTTCTGCAATCACAGAACTTGTGATTATTTTTTTAGTTACCTAAAATTCAGCATTTTAAAATAGTCAAGAGCAGAGAATCTGGACTCAGACTCCTGGATTCAATTCCTGGCTCTACCACTTGCTAGCTGGACCTTGGACACCTCTGTGGGTCTCAACTTTCTCATTTGTCAAATGAGAAGAACAGTAATTTCCTTATAGAATTGTTGTGAGATTTAAAGGACTTAATATGAGTAAATCACTTAGAACTTATATAGTGAGATCTATAAAAGTATTTGTTATTATTACCATCTTTAGAACTGGAATTTTGAATGCAATTTACATGGCCAGTATAATCCTTTCTCTCCTCATCTATCTTAAACCTCAATGTTCTCTTTCCAAAGAAGGTGTTTCTGCTAAAGATCCTAACATGCAAAAAATGTTCTACTTATGGTAATTTTATCTCTCAGTAGAAATAGAAGGAGCAAGAGATAGTGTACCCCCCTGAGAAAAGACAAAAGTCAAACAATAGTTAGAGTGACTTTTTCTCTTCCAGCTGCAAACATCAAGCTTTAGCTCCAAGCAATGGGACCGCATATTTCTTCTTTATTCATTTTATTTCCAACATGAATGAAAAGATTTTTATTCTCCTTAGCAATCTTGCAAGTGCAGCATAGTCTGGACTGTAGCCTTCCTGATAAGATCATTACAAGGGCATCTAGTCTTTGTATTCATCCTTGGCCATGTGTCCTTCCTCCCAGCTTTTGAACATATCCTTTTATAAGCTGAATGTACGGGAGAGCTATGACCACACGGGACTCAGGAAGCCTCCCCTTCTCATCCATTTTTATACACTAAGGGTTTTATTTCATCTCCTCGCAAACAGAATTGTACTTGTTCTTTTATTGGCGACATTAACCATAAAACCTATTCTCTTTTCTCTGTACTTTCTTGAACCCTGTTTCTCTATGGTAAAGTGCATGTTCATCTATGCCCAGAGTAACATGGTTACAGTCTTCCAGTGTTCCCATCACCCCCACTATACTACTAAGTTCCTCCCTGCTGTCTGGAACTAAGCATGAATTAGAAGTCACTTCTTCTTCCAAGAGAAAAAGAAAATTCCATTAGATAAATGAAGAGTCTATCAGATATTCAACTTATAGTCAAATACAATGTGAAGAAACAAATTTGTGTAAATTTGTAAAGAACCAAAGACTCCCAATACCAATATTTATTCTCTTATAAGCCCAAAAGAATATATAGAGGATACACTACTTTATCTTGCGTTTGTGCTGGTTTCTTCATTTATTTTAAGAAACGCTCTTTAGTTATTAGCCAGCTGGCTGATTAAGTTGACATTCCCACAGTGTTATCACATAAAGATACTCCATTATCTTCCAATAAATGTTCTTTATGATTTTTTTGTAACTCAGCTTCATTTTATGATTTATTAACATAAAATTCAATTCTCCATATCTCATACCATGTTTTGCTCTATTTCCATATTTCAGATATAGATCTCATTCACAAGGTTTTGGTAATTACTAAAGTGTATATTAACCTCCTTGTGGTAATATTTTGAGTTTATTATTTGTATCCATACTTCATGCATTGGTAAACATCTATGAGGCTATGAGCCTATAGAGTTGCTCCTGATTTTTGGCTCCTTTTCTCCTAAGAAGCACTGGGAACTAACTCCAGTATAGTAAGTCTGCATCACACTTGGAAAGCATCACACTGTTGGATGTTGGTATATATTTTGACCAATTTTCTCCATGTCAAAATGAAATCTTAAGGTACTTCAGGTTAGGTCTGCAAGTTTTCTATCCAACATTTTCATGAGATTTATCTACCCCATTTTAAATAATCCATCATTCTCCCTGCAGAATATTAAAAGTCTCTCTCTCTCTCTCTCTCTGTCTCTATTTTTCTCAGTCTCTCCCTCTCCCTCTCTCTCTCTCTGTACTTATATATAGAAAGATATGTATATATAGATATGCAGATAAATATATATAGAGAAAGAGATAAAGCTCCCAATAATTAGGAGACCCAAGACCAATAAGCAAGAAATAAGAGGCCAGGAAAGGCAACTTTCAACTTAATATAGCAAAGAAAACCCATTCATAAAGCAATTAGGCTATTCTGAAGTGATTCTAGATGTACTCAAGATTGTATTAGAACCATTACCAAGACAGTGTGCAGCTATATGCTGCTCCAAGAGAAAAGGTAGCATCTTAATATAGATTCTTCAAAGCAGAATCTTAAACAAAGATTTGAGGGCAAAGATTTTGTTTGGGAAGTATAGGGAACACTAGTAGAGAAGTGAATAGTGATGTAGAGAAGGGAAGGCAGCTAACAAAGGGGACACTATTAAGACAGCTACCACAGAGTATGACTTGAGCTTAATCTTACAGAGAACTCTAGGAATGGGTGTAAATCACACACTTTAGAATTATCCCACCTGAGAAACAAGGGAATTGGAGTATGTAGACATCCACTTTCTGGGGTCACTGGTTGAGCACTTCTCTGGAAAAAGGTTTTTTGGCACCCCCTGCTTGCTGCAAGCTGTTAGCTTGGCTTTTTCCAGTTCTAGGGGAAAGAGCTTTTAAACACAGAAATGCAGATCTTGGCAGTGGGGAGTTCCCTGAGTAATCTGAAAGGTCCCAGCATTATGTACAGGTGGGGTACTATCAAGTTACCTACAGATGCTTGGAGGACTTTATGTCCTTTACCAATTCTAAACCTCTGTGTCTATAATAAAGATATACATCCCTTTCCCATTCCACATTGGAATGATAAGCATTTATTAGAAACACAAATTCAGAGTTAACTTTTAAAAATATGCTTTTTGGGGCGCCTGGGTGGCTCAGTTGGTTGAGCGACTGCCTTCGGCTCAGGTCATGATCCTGAGTTCCGGGATCGAGGCCCACATCGGGCTCCCAGCTCCACGGGGAGTCTGCTTCTTCCTCTAACCTTCTCTCCTCTCATGCTCTCTCTCACTTTCTCTGTCTTTCAAATAAATAAATAAATAATCTTTAAAAAAAAATAATAAAATAAAAAAAATTTTTAAAAAAAATATGCTTTCTCCCAGGGCACCTGAGTGGCTCAGTGAGTTAAACAGTGAGTTAAAGCCTCTGCCTTTGGCTCAGGTCATGATCTCAGGGTCCTGAGATCCTGGGATTGAGTCCCGCATCAGGCTCTCTGCTCAGCAGGGAGCCTGCTTCCCCCCCACCCCCGCCTGCCTCTCTGCCTACTTGTGATCTCTCTCTCTCTCTCTCTCTCTCTCTCTCTGTCAAATAAATAAATAAAATCTTAAAAAATATATATTCTTTCTCGCATAATGTGCTTGTCTTCAGTGTCCTTCTCTTTACAATGCTGGCTAACTAGAATTCATCATCTGCCCCTCGCTTTCTCTGTTCTTATCATGGCATGCCTTTATATTTCCCCCACTATCTTTTAACCTTTCATCTTTATCCTCTCATCTTTGACTCACTAGATCACATTGTGCAGCCAATCCTTATCAAATTAGCAATACTGTCTCCTTTCAACACCTTAGCAACAACCACGCTCACATTTTTCTTCTGGAATACCTTCTGATATTGTCCCAATGTCCCTGCCTCCTACTGCCCTGATATTCCCTATGGCCCTGACTCATGACTCAGCACCCACTAGACATCTACAGTTGTCTGAAGATTACCAGGACAGGACATAGGTTACTGGATTCTCCATAGGCAAGTGTATTTGAAATTGAGTCATCTTAATATCTTACCTACTTAGTTTCTAGTAAATGACCTCTAAGTCTTGCCAAAACTCCCTTCTAAGTTTCCAAGCAATGGTCCTAATTATTACCTTCACACCTTCCACCTGAGACTAGCTCATAAATACCTACACAGATACTGGGTGAGAAACAGAGGCAGAGAAAGACCCATTGTCAGGATCATCTCAAGGTCACTTTCCTCTGCTCAAGGAAGAAACAAGAAAATAGAAACCTGAGAAAGGCAACACATCCTTGGCTAATGTTTTTCCTTGGAAAAAGGAGATTTGAAACCACACATCCATAAAGAAGAACATTAGAATTATCAAATACGTTCTTCTGTTATTTTTGTGCATAATTTTCTCCAAAATCTCCCCCATAAGGACAGAAGCTATGTTTAACTTGCTCACTAGAGTATTCCTAGCCTCAGGTACAAAGTCTAGCACATAGTAGGCCTTTAAAAAGAACCTGATGAATAACTGAAAAAATGAAAATGCCTAGATATTTGAGAACCTTTTTGTTTCTGGTCATGATGACAAGATAAGCACTGGAGAAAGATGTACTTTCCTTTCCAATATATCCTCCACAGGTCAGAGATGTAGATCCTGGTTCTGCACATTACTGTAAGCTCAGAGTTCCAAGTACAAATTAATGAAATAAATCAATTAAAAAGGAAAAAGGAAAGCTCAATTTCTTTCTATTAAATTTTGTGGCTGTAGTTAATTCATCATCATTCATTCAGCACATTTATCCATTATCACAAACACTACTATCACAAAAAGCAATTGCTCCAGAAAATCAATAAATAGAATAAGAACCATTATAGAACACTGCAATTAACTAGCATTATGGGAAATAATTATATGTTTTTCATGCTTGATGATAATCAATTGAGGCCATGTAAATATGTGTAAACATTTTTATTGACATCTAACTGCTTGGTCCCAACTCTTGTTCACTCAAGGAGACATTTTTAAGAGATTTCATGGATAATTTGAGTTTGAAATAACTCAGTGAAGTAGACTAATAATGTGCTGGCTGATGATAATTCACCCATTGAATTATAGGTGTCAAATACAATATATCTTACTCCTTATTCAGATTGACTTCTGGAAACCAGATTCCGTCACACAAATCAAACCTCACAGTACAGTTGACTTTCGTGTAAAAGCAGAAGATATCTTCACTGTGGAAGATTTTCTGGAGCAGAATGAACTACCATATGAGTAAGTTTATGTTTTATAGTTATTAAAATTCTCTCCCATGTATACTCTCATCTGAGCCTCTGAATAATCCTGGGAATGTAAAAGTAAGACCAAGACCATGGCTTCCCTAAAGCCCCACAAATAGGTCACGGCAAAACTGGCCCTAGATTCCAAATCTTAAGACTTTAAGCCTAGTAGATATTTTGTTTACTTCTTATTCCAATTAAAAAAAAAATGGTTTTGACTCCTGAACCCCAATTCAGCAAGATATCTGACCTGCTAAATGATATATAGACTATAAGCCAAACCAATGAACACTCTGTTATCAGCTAGACACAGTTTTAGTCCCAAATAATATCAAGTCTTCTTTCCAAGTGAGAAGCCAGACCTATTAGGAGCTTTAAGGACGCCTCGTGTTCCTAATTTTTTCTGAGTGCACACCAGACTTAATATTTATTTCAACTTAACCAACTATTCATATATTTTCTTATCATTTGATTATTTTCATCATGATAAGTATACTCTTTAATCTCCATCCCCTATTTTCTCCACTCCCCAACCTACCCTCCCTCTGGTAACCATCAGTTTTTTCTCGATAGTTAAGAGTCTGTTTTTTGGTTTGTCTCTCTTTTTCCCTTTGTTTTGTTTCTTAAATTCCACATATGGTATTTGTCTTTCTCTGACTTATTTCACTTAGCATTATACTCTCAATCTCTATCCATGTTGTTACAAATGGCAAGATTTCATTCTTTTTTAAGACTGAGTAATATTACATTGTGCCACATCTTCTATATCCATTCATTTATTGATGGACACTTGCAGTGCTTCCATAATCTGGTTATTTTAAATAACGCTGCAATAAACATAGAGGTGCATGTATCCCTTTAAACTAGTGTTTTTGTATTTTGGGGGTAAATATAATTCCTAGATCACAGAGTAGTTCTATTTTTAATTTTGGGGGAACCTCCATACTTTTTCCATAATGGCTACACCAATTTGCATTCCCACCAACAGTGCAAGTGGGTTCCTTTTTCTCCACATCCTCATCAATACTTATTGCTTATGTTTTTTATTTTAGCCATTCTGATAGATGTGAGGTGATATCTCATTGTAGTTTTGATTCCATTTCCCTGATGAAGAATGATGTTGAGGATTTTTTTCATATGTCTGTTGTCTATCTAGATATCTTTGGATAAATGTCTGTTCGTGTCTTCTGCCCATCTTTTAATTGGATTATTTGCCTTTCCAGTATTCAGTTTTATCAGAGTTCTTTATATATTTTGGATATTAACCCTTTATTGGATATGTTATTTTCAAATATCTTCTCCCATTTCATGGGTTGCCTTTTTAGTTTTGTTGATTATTTCCGTCACTGTGCAGAAACTTTTGATTTTGATATAGTCCCAACAGTTCATTTTTGTTTTTATTTCCCTTGCCTCAGGAAACATAGGTAGAGAAATGTTGCTACAGCTGAGGTCAGAGAGACTACTGCCTATACTCTCTTCTAGGATTTTTATGCTTTTGGGTCTCACACTAGATCTTTAATTCATTTTGAGTTTATTTTTGTGAATGGTGAAAGAAAGTGAGCCAGTTTCATTCTTTTGCATTAGCTGTCCAGTTTTCCCAATACCATCTGTTGAACAGACTTTTTCCTATTGTATATCCATTCCTCTTTTGTCAAAGATTAACTGACCATATAATTGTGGGTTGATTTCTAGGTTTTCTGTTATAATCCATGGATCTATGTGTCTATATTTATGCCAGTACCATACTGTTTTAATTACTACTGCTTTGTAATATAACTTGAAATCTGAAAATGTGATACCTCCAGTTTTGCTTTTCTTCCTCATACTCCTTCAGATTAAGGACAAGATTAGGGTCAGACTGAATGGTTCTTCTGTCCTTTTATGGTTCTTTCTGTCCCTGTGCCCACACAGCCCCACCACTATTTCTAATGATAGAAGAGAAGAACTAAAAAAAAAGAAAGTGATTCTCTAGAGGCCTAGAACAGAGCTGGCTAAGCTGATCATCCCATGTGTCCTCTCCCCAAATACCACACTGGTCCATGCAAGCCTTTTCAGATGAAAGTGTTTTCCTAAGTAGAAACAGTTGTCCATTGTTGATCCAACAAATAGACAATAAGTGCCTACATATACCAAGCACCATAAAGGATAGATATGGTCCCAATCCCTTCAGAGGAAAACAGACTTTAAACAAAGAATTGCAAAATTGTGTGTAACAGATGTCAAGAAGACTGAAGAGCTAGAGATATAGGGGAATTGACCATCTCTAAGGAATCAGGGAAGGCCACCAGAGGAAATGAGGCTTCACCTGAGAACTTAAAGATGAGCCAGAGTTAGCCAAAGAAAAGAAAAAAAGTCATACTCTAGGCAGATAACAGACAACATAGTAAGCTTAGAACTGGGAGAGACTGTGCTAACCTGGACGTATTTGCACTAGAGGGAAGAAAGAAATGAGGTTTTTTGTCCAAAACAGAGTTCTTCCTCCAGGGAGTGGATCAGTAAGAAGCAAAGAGGCAGTGTCAAGCTCCAGTCCCGAACATTCAAATGTTTATCCAACGATACCCCACAAGCTCAAGTTTTCATTAATTTTGAGTAAACGTAATCTAAAATATTTTAACAGGGGTGCCTGGGTGGCTCAGTGGGTTAAAGCCTCTGCCTTCGGCTCAGGTCATGATCTCAGGGTCCTGGGATCAAGCCCTGCATCGGGCTCTCTGCTCAGTGGGGAGTCTGCTTCCCCCTCTCTCTCTCTGCCTGCCTCTCTGCCTACTTGTGATCTCTCTCTTTCTCTTTCTCTCTCTCTCTCTCTCTCTCTCCCTCTCTCTGTCAAATAAATAAATAAAATATTTAAAAAATAAAAAATAAAATAAAATATTTTAACAGAAATTTTCTCTTGTTTTTCACATCTTAAAAACATCAAATAATATTTATGCTAGTGAAAATGTCAGAATTATTACCTATAAAGCCTGTACTTCATCAGGATAAGTGGCACAACATAACACAAGTAAATGCTCTAGGAAAAAGAAAAAAAACAGACCAGATTCAAGTCCTGACTCTGCAACTTCCTGAATGTGTGACCTTAGATAATTTGCTTAATTTTTCTGAACTTCAGTTTCCTTATCCATAATATGAAGATATAATACCTCTTTCAAAGGACTGTGAAGATAAACTAAAACAATATGTAAATAAATTGTTACTGGCATTACTATTGTTATGGTTTCTTATTGTACTAAGAGGGAAATGATACATTTCTTAAAGGTCAACAGAAATTATTTTGTTTAACCCCATTATCAGGCTTCATATAGCTTAGATATCTTCTTCTGCCTGAGGCAAGTGTCAAAATGTGACCTTAAGAATTGACTGTCTTTTTAAAACAAAGATATAACACAGTTAAGTTTCAAAATTTGATTAAGATTCATGTCTGTGATTTTTTGCTCTTCTTACTGCACTAGGAAGAACTTCTAAAATCCTAGCCTTTAGGAAACTTCAGCAGTATTTTTGTAAATGACAGTTTCTTTATAATTCTTTGAGAAAAACAAAAGGAAGATCAGAGACCATAAGCTAGCCATAGCTACCTGGATGACGGTCCTAATTCTACCTATATCACAAAATAGTAAAATGGCTTCTAATTGCATATCAATCTCCCTTTATCAGATGGAAAACTCACATCCTCTTTTAGTGGATAAACTTTTTGGGAATTGGGTATGAATGTTATCTCATCTAAAACATAGGATATTCCCCTAGAGCTAAGCTCTTGTTAATTTTTGCTTCTTTGTTCACTGCTTAGCACACATGTAGCATACAATTTTCTAAATATTAAATAATTATAAGTCCCTAGAAATCCTGGAGAAGCAACCAGCAATATCCTAGCTGGGACTGTAAGCAGTCCCTGTGCATCCCATTATTACCTCATATGGTAACTAATTTGTATTTAGACAGTTTCCCGCCAGCAAGAATTTGTAGTGGTGTTTATATCCAACAAGAACCATCTACTACTGCACAAGTTCCACCAAAATAGCTTTGCAGATTTTTCCATGGGTCCATCCCTCTTTACCAAGACTTGTATCACTTTGGCAGCTTTAACCAATTTCTGAGTTACCATGGGAAAAAATTCAGAATGTATACACCAAGAAAAATAACTGTATTTTTATGCTTATGCTGCACCCTTAGATACAAAAAGACTAGGAACTGGATGGTGCAAATCTCCAACTTACTGTTCTGAAGCCATTAACAGACCTTTGTTGGGCAGACTTTCACAGAATACCTTCCTACAAATTGCAAGAAGGTTGTCGTTGCCCTGTCCAATCCAGGGAGAGACTGATTGTTACTAATATAACTTCCTATAACATTATTTTTCTGTGTATTTCAGATTAAGACAGGAACGTGTCCTTGGATAGCAATGGGTACATAACAGTGTTCTTCACTAGCAATGGGCATGTAGTAGAGGAACTAACTAAATACTCCTTTTTCAAGAATCTATAAAGGGGAAAAAGTGAGTCATGCCTCTTCTTCTCAGAAATTCTGTTCCTTGTCTTGTTGGGAGTCCCTGTTATCTGATTCACCTGCATGTTTATGAAAAAGAACTTGGATAGCACTATAAAAGGAACATATGAAAATATAAAACAGTGTACACGCCTCTGTATTTTGGAGCTGTAATGCAGTCTCTATTACATTAAGAGGCATTGTTTTAATCTCCTAGAATAGAAGCTCATTATTTAGTAATAATATTTGTAATATAGCTTAACTACTGCTTTGTCTTAAATCTAATAAAATCAAATAATCACAAGGCTGGAAAGGACCATTTGAGGTCAATCCCCTGCCTTCAGGCAAAAGTCAGCACCACATTTCTACCTCATTTTGATACTCTTTTGCAACTTACTAGAGGGTACTTTTACTTCTGGGTGTCATCTTAAATTTAATAGGTTGTTGTTTTTTTTTTAATGCTTCTTTGTCCTAATTATTGATATAAAGGCTTAATGGTTAACATAGTAATAATTCTAACAGAATGTCTCATCTAACTACCAAACAAAACACTAATCCCTACATAGTCACTGATTCTCCCCTAAAGTGAATTTGAGGATTAGGTGCAGAGAAAGGGTAGCAATATTTTGTGAAAGGTCTATTGCCCCCTCTACTCAGAGCTTCTCATGGTTCTGATCTTAGATCCAGCTGAGGCTGTGGAATGCCTGGGAGCATTAAGTGATAATTTCTTTTCTCTGGGCACCCACTAACAAGCCATGTGACCTAGAGGATATTGTACTTGCTCACTGACAATGAAAAATCTTGTTCAAGTGAAAGCAGATGTCATTTACCATTTCCTCTTGGAGTTTTAGTTTTGCCACTCAGCCAGAAAAGTTCACCCTTGTTACACAGCATTTATTCTTTCAAACTGATGATTCTGGTATATAGCTATTTTCTTTAAGATTTTGGCCAGTTGACTTTTTTGTTTTAAAGGTTTTTGTTTTGCTTGTTTTGCTTTGGTTTTGTTTTTTTGTTTTTAGTTTTTATAAATGTATTGAAAAATCATTTTCCTAAAAAAAAACAAGAAAAGAAAAATCATTTTCCTAAACTATTTTAGGTTTTTCATGGATTTTATAAAGTTTATGGTAACCAGAAATTTTAGTTTAAATTTTTTTCATAAACCTTGAAAGACAACTATGACCAAGGCCTACAGATTTGAGTCAAGTCACTGCAGTTTAGAACTGAAAAGGACATTTAATACCAGCTAATCAAATGCCCCATTCTAAAAATTATAAAAGTAAGGCCCAGAGATTAAATGATTTTTCTGAAGCCAATTTACAAGTTAGGCAAAACCATGACTCTGACCTTTTGATTCTTTTTTTTTTTTTTCAGTGTTCCAAGATTCATTGTTCATGCACCATACCTAGTGCTCCATGCAATATATGCCCTCCTCAATACCCACCACCAGGCTCCCCTAACCCCCCACCCCCACCCCAAAACCCTCCCTTTGTTTCTCAGAGTCGTTTGATTCTAATTCTGGTTTTCCTTCTACTTCTGTCCTATCTAATTATCCAATTTGGTTGTTGAATATAATTATAGCACTTACTATAATCATTGTTACAGTAACAGTGCCTAACTGAAGCAGGCAGATTGGTGGTCCTGCCCAAAATGTCTATATCCTAATCCCCAGAACACCTGAATATGTCACGTTACATGGCAAAGAAGAGTTAGGTTTGTAGATGGAATTAAGGTTGCTAAGCAGCTGAACTTAAAATAGGTAGATTATCTTAGATTGTCCAGATAGGTCCAACATGATCACAGGGTTCTTACAAGTGGTAGAGAAAGGCAGAAGACAGGGTCAGAGTGATGTGACATGCAAAAGACTTGAGCTGCCATTGCCAGGTTCAAAGTTAAAAGAGAAGGGCAAAGAACCAAGGAATGTGGGAAGCCTCTAAGAGCTGGAAAGGGAATCAGATTCTCCCCTAGAGCTTCTAGAAAAAAGCACACCACTGTTGACACCTTGATTTTAGCCCACTGAGACCTGTATTGGACTTCTAACCTATAGAATTGCAAAATCGTAAATTCATGTTGTTTTATGCTATCAAATTTGTAGTAATTTACAGCAGCCATAGAAACTAATATACTAACAAAGTACTAATGGTTGCTCAAGGAGAAATTTTCTTTCCACAAGCTAAATCTTTTAATCTGCTCCTTTTCCTTTTTTTTTTTTCTTTTTAATACCACCTTAAGACAGTTAAGACCTTAAGACAGTATTTGCCACTTGCTAGGAAGAAAATATCACTTAGTATTAATTTATTGCATTTTCCATAAACAGATACAAGTTCATTCCCAAGTTAACCAAATGAAGGAGAGACCAGGAGGAAGGTTCAGAGGATGTCCCTGACATACTTCATTAGAATGCCCTTGGGGCAGCCGCAGGAGAAGTAGAGTTTTTGATGTGTGGCTGCAATTTTCTGTGTGTCGGATAAAAACATTTCAAGGCTTGACTGTCGATAACAGAAGTTTCTGAAAACCAGCTTCTGTCCATAATATTCACAACGTTGTGATCAAGGACATTAATGTTCATAAAATGTTGTCCTTTCAGAACATGCTTTCCACTCAACAGTAGCAAAGACAAGTGAAGTCACACATGTACACACATTCTGGCCTGCCTTTTATAACAGAAACTTTCACCTGAACAATCACTTATAGAAATAAGCAGGCCTCAAAGGTCTGTCACCAATTTTCATACTACTTTGCTTCAGAACCATTCTTTAGTTACTTTAAGCCAGCCAAAAGACAAGCAAGCAGAAACTAGTTCTTTTAAACCCAGCATTTTTTGCCTAACAAATATTTAGCTTATTAATATTTCTGAATTTCCACCTCTCAGGATACTTTTCTCAAGACCTAGAGAAAGGCCCTCAAGTGACCAACTATCCCAGTTTACCTGGAACTGACCAGTTCCTGGGACATGGGACATTTAGTGCTAAGACCAGGAAAGTCCCGAGGAAAAAAGTCCACAGATAGGGCTCAAGTGCATACTTTTGGGTGGCAGCCCAAGGCCCTGTTCCAGAATGCCCTAGGTTCCAGAAGAAACCATTTTATGAATTTACGGTCCAAGGACACCTAAATATGTCAAGTTTAGGCTGAGAAAGGGTCTGCCTTGCTTGCACTCTCTAGTAATATATTCACTCTTTGTGATGAGAAGCTCAGGTTGAAGGGTATCAAGAACACTCAAAGGACACATGTGACTCCATGGAGAATGTATTGCACAATTTACTAAAGCAGCAACTCTGGTTTTTTGCATATGTTCACTGGGAAATACTCTTATGTTCACTGGAGCACCTCCTTTGGTTTATTGCAGGGTATTGATAAGCAACCTGAGATCTGTGCTGGAAGGTCAGTTTGACAGCCAGGTCCGTGCAACTGGACACAGTTATGAGAAGTACAACAAATGGGAAACGGTATGATGTGCACATGATTTAGACAGACATTGTTGTGGGAATTGAACTAAGAATGGCACATTAATCTACAAATTATTGCATTGGTAGATAGAGGCTTGGACTCAGCAGGTCACCAGTGAGAATCCAGACCTCATCTCTCGCAGAGCCATCGGAACCACATTTGAAGGACGCACTATGTACCTACTCAAGGTAATCATTTTTACCCATGACCTTGCCATGTCTGAGGGCTTTAAATCAATGAATTCTAACACATTAACATCTGTTTCACAGACATGCTCATCCCAAACATTGTTATAACTCTTTTCCTGCCTATATGCCCCAGGGAATCAAACAGATTCCCTAGCTTCTTTTATCATATGTGGATTTTTAAATCATTATTTTGATTTATTCAAAAAGAAAATGCAATAAAATACGAGAAGTCCTATAAATTTAACCACATTCCTGTAAGCAATGTAAATGATTACCTACCTTGATGAAATTCTTCTCTCCCAGATGTTGTTTGCAAATCCATTTGCTAAAGAGATTCATAAACTTCACGTCTATCAGACAACATTACAGAGCGTATCAACAGATTTGCTTCTGTCGTCCTCTAATGCCATTTTTGTCATGTAATTCTAATGAAGAAAATAAAAAGACAAGGAGTAAGTGGGAGAGAAGGAAAATTCTTACAAGATTAGCAACAATCATGATTACGTCTAATTACTCATCCAGTTGTCTTGGTCATGTCACCTAATAATAGCAGTTGAAAATAACCTCCACGTGAGTACAATTAAGCAGGGTAATCAGCATCTTCCGAAAATATAAGCTTGTCAAGCTTAATAAAAATAATAAACAGCCATGTAAGCCTTCAGCTCAAACATTGTATCTAGAGGCAAGAACATACTATGCTAGTATTATGTTTTAATTTAATCATAGGATATATCTCATGCTGCTGTCAAGTTTTACCTGTTGAATCCAAAGCCCAGACAGGTAGTGAATGTTAACCCTTGACTGTGATGAATCATAATTTCCCTTTTCCTTTTGTTTGCAATAGGTTGGCAAAGCTGGATCAAATAAGCCTGCCATTTTCATGGACTGTGGTTTCCATGCCAGAGAATGGATTTCCCCTGCATTTTGCCAATGGTTTGTGAGAGAGGTCAGTATGTAGAATCATTTTTGGTGGAGGGAAGTAGAAAGTATTTTGTTTATTTAAATCAATTTCTTATACTCTACCTATAATAAAAGAGAATAATAACACAGAAAACACTTGTAATTCCAAGTTCCCATTTTGGGGTATTAGTTTCAGCTTTTACCAAGAGACGCTTATAAGGTAATATTTTAAAACAGTTGCTAAATTGTATTTATTTATATTTGACTTATCTGAAGTTTCTTACCCACCTTTGGTGGAGAGACTAACCAGTAGTATAGTATATAGTATATAAAAATATATATATATAGCATATAAAAATATATATATAGTATATAAAAAATTTAAGATTGTGGATAAGCCACTAGCTTGATCATTATCTCCTGAGCAATAATCATTGAATACTTCAGAAAAAAAAGAAAACGATACATGGCAGTCCCTACTGTAAATGATACCGTTTTTCATTCCTTATAATTCTAATGATAAGATATATGTGAAAACCCTTTACCTGAAGTTTTTCAATATGTATGAGCCCATACTAATATAGATAAATTATTCAATAAATAAACAAAAGGGAGAGAAGGAAAGGAGAATTATAACTAATGGATGTACAAAGAATGAACAAAATAGAAAACTATCATTAGAACACCACAGTAATAATCATTTCATGAAAAACTATGTACATATGCAAAATTAGTGAGTAAAGACAAATAGGGTAATTCCTGTCTCAAAGTAACCCCCCAAAAAATATGTATTATGTTACAAAGACAAAGTTTACAGTGGAGAAACTTAGCAGAAATTACTTAACCAAGTGTTCAAGGTTAACATCACTGGTAACATCACCAGCATTAAGACATAATTGGTATCATGTACCCCCTGGTATCATGTACTGAAGACACATCATCTGTATGGTATTCTTCGTCAAAACTCATAACCTTCCTCTAATCATAAAAAAAAAAAAAAAAAAACTAAATTGAGGGACCTTCTGCAAAGTAACCAGACCAGTACTCTTCAACTGTGTCAAAGTCATAAGAGACGAGGAAAGACTGAGGAACTCACAGATGAGAGGAAACTGATGAGACATGATAATCAGTGCAATGTGGGATTGTTAGTATATTGGATCCTAGACAAGAAAAAGGATAAAAGGGACGCCTGGGTGGCTCAGTCATTAAGCAACTGCCTTTGGCTCGGATCATGATCCCAGGGTCCCTGGGAGCGAGCCCCACATTGGGCTCCCTGATTGGTGGGAAGCCTGCTTCTCCTTCTACCTCTCTCCTGGCTTATGTTCCCTGTGTAGCTATCTCTCTCTCTCTGTCAAGTAAATAAAATATTTTTTAAAAAAAGAAAGAAAGAAGAAAGAAAGAAAGAAAGAAAGAAAGAAAGAAAGAAAGAAAGAAAGAGAAAGAAAGAAAGAAAAAGGATAATAGAAAAATTGGTGTTATATGTAAACAATGAATCTTGGAACACTGCATCAAAAACTAATCACGTACTGTATGGTGACTAACATAACATAATAAAAAAAATAAAAATAAATTAGTGAAATAAAACCTATAGTTTAACTTCTATTATTGCATTAATGTTAATTCCATTCTCTTTGATTATTGTACCGTGGTTAAGCAAGATGAAAATATTAGGGGAAGCTGAGTGAAGGGTATATGGAAACTATTTGCAACTCTTCTCTAAGTCTAAAATCACTTCAAAATTAGAAGTTTAAAATACTGAAGTACTTTTAAAGTTAAGGATATTACTATATACAATATACTGTCTTTTGTGTCAAACACCTGTATCTATTTGTCATGGTCTTGGTTTCTAGACATGTTATGTATCCAATTAGAACCATTTAACTTCAATGGTTATCTCACCATCTGCTCTCTAGAAGGAAAAAATTTTATCACTACTTTGGTTATCTCCAAGATTAGACCACTAAAATAATATGGTTCTATAACTCCTCTAGCCTAAAAATCACTTATTTTATCATGTGCTATTATAATAAATAGAATGTATAGAGTCACAAAAAGTATATAAAAACTATTAATACATAGAAGCCTTAAATATTTTAAAGTCTATTCAAGAAAGCCTAGGAAAGAGTTGAATTTAAGTCTAATGTGATCCTGGGGCTAAGGAACTATGACTAAGAGAACATAATAAATGAGCATGAAGTCCTTCATTCATAGAGAAGTCCTTCATTCATACAGGAATCACTTAGAAATAATCACTTAGCAAGAAGAACTAGTCTCTTAATTCTTACTCAGTATAGAGGAGTAAGAAGGATACTTTCATCATTATGAAGCCTAGAGCCTTGGTGAGAGGCACCTAAAATCCATCAGTGTGAGCTCACTTCATAATGGGAGGCTTTCTCATTCTTCTTCCTTATTGGACACTCTCTCTAGTGAGACCATCTACAGGAGGTTTCACAAACTTAAATAAATTTCTAGATGGTATTAGAAAAATGCATAGCCATCCATAGACATTCTAAGAATAGGTCATACTCTCATTTTGAAAAAAATTATTGCAGTATTATTGCAAAATAAGTGAATATATGTTTCTTAAAAGTCTATAATTTTATTGAATCTTTTGTTCATCTTTAAAGTAAAAAGTTAAACAAATATTTATGTGAGTTATATATGGATATAATAGAATATCCTGGAAACAGAGAAGAACTAAAAACAACTATTTTTTTATTTTTTTATTAACATATAATGTATTATTTGCCCCAAGGTATGTGTCTGTGAATCATTAGGCTTACACATTTCATAGCATTTGCCATAGCACATACCCTCCCCCATGTCCATAACCCTACTTCCCCCACCTCCCAGCAACCCTTAGTTTGTTAAGTGAGTTTAGGCGTCTCTTAGGTTTGTCTCCTTCCCCATCCCATCTTGTAAAAACAACTATTTTAACCAAAACTATGGGTAATATTTTGCTCACTGCCTTTTAAATATTAATGTCTACCCCGAAGGGACACAGCTTTTATTACCAAAGTCAATATTCATCCAGTCTGTGTAAATTTTAGTAGCATCACATATTCATTTTTCCATGAAATTCTCTTCTTAATTCATACATAGGCTATCCGCACCTATGGACATGAGATTCACATGACAGAACTTCTCGACAAGTTAGACTTTTATGTCTTGCCTGTGGTCAATATCGACGGCTATGTCTACACCTGGACCAAGGTATATGAACCAATACTGAGAGGGGCTGATGAAATTAAAACTAACCCACTTTCTACTATACTTGGCCTAACCACATAATCTACTTTCAGAACCGAATGTGGAGAAAGACCCGCTCCACCCAGGCTGGAACTACCTGCATTGGCACAGACCCCAACAGAAATTTTGATGCTGGTTGGTGCAGTAAGTATTGGGATCACCATTTTGCAAGCATCTGTTGAAAAGCACAGGAAGAAAAATAACGCAGGAAAACACAACAATGTCTAAAACAAGAAAAAGCTTAAAATTTTATATTTTAGAATTCTAACTTTCTGAAAGCACAGACAATAAACAGTTTATTTATTCACTCAAAAAAAAAAAAAAAAAGCACATTGTGTGCTCTACTGTGTTCCCAGCTGTCTTAGATGCTGGAAACACAAGACTGAGCAATCCAAAAGTAATTCTACTACTTTGAGATGTATAATCTAGAGGACGCAGTCATTAAATAATTATTTAAATAAAATTGTGATATAATTCTAGTTTTGTGATTAAACTCTCAGAAAATTATTATGCACAAATAAGGAAATTTCTCATGGATATTTGTCCTCTACTTACTAATTTTTTTACAATATATTGATGTCACTGTATCTTATTACACAGGACACATTGGTGACTTCACATGCAACTTTTACCCTGTTAGCTTAAAAACATACCACCCTAATCTTGTGAATAATGCATGCATGTTTTATAATATATACATACATTATCATAAGGACTCCTGTAAAAACAGCTTATTTTTAACTTTCTAATTTGAAAGTTTGAAACATGCCTTGTGGTAACTTCAGTAGGTGACCATTCCATTAACAACCTGTTTTTCTAGAAATTGGGGCTTCTCGAAGCCCCTGTGATGAAACTTACTGTGGACCTGCTGCAGAGTCTGAAAGAGAGACCAAGGCCCTGGCTGATTTCATCCGCAGCAACCTCTCTTCCATCAAAGCATATCTGACAATCCACTCATACTCCCAAATGATGCTCTACCCTTACTCCTATGATTATAAACTCACAGAGAACAACGCTGAGTTGGTAAGTAGTCATGGTAGTAAATATGGCATTTCACTGTTGAGATTTTCTTAAATCCTATTCCTGGGAAAAAATTATAAGAACAATTTCTAAAGACTCCATTATTAATTACTGATAGTAGGAGCAAAACAAAACAAAACAAAACAAAAAAACTTACTACAGATTTACAAGGAATCCGGAATTGGCTAGATAAATTAGCTAAAAGAGAGGATTTTGATATAGGAAACAGTTCCCAACATGTTAAACCTTCAAAATGATAATAGGTACACTTACGCCAGCTTCACTATAATACTAACTCACATGATGATTTCAGATACATCTGGGATAATCAACAAAGTAGCTTTGTCTCACACAATTAGAAAGTCAATTTTATCAAGGTGCCTTCAGCTGGATTTGACATAGGCAGAAGCATGGCAGATGTCATTAGGAATCTGGCACAATTGTTGATATTGGGTTAAGTGATAAGATCCTAAAATTGCTTCCACTATTTGATTAGGTGAGACATAGAAATAAAGCAATCAATGAACAAATGGTATATGACTGGGTCCTTACTAGATATAGGAAACAATGCAAAAAAATTTAAGCATCTATGACTCAAAAAACTAGCGATCTTATTAGTGAATCATGATACAAGCACACGAAAAGTTAAATAAGAGTTTTATAACATTCACATTAACAAATATCACATATCAATGATAACTTTTTTAAATCAGAAGTTTTGAACCCTTCAAACATTACTTTTTTTCTAACTTATGAAACATCTGGCTGCCAGAAGTTGAGATCAGTGAATAAGTATAAGATTTAAAGCATTTGAGTTATGCCAAAAAAAAAAAAAAGTGTTCCACTGCACAATGACATAGATATTTGGCTTACCTAAACACATGAATTTGAGGACCCAGTAACTTTAACAACTGGAAATTGTTGTTTTGTACTTTTAGTCTTTCAGAGACCAAATAAAATGTGTAATGCTATAAATATTTTGTGAAGAGCAAAACGGAAAAATAACTCAGCCTCTTAGAAAATTGATAGCTTAGTTGGCCAGGTCCTCCTCTTTAAAAATAATAATAATAATAATAATAATAATAATGCTATTTTCATAAAGCTCCCAATTTTCCTTATCCAGAGCCAAAAAAACAAAGGAAAACATCATTAGTTGGAACCTTTAACTATTTCAGTTTTCCTATTAGGCTCCATCTGTTAAATGTTCCCAGTGGGTGCTCACAGTCCTGCTATCCCAGAGATGGGTGCGGTCAGCTCCTCATTTCAATCCCAGATTTCAGGCCCAGAGGAAAGAAGGTGGAGCTATGTTGTTTGCTTTATTCGTGTAAATGTTTAAATTGTACCACATCAGAAAAGAAAAAGACAAAGCCATAATAACTAAGCACTAATGAGTTAATAAGTAAAATATTAAACTAAAATTATAAGCCATATGAAGTGTAACAATAATATATCCAGTTTGCTTAATATAGCTAGTTTTAAATACAAATTCTAAAAGACAAATGCTAACAGAAAAACTTAGTGTTCTCTGGAAATGAGCTGCTTCACAAAGTTTCAATACCTTTTCCTATTTGGGGAATAAGTTAATTCTAATTAACAAAGAAGTGGAATAAACAGAATTATATCACAATAAAATATTCATAATCTATTCTCAACAAAAGCACAAACCATAAAATAATCTTATCTTGGAAGTTTAATTCTGTATTCACAAAACTAATAAATTCAAGAAGAAGTACATGCTATTTCTTATACTTTCCAAGAGGTAGCTAAACTACAAAATTTAATTGTACTTATATCACATTAATTAATTTAAAAGTTATTTTAATTTCAAATAATTTTTTCTATGATTAAGCTTTTGCCTAACATCTTAGAAGAAATATTTAAATACCACTAGTGAAATCTAAGACGAATGTTAATTGATTAGTCAATTCATTAGGAACCTGAATTTAGTTCAGCACCCCAAAGCAACTTAAATCTTTTGAATAACTAGTGATCCTTTCAATCTTTTTCTTATTTTGCATAATTCCAATTCACTTACTTCCTAAGCACATTTGCTAGAACAACTCATAACTGTAGTGTTAATGAGTATAACACTCATATAGATATATAGATATATAGCCAAACAAGAATTTGAGTCTCTCATAAAGAAAAATATTGACTTTTTCATGGTTTTTATTTGCAAGGAGAATATTAAGAAAAAAAAAGTAAAAGTCTTGATCTAGGCATGATAAATGTTCCATCCAAATCTAATGCTTCTATATGAATTTCAGCTAGAAAAATGTGACTCTGCTGTAGAAAACTAAAGGTAGGAAAAGATTTATAAGATGCATTCTTGGCACACCACCTTATGGATAACTCAGAATTTCTTAAAGTAATGCAAAGTGGGCTTTGTCTTACCTAGAATTCGGTGCATTGATATAGATATGATAGATATGATTCCTATTTATCTTTATACTTATAAAACTTATAAAATTATATTTGTAGCAAAAAAAATGCTTCAAGGAGACTATGATTCTAAACTGAAGGAAATTATTCCATACTTCTATTAACATTCTCAGCCCAAATTTAGGGCACATACAGCAATCTTTGATATCAGAGTCATGATAAAAATGTATGTAGTTCATTACTGAAAGATCTTACATGTAAGTTGCCTGAAATTATTCATATCATGAGACAACCTTCAGAGGGAAGAAAGGCAGAGATGAGAATGCAAAAGACCAATGAAGTAAAAGAACAGGAGAAGTAATAGCATGGATTACAAAGAAAGCTACCAAAAAATATATCTACAGCAGATCAGTAAAAAGCATGAGAGATCATAAAAATATCTTATATATATGATGCTTTTCAGTTTGCTAACTGCTTTTACACATGCTATATTATTTAAAGAAAAAATACAGAGTATACTGTGAGTTTCCAATGGCTTCATACACCTTCCAGTTCCTCAGTGTTAACTTCTTCAAAATGAAGCTATCACTATCTTCAAAGGAAGTTTTAAGATCCACAAAATTAATACAGTTTACATTTTCAAAATTCTGAAGGATGATGAAATATTGAATTGTATGACCTCTTTATTGTCAGATTAAGTCTCCTTTTATTAAGGATACTTAATTGAAAAGTTTCCCAAACCAATCCATATCTTTGCATTTATTGAGCATGGAAGAAGCTCCAAATATGTGGTCCACCTTCCCCCAAAAAAGGCATACATGGCACTGTTAATTATTATTTATCATAATACCATTTCTAAGTCCACAGAGTAATAACTGGTCAACTAAGTATCTTGACCCATTCCCCAGACTGTCCAAATTGGAAGTTGATACACACTCCACAAAGGTGCTGATCCAGGGCACACATCTCACACCACATGTCTTCATTAGAAGACCAGAACTTTACAGCTGGAAATCTTGGAATTTCTCTGGTTCTGCTTTCTCATTTTCCAGCTCAAACAATGAAGGCCTGGCTAAGCCAACACAGTAATACAGGCAGCCCTGGGCCTACACCTATTAGATCCTGAAGAATTTCCTAGACTGACCCAATTTCCAAAGACACCTACACATATTTGTGTGGCCATGTTCTATGTTGGTACCCCATGTAGCTGTTTTGCAGAATATTCATCAAATAGTCTTTCATCCCACAAATATCTTATTACTTCTGTCTCTGGACATTGCTAAGGATTTTCAGTGGTCAGCTGAGATGCCTAACTTCCCAGAACCCAGTCCTTATGATTCTGGCCCTATGCTTTCATGGGCATATATTCACTAATGAGGAGAAAGACAGTCTTTCCGAAAAATTATTAAACTCGACCAAAAGATAAGAATCCATTTCTAAAGTCTAACACCTTTCAGTACGGTGGCACCTTCCTACCTCTTAATTAAAATGTGAGTTAATGAGCCACCAAGACAGAAATCCACTGTTCCTCTAAGGCACATGAGCATAAAGCAAGACCATGATTAGAGATAAACATAAAAATCAGAGGGAAGAAATGTTGTGATTAGAAGGTGGATAATTGCAGGGCCATGTGCACACCCTCACAGCTGTCCCCATGTCCCTGCTTAATAACCAGAATAACAAGGCCATAATCCCTCCATCAAGCAGGCTACCAGAAGCTAAGAAAGACAGGACCTGAGGCACAAAATATCCACATCAGGTATCTTCTCAGAAATTTTAAATTTCACTTATAATATTAAAAAAATCAAATGACAACTGCAGAATTTAATTAGAGAAACTGGTTGATTTATCAGTATACATTGAAAGAGACTTCTTGGCCTGTTAAAATTCTCCTACCGAGGCCTGGTGAGAACACAGCTCATCAGACAATTATCAGAAATTTCACTGAGTAACTCAGCATAACCATAACTCAGCAGAACCATAAGTGCTCAGCATAAACCATGGTTTTTGCTCTTAAGAATGTAGGATCTTATTGAAATGGTAAGATTCAAATATCAGAAACCATACAAGAAAAGTACAAAATTTGTAGTTTCAAACTAAGCACAGTAGCAGGAATTTAGGGCAGGAAAATGATAATATGTAATGAGGCTGGTCAGTGAAGGTTACAGAAAGGAGAAACCCCATTTATTCTGGGTTTGATGGATGGGCAGGATTTGGGGGACAACAGACAGAAGTGCATTTTAGGCAGAGAAAAGAGCCAACAAAAGTGCAACAACAGGATTGAAAAATGGGGAGGGAAGAAGGACCAACCTGTTTCCAGTGTTCTTTTGAAGGAAGAGGGGAAGTGAGGTAATGAGATTACCCAAGAGACTTAAATGTCACAATGAGTCCTATGTCACAGCAGGCCCTGGAGCCAATAACTTGGTAAATAGGATTGCCAAGTCATACAGGACTCCCAATGAGATGTGAATTTCAGATAAACAATATAATAATATTTAGTGTACGTATTGTCCAAATATTGCAGACTCATACTGAAAAAGTGTTCACTGTCTGTCTGAAATTTACATTTAGCTGGGTATGCTGTATTTTTGGCAAACTCTGGCAACCCTGCTAGTAGAGGGATATTTTAGTAGCATTGACCCAGCAGCAGTGTTTAAGAGACACTTGTACTATCATCAGCAGAAAAGACAGGCATTCAGAGCACCTTCAAAAAGAGTTCTCTTCCTTTTTAATTCTTTCTCCAAAATACATTCATGTTTACCATAATTATGTCTTCTTTCTGATTTCTTTCAAACTAATTCTGCCCTATCCCCTACCTCCTAGGAAACATTTGGCAATGTTGGAGAGACATTTTTGATTGTTGTAACTGTGGGAGTAATATAGGCATCTAGTGGGTAGAGGCCAGAGGATGCTGATAAACATTCTACAATGCACAGGACAGCCCCCACAACAAAGAATTCTCCAGCCCACATGTCAAGAGTGCCAAGGTTGAGAAACCCTGCTTTTAGCTGAGATAAGGAAAGAGTCACATTCCTGGCTAGAGGCCCCTGGCTTTCACCGTCCTCGCAAATAGCTTACAGGGTTCTGCAAATCTGAAGTGCAAGAGATCCAGTACATTCCCATTACACAACATGTATTTTTTAATATTTTTAGTATTTATTTGGAAGAAGTACCACCTACACACACACACACACACACACACACACACGCTCTAGACTTTGTAACTTCAGCTGACTCACGTTTCACATTTTCCTTGAATTTTAAAAACCTTAAAAATATACATGCAGATCAGCCAAGGAAAAAAATTGCTTTACATCAGTGAAAGCATTCCCACACTCCCCATGGGCTCTGCCAAGATGGGCAGGCCCTGCTCTCCCGAGCCAAGCCTTTCGCTAATTCCTTGCCTTTCTCTAAGCTCAGTCTTTGCAACTAGAGCCTGTGCTTGTTTACCCTCCTGTTTTTCTCAGAAACATATTTGTTTTTTCAAATCCCAAAGGTTTTCTCCTCGGCGCTTGCTTGTAGGCCTTGCGGGCTTCTCCTCTCCCATCAAAATTATAAAAGTTAAATTCCTCATTGGTCCCTTGGTGTATGTTACCCATTATCACAGAACAGAAGGAAGGAAACCGCAGTTAAAGATCATTTTGATGCTTTCATTATCACATGTATTCGCCCAGAGGAATAATTAAACTCAGAACTTCAAGTTAGAAACAAAGTTCTGGAGAAAATTTCCTTCGAACTGGCTTATACTCCATAGTCAGTTTAGAACTTTTGTTTTCTTATACTGTAATAATGGATCAGTGGAAGATTAGAAGAGGCGGCCCCCACCTCCCATGACACTGGTTTGCAATGAAGACCATGAGCACAGCCATGAGACAGGGGCTTCCTGATCATATGTTACCTGGGAAGGCAGGTCAGTGGAAAAGAACACCCTCGCCTTATTCATCTTGCCAGCCCCCTGGAGCTCAGAGCCTGGGAAACTTACACTAGTTGGTCTTTTGTCTCTTGGGCTTTGAGTTAGATGTGACATTTTAGACTCTCTCTGTCTTTTGCTCTATGACCAAGGCCTCTTTTTAAGAAAACAGGTGACAAAAGAGAACATGCATAAGACATGGTAGGAAACTCATATCTAAGGATTAATAAAGGCTGGCCATGTTTGGCCTTGACTGAAAGCAAAGTTTTCTCTGAGGCTGATTTATATTTAGCTTCCTTCTGTTCTTTACAATTGGTAAAACCAGCTCCAGCAACACTTCTTTTGAAGTATTCGAAGGCCACAAGGAGAAGTGAAAAAGAGCACAGAATTTAAAGCAAGAAGAACCTAGCTCAAGTCAGCCACTTATGGGGCTGCATGCCCTTGGGAAAGTTCTTTTATCCTCTCTGAGTTTCAGTTCTTTTATCCGTAAAATGGGGATAAAAATATCTAGCTCTTATCAAGAGCTCTTTGTAAAGTCTAAGGTTTTATGTAAATGTTAGTTCTTATTTTGAACCCATTGAGCAAGGATGTAAGATGTCCCTCAAATGACAGGTTGTAAAGAAAGTGTCTTTAATTGGAGTTTCAAGATGTGGATCATGCTTTCTGATGTGCTATTGCTTCTGCGAGTCTTTCGTCAGCTGTCTTAGTCCCTTTTTACAGAAATGTACAAGGGAAAGGAGTTACCACTCTAACATTTTAGCAAATGCAGGAACTATCTCTCTTTTACCATTCCTGGCTGGGGTCAGTCACCCAGCTTGGTTGGAACATTCCCACTGAGCATGCTGCCCCACGTGGCATTCTGTTCTGCGAGAAAATTCTATGCCGATGAAATGTAGACAGATAGTGTTGGAAAGATAAATGAGTAACATTTGTGAAAGTATTTGAACTCTTCAAAAGAAAAGACCCACACTGATTCCAGGGATTTTTGTTAAGATCATTGGAATTTAAAATATGGTATTTTGGTCAATTAATGTCTATTCTGATTTTTTTTTTTTTTTTTTTTTTTTTTTTTTTGTCTCTTGGCTTCAGAGGGGCAGAGAGGGAGGGTCCACAGACTTCATTTTTTTAAAAAAAAAATTAATTGAAATAAGTAAAATGCACAGCAGAAGTCATTGTGTAAATGTGGCAACCCATCAACCATCACTACACAGTACTACTGTCCTTCCCACAAGCATCCCCTATCTGCAATGTCACAGCCTTTTCAGAGCTCAGCATCCTGCACATGCACCCAAATCAGGCCCATCTGTAATGCCCCAGCCCTAGGATAAGACTCAATCAACCAACCATGTGCTAGATGCTATACAATCTGTTGAGAATACAAAATAAATAGCCAAGAATCCCAAGGAGCTCACCTGGGAGGCAATGCAAAATAAACACAAAAACAACTGATTATAGAACACAGTGACAGGAACTCTGATAGTGGTGTTAGCCTTCACGAAGGAGGGGGCATCGTTGCTCCCTAAGAGATTTAGGGGTAGCTTCACAAAGAAGGTGACACTAAAACTGAATGTGGACGAACAACTGTAATTCTCTAAGTGAACAAAGATGAGAAAAGGATTCCAACAAAGGGAGAAGGATACCCAAAGTGAGGGAGGTAAGGAGAGGCAGGAATAGGTGTATGGGGAAGAAGTTCAGGGAAACCTAGCTCCGAAGGAACACGGAATGCACAGCAAGTGATGCAGACCGAAAGAGAAAGGAGGGGCTAGCTCACACCCTTTAGGCTAAGAAAGGAAGTTGGGACTTCAAGAGAAGGTGAGAAAGCCACTGAAAGATGTGGGGATGAGATGACACTTAGAAGATGAGTGATGAGGTAGACATCAAGAGGACAGAGCAACTGAGGACAAGGAGAGCAAAGGCTGACACAAACTAAATGTTCCTGCAATGTGCACCAGTGACAGCAACATGGTAACATCTTTTTTGAGCTAACATCCATCTTAAGTATTGCGGTCAGCACCAAAGGCAGAACAACTGCTTCCAGAAGATGCTTAGGAAGTCTTAGAAAACACATGGTTATCACTTTGCGGAAAAGCAAACTGAATATTTTTCTGTGGCCCAAACGGTAGTTACGGCTAAAACGATAAATTGATAAGTCAAACAAGATAACGGATCACAAGTAGGCCCCTTCAGTTTTGTCCGACAACTCGCATATTACATCATACCGATAAACATATTAAGAGACTTGAAGGTCAAGAGACACAGGAGTTTAATAGATAACTTCAATGACCTTCTTATTTTAAATCTTCTCTAGTCTTCATAACCATTCATGTTTAGAACCAATCCCGCAGAATCATATTTCTTTTTTTCTCCAGCTTTATTGAGCTATAATTGACATATAACACTGTGTGAGTTTAAGGGGTACATTGTGATGATTTGATGCATATATATGTATATATATATACATATATATATGGAAATGTTCACCACATTAGGTAATACATCCTTTACCTCACATAACTATCATTTTGTTGTTGTTGCTGTTTTGTTGTTATGGTGAGAACATTAAAGCTCTACTCTCAAAGCAACTTTCAAGTATATAGTACAGTACTGCTAATCATAGTCATAATGTTGTACCTTAGGTCCCTGGAACTTATTAGAATTGTATTTCTAACTAGAAAGTAATAATAAGGCTTAAAGAGGGAGTGGGGAAATCAGAACAGATGAAAAGCCTCAGAACGGTAACTAGCAAAGGAATAAGAGTTCTTTAGAATCAGATGTTCTGCCTTACAGAAAAATAACTACAGGTGTCCTCAGTTGAATGGTAAGTTAAAGAAATTGTAGAATAGTAGAAAATGTACTATTTACTTATCAAAAAAATTAGTACCTCGCTATATTTCACATCTCCACAAGATGGTTTTAAATCTATTCTGAGCACTGTGCAATTGTTAATTGATTATTCTCATTTCAATCTGCAATAGGCCCTATACTAAAGGGTAGAGAGAAGATTTATCTCTAGCGTGTTGGTTAGAACAAGATTAAATGACAAGAACTATACATTTAGATCACAATAGTAAAGATCCTATGCAATAATAGAAAGCATATATTAGTTTAACGGATGGGAAAAAAGGGGAAGTAAAACCCTAAAATTTTCAAGTTACTGTTCCAAAACTCTGAGAACAATAAATTAGTTCCAAGAAACTGATTACACCATTTCAGCGGACCAGACCAGAAAATCATGAGTTATATTTTATAATTCTTTTTAAATTTTCTAATTTATCATTTGGTTGGTGAAACATTAACAATTTGGGAGCTGGAACTTTGAAATTTTATAGACATGCCCTTGTCTATCTGACATAAGACACTACCAAACTGGTTTTCATATTAGAACAAGGACTAAAGGAAGTTGCTACTTTGTAAAACGAGGAGTATTTTTATTTCATCACCAACCTCATCACTTTCCAAGCATATGTACAAGACATAATTATGATGCCAAAGCATGAAATATAGCTAGTTTCATAACCAGAATGAATTATGGTTAATTCTCCTGTAGTAAACAATCAGATTTTCAAATCTGTATTCCCAAGACAGCCAAGTCAGGCCTTACTTTTTGAGTGATTTCATTTAAATATGCAGTATATCAGTGGATGTTGGGAAGTTTACAGCACAGGGGGTTTGGAGGTACAGAGCCTTTGTCCTTGAAGAGTTGGGGGGCATGGAGGCAGAAAAGTAATGGGTCTTTTGAGAAAATGAAGCTGCTTCTTAAAGAAAAACACACACACACACACACATACTCAAACACACAAGCTAATACCGGCCACTTTTTTTTAAATTCTGGAATTCAAATGTTCATCATTTTGAAATAGAGTAGATGTTGTCTAATTCTTCAGTCTAAAAATCTTCCAAGCTGGAACCGCCCTCATCCCTGAAACTTCTAATTCCTAAAATTTCTATGTTGGCAGTGAACACTGTATTGAGTATCCAATCACTGATACGTATAATTTTTAATGCTCCTACCCCAGCTCATATAATTCTATCCTGTCCTGGCTTTATAACTTGTCACATTTCCAGGTAGTTTTTCTTTTGTTGGGGGTTATTTTGTATGTATTTGATTTTTGTTTGCCTGTATTAGGTTGACAACCTCTTTGTACAACCACAAAGACCTTCTTGTCTCCTGCTTTTCTCTTACAAGCTCCCGAGACAATATAGATTTGCCAAACTAATTCTTACACATAACCTAATTCTTAATACACACCGATATTTTACTAAATCAATGAATGTGACATCTGGGACAGTTACAGATTGCTATAGCCTCATTTCTCTAGCCTAAACTAAGGTTTTAAAAAAAACTAAATATCTAACAACCCTAAGGAAGAATACCTGGGAAAAAAGACACACTAAGTTTTATGTAAATAAAAAAGAAAAGAAAGTAAAAGATTGTCCTCTGACTAAAATAGAAGTTATTGCTAGGACCCATACTTTACTGCAACAATTATTTAAGATGAATGTAAAGACCTAATTCTCAAATAAGAGGGTAAGATGCTAATTATCTTCAGAGTCCCAACAAGTAGTTCCTGGACAACCACCAACTGGTAAGCCTCGGCCTGGACCCTGAAGACGTGGCGCTAAAAGACAGAAAAAGTCACTGAGAACTCAGAGGCCAGTAAATGGTGTTGCCACAATAAGACACATTCAGAGGGAAGTTCAGGGTAAGTGCCTGGAGAGGGCATTAGGGAAGACGTATTTTCACAAGAAGCACTTGAATCATATGACCAGGTTAGCGAGAAAAATTGGATGGGCACTGAGCAGGAATAAAAGTAACCCAAATTGTGTCTTATACCTCTTCAATGTCTTAAAAATAATGTAGAGATGTTTCTTTGTTTGTCAGTGTGTGCTTTTATTTATTTACTCACGAACTGCTGGTTCTTTTTCAGAATGCCCTGGCTAAAGCCACCGTAAAAGAACTTGCCACCCTGCACGGCACCAAGTACACATATGGCCCGGGAGCTACAACAATCTGTGAGTCTTGGCTTCAGAACTGTGCAAAGAGACCACATGCCTAAAAAGGCGACAAATGGTTCCCAGAGCCTTTCCTTTCAGATCATTTAAAGCATGTGGCTTTTGCCTGACAGTGAATTTTTTATACAACATGTCATCAGTTTTCTGTTCAGAAAAAATATCCCCTCCAACCCAAGAAAATGCTTGCGCGCGGTAAACATCCGTTGAGCAGCCACTGCTATGTGCCAGGTCCTCACTAGGTGCTAGGAAAGAGAGGAAGGGAGGATGGGGAGAAGGCAAGAGAAAAGGAGAAAGGGAAGTTGGGGAACCAGCGCAGTCTTTGAAGAATCCACAGTATGGCAGCAGGAAAACTAAATATAGGGCGCTAGATGTTATGACAGAGGATGCACAAGGAAAGAGCATACTCCAGCACCAATCAGCCCAACCCACAGCATTGGGGATGAGTGCCCACAGTAATGACACAGCAGCTTTACCTGGAAGGACAATTGCTGAAGAAAGTATAGGAAGGAGTGCTCTCCTGAGTAAATAGACTGCAGGTGTGAGGGCTAATTCAGGCTCAAGCCACTTTCCAGGGGTAGATGTCAACCACTCTGACCAGTCCCTCGGTGTGTTCAAGCAAGTGGCAGGAGACACAGGGCAAGAGAGTTAGGTAGGGGCTGGACCCCAGATTTCACTTAGATGCTGCAGAGTTTAAATTTCACTGGGAAGGCACATCTTGCAGGCCCCATTTTAAATTTCTACTTATATTTTCCTTTGCCTTTGCATGATTTCTTTTTGGCCCAGATCTGAAAGAACTAGAAATACAAGGGGAAAAGTCCAGTCCTGTCATCCCAGGGCCCTCCATGTAGTTGGAGAGGCTCCAATCCTGAGTTTTGTTTTGTTTTGTTTTGTTTTATGTAGAACATAGTTTTCTATAGTCTTATCCTTTTTTAACCTGCTCTGAACATATGGGGTACAGTGTTTTCCAAAGGGAGTTCTAACAGAAGTAGCCCATCTATTCATATACTGTGCACTTCTTACATGTTTTATGTAGAGTAGTTCAGTTAGGGTTCTTTTTTCATTATACTGTAAACCCTTGGAGGGCAGAAGTCACGTCTTTCCTCTATCCTGGCATCTCCAGAGGAGAGCCCATGGCCTGCTACTCAGTGAGGGCTGTACAGCTGTTGACTGAATAAATAGATGAAAGAATGAATTAACGAATGAATGAACAAATGACCTAGTGACTGAACAGATACAAAATCTACAAGGCAGTGACTTGGTAACTGAATGAACAACTGAACAAATGCCTAACCTTGGTCAGACCATCTGCTAGGCCCTGAAGAAACACAAAGGCCCAACCAGCCTTGCCCTCAGGATGCTCCGATTTCATCAAGCACTGTTTCCTTGGGGTTTGGAGCTCTCTCCTATCATTAGTCATCATATGGCTTTCCCTATTTTCCTAGGAAACATTCTTTCCTGAGAAATTATCTATATTTTGTAAACAAATTACATATGATATAGTTTACCACAGTTTACAAGCACAGTGAGAAGTTTATATTTTATTAGAAATTACATACTTCCTGGGGTATTAAATACATCATTCCCACTAATTAGGCTTAGAGGTAAGATTGGACTGATTTTTTAAAACAGCCCCCACATCTTTTATAATCCAGTTTTCTAGAAAATGGGCCTACCTATATCTTGCCCAGTGAAATGTTGTAACGATAAGAAAAATCTGGTTTTCTTCTTTTTTTAAATTTCCTTCCTGGATTTAAAGTTTTTTGGGGTTTGTTTGTTTTTTTCTGCTCTTTGCATATTTCAGATCCTGCTGCTGGGGGCTCTGATGACTGGGCTTATGACCAAGGAATCAAATATTCCTTTACCTTTGAACTCCGGGACAAAGGCAGATACGGCTTTGCCCTCCCTGAATCCCAGATCCAGCCAACCTGTGAGGAGACAATGCTGGCCATCAAGCACCTTGCCAGATACGTCCTGGAACATCTATACTAGTAGAGAATGCTGACAGCCTTTTTTCAAAGTGCTCACACTTTGTTTCTTTTCCACCCTAATTTCTTATTTTTGTCTGCCTGGATATTTTCTAGATCTCAATCTTTCTTTGAAGTCTCTAGTCTATTAAACTACTTAGATCTTTTAATACTGATGATAATAAAAATTAATCATTATAATTAGAAACCTAACAGACTGTCTACTTCTTTGGGGGAAAAAATGATGTGAACCAGTGACTAAGCAAGCCATCCACAGGTAATGATGTGGATCAACTATATAGGAGTTAAAGTCCTCGGGGTATTTGCCAACATTGGCAGAGTCCAGAGATACATGGTTATAATGGGGGCTTATGAGGAAGAAGACATATAAGGGGAAATTTAGGGAAAAATAGCCCATCTTGCTTTAGCTTTCATCTCCGCTCATTTATTTTATGAACTGTCGACTACAAGCCAAACACTTTGCTAAGCAATTACGGACAGAACAATGAAAAAGAAAGACAGTTCTTGCCTTCAATGGACTTTTGGGAAGACAGACATGAAATAAATAATTAGCTATTTCACTAATTATTTAGTAATTCATGGTTTAATTTACATTAAGCAAGTAAGTGCTATACAAATTACATAAAAAGAACATATACCCGGTCTACCTCCCTGATGTGGGAGAGAAGGCTCTCTCAGGGAATGCTGGAACCTGAAAAATGAATCACAATTATCTGGATGAAAGGAGTGCCCCTTTCAAGCCCTGTGAGGATGCAGAAACCTTAGGAAGAAAGCCAGAGAGGAAGGAACCTAGAGAACTGAGGGAAGAAGGGCATGTACAGGAGCTGAGGAGGGAGGGAGGGACTATTAAGCAGAGCTTAGAGCTTAAGGGTTTGGAACATTGGTCTAAGAACAATGGGAAGCCATGGATAACATTCAGTTGCAAATAACATGATCAGAGTTTTTAAAACATCAACCAGCTAAGGTAGAAAGCAGACTGATGTAAAACAAGACGATGTCAGAAAGGTGTTAACAAGGAGATTTGTTAAGGAGGGTGATACAAAGCAGATGGGAGGTAAAACAAGAGGGTGTTAGGCCTTAAACAAAAGAGGCAAAAATTAATCCTGACTTGAAGTTTCCCAGAATTAGAACTGAACATGCTAACGTCAGAGAGTATTATGCAAAGTTCAAATTTTAAAATATAATAATAGGTATTTAGTTACAGTTCAGGAGCATCTCTTAATTTAAAATCTACTTTACTACTCTATTTACTTTAAAATATGAGCTCATTGTTTTCTATATGGATCCAAGGAAAACAGGATTCCATATCTAGAAAAACATGTTAAAACATCTATGATAGTGTTCTATTCAAAAGAAGAATCCTTTGAAGTCACCATAGTTTGTTTGGAAGTTGTCAAGCCAAAGAATGATTAATTGCATTAATCGTCCACTAGATGGTAGCAGTGCAGCTGCTACAATTTGTCAAGCAATAGCCTTCAAAATAATTTAGTAATACATCATTTAAATAGATACACAGACACTTTAGTGAAAAAAAGAAATTCCCATGAATTCTCAAGCAGTACTGATCATAATAAAAAAAAACAGATGTAATTTAGTTAAATTATCTTTTCCCGTTTTATTTAAACTTACATTCATGTTGGGACTTAGAGAGCTAACTCACCAGAGGTACTCGAGTAAAGTTATCTTGCTGGACGTATATCAGTCAATCCATAGATAGTTCCACAAGACACTCCCATACTCCACCGCTAGCAGATAACAGTGACCTCTAAAAAATGTTGTGTTTGACCCAAAGTCCAAAAGTTATGTGTGTCAACCATAAAGAACTATGTCTCTAAATAGAGTGTTTTAAATTAGAAATGTTCAAAAATTCCGAGGAATTTTTTTAAAAAAAAGGTAAGGACCAGGAAAGTAAGTATGTAAATATTCTCATTTAAAATCCCTTGTATCCAAGATTTCTTACACCAGAAACATTTTTGCCATATCTCTGGCCGACTGAAAGTCAACAGCTAGCTGGTTAGGAATACCACTTGTCTGAGCTAAACTGAGCTAAAACAAAAAGGGATGTCTGCTTTAGTCCTTCCCGTACAATAATACCATACGACCTCCTGCCAGGCGGACCAGGGACTGCAAAGGGTTCCTGCCCAACCTTGCCCACTCAGGAGCCTCTGACTATAAAAGCACCTCCCTTTTCCTTCCTCCTTTAAATTACTCCCACACTGAGATCCCAGGACAGGCTCTGAGCCTTTCCTCAGTCCCAAGCTCTTATCTCCCCAAAATGGTAATTAACCAACAGCACAGAAATGTCTCCCTGAATTTTTCCTATCTCAAACGGTGTTGCTACTACATAGCAAGACTGGTTTTCCAGTCTGGAATATGGGAGTTCTTCATATCTAGAATAACATCCCATGTATTCACCTGCTTTTGCCAGCTAAGCTATATTAATTGCTCAGAGGAAATTTCAGGTACAGAAGAAAAACAGAATGAACCATGTCAGCTAATGAGGTTATTTGGGGGCCAAACAGGGTCTTGATAATCCTCTTAGGTCATCTCATTTGAGCAAGTAGTCACTCCCCCTTTAGCCAGGTCTGACACTGCCTGAACCACACACCCATAGCTTTGTCCAGAAATGTTACCTTTCCTTCAAATAACGAAGACAAGTTTCCTGCAGCATTTTGCAGGGCAGCTTCATTTCTATGTTAAGAATCCAACATCCACAACTAAAGGCAACAAATTCTTTCAGCATACCCTTTTATCTAAAGGTATTTCAGAAGCTTATTAGGTTTGATTTGAAGATGGAGAACTATTTTAAAGAGTCTAGTAAAATCACAAGAGAATTTTCACTTTCATTCTCTAGGATATCTCTTTTATAGTGATAATGTTCAAAAATACGCATAAAAATATATATAGTTTCCAAAATAAAGCAATATTTTTTAAGATTTTATTTATTTATTTGAGAGAGAGAAAGTGAGAGAGAGAGAGAGAGCGCATGAGCAGGGGTGAGGGGCAGAGGTAGAGAAGTAGACTCCACAGTGAGCAGAGAGCCCAATGAGGTACTTGATCCCAGGACCCTGAAATCATGACCTGGGCTGAAGGCAGATGCCCAACCAACTGAGCCACCCAGATTCCCCTAAAGCACTATTTTAAACTGTGGCTAGATATATACTACTACAAAACTCCTAGGAATAAAGAGATCCAGAAAGATGAAAAATTATTGTTGTGTGAGGCATTCAACTTATATTTCTTTTTAAAGAGATTAATTTAACCTATGAAACATCACATCACCTTACAAAGTCAATCCTAAAATGATATGTTGTCCAATAACTATTCATCCTATTCTATACATATGCCAAGATCTTTTATAAATTTTGATGCAATAATATAAAATTGTTCAGAACTATAACTACCAAGAAATCACTTGTTGTGAGAAAAAGCTCCAGAATATTCTTGAAATCTATTATATCTGTTCTTCAGAGGCTAAAAAAACTGGGGAGTAGTGGGAAGTCTTAAAAGCATCACATGTCGATATCCTATTCCAGAAACAGGGAACTGAAATACGTAACAGATATTAAGTCCAGGATTATTTATAATCAGAGTCTTATCCTGAGAGATACCAGGATCCTTCACACATTTACATAGATCCCCAAATAAAACAGAAGTGTCCTTCATACTTGACCTGAAAAACAGATATACAAAAGCCGCCTCCACAGTTTTAAATCTACTCACACAGAAAAAGGCTTTAAGAAAACATATAAGAATGTTAGAATTAACATTTTGATTTAATTCTATTTCTATTTTCTTTCAAATTTTCTGTTTCTGCTAAATTATTTCCAGTAGGCATTTATTACTTAAAGAATCAGAAAATAAAACTCTAAAAAGAAAAACTGTAACAAAAATTTTTCCTGAAGTAGTCCACATTAAAACAAATACAGAAAGATATTTCACCCCTAAAGGATACAGCCACGGCTTTATTTATTTATTTATCAGAGAAAGAGAGAGAGAGAATGGGCTCATGAGGGGGGAGGGGCAGAGGGAGAAGCAGACTCCAGACTGAGCAGAAAGTGGGATGCTGGACTCAATCCTAGGACTCTGGGATCATGACGGAGCCCAAGGCAAATGCTTAACCCACTGAGCCACCCAGAGGCCCCCATAGCCACCGCTTTAATCTACCACATGATACACGCTGATATTCCAGTTGACAATGGTCAACTATAGGTCTGTTTACTGTTGCCAGAACCTGGCAACTTTATCAAGTGCTTAGAGGGTACGAGCATATTTTTTAGCACCTACCATCCACCAAGCTCTTCACAGATGCTATCTCATTTAGCCCTCGCACCACTTGCCAGAGTCCAATTTGCATCTCCATTTTAAAGATGAGGAAACAAAGGCCCACAATGACTAAGCAGCCTGCTCAGGGTGAAGGAGCCACTCTAAGGTTACATGTTTCTAACTGTAAAGTCAAACTCTTCCTTTTCCTCTGTACCCCTACCAAATACATTCTCAGAAGCAACGGAGAAAATATTTGCTTTGGGTGTTTCTAGTGCTGATGAGCTTGTTCAGTGTCAAAAACGTGAAGGCATTTGTAAAACCCACCTCTTCCTTACCTTCAGGGTTGGGGCAAGGGGAGCCCCCTAAGGATATGTGCTAGTGCACACCTAACAGAGAGAGAGGAATGAAGATATTGCTGCTGTACATGCAGCATGGGCATCTCCCCAACACTATTTTTTGATAACAAAAATATATAACCATGACTCTGAGAAGTTTCCTATAGGAAATATACATATACATATATGTATATATATGTATACATATATATACAAATATACATATATATATTTCCTATAGGAAATATATATATGTACATATAGTAAATATACATAGGAAATATACATTTGTCAATGTGAAGAAATAGCTTTTAAAGGAAATTCTAATAAGTTATCTGATTAACTAAATTTACTCACCCCGTTAGATTATCTTAATTCTACTGAGTAGAGGTGATGACTTCTCCCAAATAACCCATGTTCAAAATTAAAGATCCCGGGATGCCTGGGGGCCTCAGTCAGTTAAGCGGCTCAGGTTAAGCGGTTAAGGAGTGGGGATATGATTGTTTTAGCTCTTTCCATAACAGTTACTTCTTTACAGAGAGGTACAGAGAAAATATGACAAAAGTACAAAATATAGATAGCGAACACATCAATATTTTTGAGATTATAGTATTTTTAGTATATTCAAAATATTTTATAATTTACCAAGTTTCAATGTAGCTTCAAAAACATATTTTATGTTATTAAGTACCACCCACCAAGGTTCTGTAGCCGGATACCCAAATTCATCTCAGGTTCCAAGTGCAAATTTAAAGTGATTTCTTCTATCATGGAAAAGCTTCATTTCAGAAAAAAGAACTGGGCTCAAATCTCAACTCTGTGAACATACTATACTGGCTCTGCCATCTTGGGCAAGTTATTTCCTAAAAAATGAATTTGCCTGTCATCTGTAAAATAGGTATTCCCAACTGCAAAAGGGTAGCGTGACGTTGCATCTGCCACAAAACGGGCATTTGGTGTTAGTGTTGCAATCCTACCCATCCCTCCCCAACTAGAAAAACATTTCATCCACCAGAACCCTAAGAGGAAATCAGCTGGTCCTCCAGATAAGAGCTGAGGCATAAAACTGACAGCAGGTCTTGGGGCAGACAAAGAAGAACCATGCAGTTCATCCTGCCTTTGGGTTTGATCGCTACCACCCTAGCAACTGCTCCTGTCCGCTTTGACAGGTAAACCTAACTGCCCTGCGTTCCAGTCTCTATACAGGAAGAGGATGAAGGAATGCTTCTTTACAGTTCATGTTTCATCTTTTTAAATTCTTAAAGGGAGAAGGTGTTCCGTGTGAAGCCCCAGGATGAAAAACAAGCAAATACCATAAAGGACTTGGCCAAAACCAACCAGGTAAAGCATTTAGAGGGTTATTTTATCTTTTCTTCCTGTTTTCTAAAAGCTGCCTCTCTTGTATTTTATTTTTAATGCACGTGGAGCTTCCAAAGACAAAGAAGGGGGCAGTGGCATAAGCTACTTGAATAATTCGGCCACTATAGTGCTTATCTTGTTTTTACTTTTTTTCCCCAAATCACCACTCCTGTTTTCCCTCCCAAAAGCTTTGCAAGCAACAGCTTTTTCTAGGTGAAACTGTGAAATAAGGAGGTGGGCATTCTTGACACCTTTTGGGGGGTCTCTTCCCCCTCCCTGCTAGTGCCTTACTCCATTCTCCTCTCTCCCACCCTGACTGCCACCAGTGGCACAGTTTCTCTTAAAATTATGACAACATCAAGGTATTGGTTAACTGGTAACATCAAAGTAATGGTTTATAATATCAAGATGTAATGCTTCCTAAAAGTAGATCCATTTTAAAAGGAAACTCTTATAGTTTGATTATTCTTTTAAAATCCAGTGAGCTAATGTAATCATTTTACCATTTATTCAGCTGCTCCCATATACAAGGCACCTTGTGTCAGCCACCTTCTACATATCATTTCAGACTCTCCAACAGATTTTCTGTCAGTAGCATAATTAAAACCACTTAAAACAAAAGAATTGAAGTTCAAAGACAGTATATTAAATGACCAAGTTGACACAACAGACTGAAATCCAGAACTGAATCTGAGCTTTATTCTTGTCACAGCCCTCTCATCACCACATCAAGCTAATCAAAAGTTCTGCTCTTCTAATTTCCCAATGTTTTTCAAATCCATACTTCCCTCTTCATTCCCGCCTTGCCACTGCTAAATTTATGTCTGCCTTACCTTTTACCCGGACTATTCCAATAGCACCTTATCCAGGGTTCAGGTTCTAGTCCTGCTTCCTACAAAGCCACGTGTATACTACAGCCTGACTGCTCTAAAACTTGATGACTGTATTCCTCCATTTGAAGGTTTTTAGTGAGATGCAGCCTGGTATGGAAAGAGCATGGTCTTCCAAATTTCGAATACTAGCTCTACACCAGCTCAGTGACCGTAAGCAAGTTACTTAACTTCTTTGGATCTGTTTCCTCCTCTGCAAAGTGAGGATAATAATCATACCTACTTCTTAAGGTTGTTATAGAGGCTAAGTAAGCTAATAATCGGGTGACGCTCAGAAGGACGCCTGGTCATAAGCACTGTAGAAGCGCTTTCCATTGGTATTGGTGTGACATTTGAAGTCCTCATGATCTGCCAAACTGCCAATCTCTACAGTCTCCCGCTCCTCCACCCTCTTTCTCACTGTTCAAGCTCCAGGAGCACCAAAACACCTTTAAATCACACTGCATCTCTCAGGTGTCCAATTTATGCTGCAGCCTTCTAGTAAAAATAAACCAATAAATACTTGTTGGTTCATAGCAGCTTCATATTAGCACATAACAGACTGACCTAGAGGTAGAGTGGGATTCAACTATAAAATACCTATGTGGACTTAGACATGTCTACAAGCTTGGAATGGTGGGTAGGAATTGAGCATTTCCTTCCCATTTCCCAGCTTGGGGAATTGTGCTTCATTTGATTTCAGGATGGAGTAGGATTTTGAAGAACAACAAGAATTGTAATTTTTTTTTTTAAGATTTTATTGTATTTATTTGACAGAGAGAGAGAGATCACAAGTAGGCAGAGAGGCAGGCAGAGGGAGAGGGGGAAAGCAGGCTCCCCGCTGAGCAGAGAGCCCGACATGGGGCTCGATCCCAGGACCCTGAGATTATGACCTGAGCCAAAGGCAGAGGCTTAACCCACTGAGCCACCCAGGCAACCCAAGAATTGGAATCTTCTAAAAGTTATTTTAACCTGAATGCTATCCTTTTGGACCAATTCACCAAATTTCTGAAATTCTCAGCTAGAGGAAGAAAAAGAGAAGGGAATCAGCAGCTGTTAAATGTCTGCAGGTCCCAGAGTTCATGTCCATTTCACAATCTTTACAATACTCCAGATGGAGTCCTTAACCCTACTATTTTAGGGAAAAGGACTGACACTCAAGGAGTTTTAATATTGTCCAAGGACATACTGCTAGAAAAATGACAGAGCTGGAGATTATTATGCCTTCTGTTGGACACAAACCTTCCAGGAATTCCAGAGTTTACAGAGGCAACTGGTTTTGAGACCTGACTCAGGGGCAGGGTGGGGGGGGAGCCATATTTTAATCTATATTTCCAGTTAGAGACAGATTCTACGGTTAAATAAATTGTGAAACAACCCCAATCAACCCCAAGATGGTAGAAGTAAACAGATTAACCAAAAACTACTTTTTTTTGTATTTACAGATAACTACCTATATCCTGAAAAAGTAATCAGTACAAATGATCAGTACAAATAACCTCTCCCACTCCCTCATATTCAATAGTATACTTGCATACTCTCTTAAGCTTACTAGGAGAAGGGCCCATACCTTAGCCATGTTGAACCCCAAATTCCTTTTGTAGTGTATGACCTGCATTTCTTAAAAAATATGTGTTGGGTGAACAAATAACTGTGACTAACATTGAACTCATCTCTGCAGCTTGACTTCTGGTATCCAGATGCTACCCACCACGTAGCTGCTAACATGACAATAGACTTCCGAGTTAGTGAAAAGGAATCCCAGTCCATCCAGGCTGCCTTGGATCAAAATAAAATGCACTATGAGTAAGTCCTATGAAATATTCAAATGTGTTAGACGCTCAAAGTTTGGAGTATCTTGAAGTTGAGAAGAAAGTACTATTTTTTAATAGGGCCAAAAAAATGAAAGCTCTATGAGATAAAAATTTAGTTACTTCCGAACAGACTATTGAGGACTGCTTACAGAGGTGATGAGCTCAACTTCCATCTTTTTTTGCTCTGATCTGCAAGAAGGGCAATTATCTATGTCTGCCCTCTCCAAAAATCGGCTCCTTTAAGTAGGAGGGATCTCCACAAGTAAGGACATTGTGAATCTGTGCAGGCATGGATGGTTTAGCCACACTTATCAGAGTTCAAGCACTACTGATGACTACCAGCACCAATTTTTGAGAATTTTAATTCTCCTGTTACATAAAAGGAGACCCAAATAACTGTGCTCATCTCTGAGTCAGAAATGTGGGAATATAAGATATATAATAAATAATTCTTTATGAAAGAAATTCTTCCTCAGAGAAAGCAAAAGCAATGGAGTAGAGTAAGATTAAAATCCAACAACAGAGAATTCTCAAATGACCAAACATAGAGAAATGAGTCATTGTGCTCCCATAGAGAAATAAAGGAAAATTAGAACTCATTGAGCACAACACCATGCACAGTCTGGGCCCTGGGGCGTGAACAAGGGAGCCCAGTTATGAATATCACAAATACACACGTACACAGAAAACAAAATGTGTTTGAGGGGCTGAGGGGTCCTGTTTTAACTCTACCAGCCCTGTCATCCCAGCAATTCCCTTCACTGAGACCCTCACCATTCAAAACACTGCTAAGCACTAGCTCTTTCTTTTTGACTTACTATTTCATGCCTCTGCTACCCAACATAAAGCTGTAACTAAAGAAGCCTTCTTATTATGGCTGAAACATATCATGTCATATGGCGGAGCCGGATTTACTGCTGCTTTTCACGACTTGATTGTGTTCTTATTGCCACACTATTTTTAATAAATATAAACTCTATTGAAATTAAGGAAAGATAAATATAAGACAAGTAAAATTCTTGTTCGTAGCTTAATGCCTTAAAAAAGTAGCAGGCTATTATTTGTGATTTTTGTTAATGACTGTTTTTCCTGTTGTTTCAAGAGGGTTGGGAAACAAATGTAGAAATTAATAATTGAGGAGCACATATTCAAAATTAATTTCTATCAGCATTTAACCCTTTCTAATTAATATATCAATATGTGATTCTCTATGTTCTTATAAATTATACCATTAAAATTAGAAAGACACTTTATAAATGTACCTCCAAGATCTCTCAGAAACTAGTGATGCATTAGAGACTCTCTACTTAGACTAAGTTTCAGATGGTCTTGATTCTTTCATCTAAAAGAAATCATTCCTCCCCCTGTATATCTTCCAGTGCCTGTGTCTCTTGATTCACTTCACACCCAGTCTTCTTAAATGTGTGCCTCAATTATTATACTCTTTATTTTACTTCATTAGCATAGGCCTGACCCAAATTCCTATGATCAACTAATTCTTACAAGGTATCCAGCCCAAGCTAAAATAAATTTTAGCTGGTCAGTTTTGTTTAATTTGATTTGAACAGCAACAGAAAAATAAAGTATTAGGTTTTCCTTACTATCCTGGTAATGTGGGCAAAAAGCTAGTTGCCTGACATGAGTGTGGACAGTAGAACAGATCACTGTGACAGAAGATATCTAGGCAGGCAGCACCTCTCTCTCCTCTTTGGACCTCTAGGTCTCTCTTAGGCTGAAATAATTCTCATGGAAACAGAGGTCTAACTCCAGATCCTCACAAATAGAGTGTGTTTTTCACTTTGTCTTATGCCAAAATAATTCCTTACTACCTACATCAAGAACCAAAGTGTTAAGCTACTAATAAAAATTAGTTTTATCTAATTAGGACATGATTTCTAGAAATTGGTCCAAATTAGCCACAGTTGTGGGAAAGCCATATAATTAGATAGTTACCTTCCTCAGAAATATAAATATGTAAAGTGATCTGTGCAGACAAGGACTATTTAAATCTTGTCTCGAAGTACTAATTATATAGATAATTTTATTTGCATATTAATTATATGTGTTACTTGGGTGTCAGTCAGTAACAGAAAAGTGTTCTAAGAACAGAAACATCTGGTGGACCCAGGCACCAGTCTGAACAAAACCACATTAAGAGGCTGGTTTGACACAATGATCTACTTAGACACTCTTCATTAGACAGTGCATATAAACCACTACTTAGTTTAAAGTATCGGTGTGTGACTTTTTTTTTAATTTATAGAAAATTAAATTACTAAAACAGATTTGATTTTAAAATAGCATGTTTGCTCCACTTTTATTCACACTTTTACAAAATCATAAAAGACCAAGTCCGAAAAACGAATAATACCTACATACCAACAAACCTGAACAGACTTGTGAATAAACATCTAAAAAAAAAAAAAAAGCACATCTAAGGGGAGCCTGGGTGGCTCAGTTGGTTAAGTGACAGCCTGTGGCTCAGGTCATGATCCGGGGGTCTTGGCACTGAGTGCCATATCAGGCTCCCCCTGCTCTGTGAGGAATCTGCTTCTCCCTCTCCCTGCCATTCCCCCTGGTTGTGCTCTCATTGTCAAATAAACAAATAAAATCAAGAAAAGAAAGAAAGAAGGAAAGAAGAAAAGAAGGAAGGAAGGAAGGGAGGGAGGAAGGAAGGAAAGAAAGAAAGAAAGAGAGAGAGAAAGGAAGGAGAAAGAAAGAAAGAAAGAAAGAAAGAAAGAAAGAAAGAGAAAGAAAAGCAGACCTATTGGACTGAGTCTATAAGAGCAGACATCATACTTAGATTCAGTAGTCAAAAACCCCAGTGCTTTTACCAATTTTTTTACATTTTAGATATTTGTATTTCAGATACATTTTAGATTATCTTTTCTATGACCAAAAGTTAAAATTAGAAAATAAGGAATTATTAATGAAAGGTAATTCAGAAGACAACTACTAATACAAATGGTTCAACACAAATAAAGCAAAACAAATGATACAATTAAGTGAAATCTTAGTAAGATGCACATAAGATTATATGGGAAATGCAAAAGAAATCTACATCAAACTGACTTATCAACACTTCATATTAATATCTAATTACCTAATAATGATCAGATACAAATTAATATTCCAAGTGTATACGCAGTCTTATAAGTATTTCAATCAAATAAATAATCCTAATGTCTTGTCCCACTCATTTTTCCTTTTGCTCTACATTTTTATTCATTACTTGCCCAAGAGTAAAACATGTATGTTGATAACCTGCTATAAACTGCAAAGAGATGTTAGTTGGTCATGATGGAAAGCAGAGGAGTATGGTAAATAAGAATGTGGATTCTCAGTGAGGCTGACTGGGTCCAGTCCCATTTAAACTACACATTAGTTATTTAAACATTGACAATTTATTTAACTTCTCTTCACCTCATTTTATTTATCTCTAAAGTGGTGTTTCGTAGAGCTTTCATGAAGATTGGCTAAGACAGTAAAATTGCCCTTTGCCTGGTTCCTTTACTTCTATTAATGCAAGTGAGGGAAACACCACTTACACATGTGTTTACATGAAGGCACACACACACATGCACACATACATACTCTACAACAAAGGATAACCAGGGGCTATCATTAGATGCTCCCTTTCCCTCCTAGTGAATAAATTGGTGCCTTAAAGTTTATTATCCAACACAGAGGTGTGCCTCAAATGTTGGGAAATCCATGTCAGTTAATGCCAAGCTGGATACATGGTAACCCAGTTAGGGAGTAATTGAGGACAAGGGGGATTTTGTGGAAACCTGAACTCATGCTTTTTGAGTAGCCCCTATCCTGCTAGAATGTGGGCATAGAGGAGGGGAGGCAATCCAGACCTCTAGTTTATAAGATACAATAAAAATGACTTTGTATCCCTGGAACACGCTTCCCCATCACACACACACACACAAACCCAGAGCCTATGGCAGTCACATACATTGGTCTACAATTCGCCATTTCTTTGTTACTCTTCAAAAAGCAACAGATGGAGGAAGCCCTAAAATTGTCAGAAAAAGGACTCATCTTGCCTCTTCTCTGAACTTCTTACCTACTTCCTGAGCTTGAGACACAGCCTTCTAAGAGAGCTGGTCAACTGGGAGAACTTTGCACAATACTCAGTAGTCTAAGACTACAGGTCTGAGGGCAATTCCCAGAGATTTCACTCCTTGTCATTGGGAGCATTGTTGTATAATGACTCACAGCTGGAATACTGAAATCAGACACCTCTAAGTTCAAATCCCAATGTCTGCATTTTAACAGTTGTGTCAACTTTGGAAACCTCTACCTAACCTTTGGGGGTGATAATGGTACCCAATTAATAGTGATGATGTGAAGATCAAATAATGAAATGTAAATACCATGCTGAGCTGAATGCTGGCACATAAGAAAGGTTCAATAAACCTTAGCCATTTATATCATTAAATCCTCAATGATAATTATTTATCCTTTCATCTACATTTAGGAATTTCTTTAACAAATTAAGCAAATCTTAGAGTGCTAAAATAATATTTGTGAGAAAGTAATTTGGTTTCATCGGCTTAAGCCTAGCTGCTGGTTAGTGGATGGGCTCATGAAAATAACATCTGGTCCTAGTTCTTAATTTCCAGCCTTAGGCTTAATTTCTAGTCCCTATCAGCAACAATCTGGCACCATTCTGATGTCCTCATGCAGCTGCTTTATGGAAAGGTTGTATTTTAGCTCACATGATTTTCTTTTGCTGCTGTTATTACAAGAGCTAAACTGATACGTGTAAGTCTAAAAATATTCTTAGATACAAGCTTCTTGTGACTAATTAATACTGCCGTATGTTATGAATGAACCTCTGGGACCATAAAATTTCTCTTTTGCTTGGCTCCTCTACTCCTATAAAGCAGGTAGAGCAAAAGCCTCATACCCTCTTTAGAACTTAAAACAATTAATTAAAGGAATTCATTATGTTTATAGTGACCACCCAAAATATAATATCTAACCCTCTCAGGTTTCATGAGTTTTAGTGCAACATGTCACACTTGACTCCAAATCTGGTGTCATAGTTTTTCTTCTGAGAAATCCCAGGTTCATCATAAGTCAAAAAGCCAAACATACAGTGCATTAGATATAATGTGCATAATAATGTGTTTGTCAGTAATGTTAATGGGAATCAATATTCATGAGTAGTACTTGGTGTCATGTGCTAAATAAACTCTAATTAGAAGTATACCTCATTTATCTTCTGTCTCCAAACTCAGATCAGTCAATCAGCAAGAAAAAACCGACAAGTAGAGTGGATGCTATAGTGTCACAGTTCATTATCATCAAGAAATTGAAGGTATCAGAGTCAAACAACTACATACCACCAAGCCTGGGTTAAAGACATGTTAAGTCTGTGAAGTGGTTGTCAATTTTGTGACTCAACTTCACTGTCATATGAGCTTCACTGGGTACCTATGGTTTGCCAATCACTTCCCACATCTCACATCATTTCATCCTCACCAAAATCCTGGCTGACATGTTTGGTTCCATTGTAAAAGCAAGTAAACTGAGGCTCAGAGAGATGGCTAACCCACACAAGATCACATAAAGTATTAAGCCAAATGGAACTGGAATCCAAGAATGACCAAAGAGCCTCTCCTCACCAGGTCACTACTTCTTTTTATGATTGGGCTCATGAAGGTGAAAGAGTACATGATACTGTCCTAAATTATTAGAATGCATGTTAAAAAAATAGACAGTATCTTCCTACATAGGACCTACTGCTAACAGAAGGAAAATACATATGCATTTCATAAATAATAGTAATGCCTTTTTTATAAGAAGTCATTTGGAACTATGATAATCCAAATAAGGAAACTATTCAAGTACAACTTCAAACAATTCTTGATTTTAAATATTTCAATAAAATATTTCTATTATAAGACATCACTCTCTATCCTGAAAAACAAAGTACAGTAAATACTACAGCTTAATTTGGTTGAGGAATTACCACTACGAACAGGAATTTTCACACTGTGCTTTAAAAGAATGACATCCTTAAGGGCTATTCACATTATTAAAATATGCTGGGTCATTTGGATTTACACCAAATGATCTCTGTGTTTGCTAAATCCTTCTGTTAATATAGTTTATTTTCCTTCTTTTTGCTATTAGCTATCACCTAATGATAGCATGCTTGCTTTCCACAAATCATTTTACCTATGTCCAATGTATTCCTTACAAATCAAATAAGCTTTCTATAATCATATCTAAAATAGGATGAATGAAGCTTTTTGTGAGGGTGTTTTTTAATCTCTGATGACTGCAACATTATATTTAACATACTAAGGAATCTAAAACTAAAATTCAATGCAATTAGACACCAACAGACAATAATAATTTGATCATATCGATAGATACCACTATATTAATCTGAAATGGCAATCAATATTATATGTAGTGGTAAAAGACCGGTTTTCTTGTTAAAAGCAGAAAAAAAAAAGAATGCCCTCTTTCACCACTATTATTTTCCATTGTTCAGAGAGTTTACCCAATGCAATAAAGCAAGGGGAAAAAACGGTTATTGGAAAAAAGGTAGAAAGTATTATTTTTTACAGAAGAAATAACTATCCCAAAACCCTAAAAAAAACACAAAACCCTAAAGGCATAACTAAAAAATTCTCAGAAGTGAAAGGATCATTTTTTATCTAATAAAGTAGCTAACAGATAAGTGTAACCAAAGCAGTAAGTTTTTTTAATCATATGAATAGCTAGTTCAAATATTTAGTGAGAAAAAAGCCACTCACAAGACTAATAAAAATATATGAATGAACAAAATACACAAAATTTCACTGAAGAATCAAAAAGACAGCTTTATTGTGGTCCATAATCAATAAGATTCTTCTCAAAAAAAAAATAAGGTTCTTCTCAAATTTATTCCTAATTTAGTATAATTTTAATGAAAAGCCTATATTTTTCTAATAATTCTAATAACTTCTAAAATGATTCTGACCAAATATTTATTAAGAACAGGTAAAATTACTCAAAAATTTGGAAACAAAAAGGAGACAGACACTACATTAAATATTAAAATTCAGTATTAAAGCCATAATTAAATATGGTTTGGTTCTTACACAAGAGTAGGAAAACAGACCAGTGGAGCACAATAAAAAATCCCCAAACAGACAAAATATTACAAAAATATTTGAGTACATATGAGATGACAATGGCATTTCTGAACCATAAATCTTAAAGTCAAGCAAGGGTACATTTAAACTCCCAACCCAACATACACAAATTATGAGTATTTAAGCTTTCTAAGCAACAATGTCCCCATCTGTAAAATGGTGCTAATATTAACAAGATAAAAACAACATAATGTATGTAAAGCAGGACCTGGCCCATATGAAACAAATGGATGTTCAAGTGAAAATGCCAGGTGGGCGGCTAGATGAACAAGTCATGGGAGAAGTAGGAGAAGAGCTAGAGGCATGGGAGGTTCAGGGGAGAGTCCAGAACTGGAAATACAAATGTGGGCAACCATTAGAACCATGGAATCCAATGAGATAAGATGAGAAAACTCAGGAATCGAGATAAAAATAGAGAAGAGGGTAGAGGTATAAGAGCTCTGGGTCCCCCAATTAACCTCCTAAGAATTCTTCCTGCCTCTTATCTCATCCTCACCAAATTAGCCTAACCATTTTCTAGCTCTGTAACTATGGACAAGTTATTTAAACACTTTGTGTCTCAGTTTTCTCATCTATAAAATGAGGATAATAATTTCATGTGAAGATTAAATGAGTTAATGTACATAAGGTGGTTTAGAGCAATGACTGGAACATGGTAAGTACTAAGGAATTGCTTACTATGACTGTTATTCAAGTTTCTCCCAGCTCTCAAAGTATCAAGTGATATGGGATGGTCAGTAAATTGTGCATAAGAATATCCACTACTGCCTGTGTTGCATGTATTTGAATGTGTGTATTTGAAGAATGTTGGAGAATGACTATAGATCAATGCTGACCAACAGTAGTATACCGCAAGCCCCATGTGCAATTTTTTTTTAAAGATTTTATTTATTTATTTGACAGACAGGAGAGAGATCACAAGTAGGCAGAGAGGCAGGCAGAGAGAGAGAGGGAAGCAGGCTCCCTGCCGAGCAGAGAGCCCGATGCGGGGCTCGATCCCAGGACTCGATCCCAGGACGCTGAGATCATGACCCGAGCCAAAGGCAGAGGTTTTAACCCACTGAGCCACCCGGGCGCCCCGCAATTTTAAAGATTCTAGTAGCCACATTAAAAAAGTTAAAATGCAACAGGCAAATTACTTTTAGCAATATAGTTTATTTACCTAATATTATTACTGCAAAATATTATTTCAACATGTAATAAATATAAAACTCATTAGTGAGATGTTTTACACATTTTTTAATACAAAGTCTTCATAATGTAGTGTATATTTGACATAACAGCAACCTCTCTTTTGGAAAACCCCTATTCTAAATGCTCCATAGACATGTGTGGCTAGACTACCATACTGAACAGGTCAGCTCTCGATAAATAGGAAGTTTTGAAGCCAGACATATGACATATCTAAAAGAGATGGTTAGAGAATAATGAAGAAACAGGGCAAACTCGATCTAAGATAGAGAAGAAGGAAGAGAAAATTTCTGTAAGTGAGAGATAACTGTGTGTGGTTTTTTTCTCCAATAAATGTGTATTTTATCATTCCCCTCTCAAACAGAATCTTGATTGATGATCTACAAGAAGAGATTGAGAAACAGTTTGATGTTAAAGAAGATATCCCGGGCAGGCACAGCTATGCAAAATACAATAACTGGGACAAGGTACAGTATAAAGTGCCTGTCCTTCAAAAAAACTATAACCCTTAACATTTGTTCTCATTTAGGATTTTTTTTATTCTAACTCCTCAAAATTGGTTTTGTTCTTAAGATTGTTGCTTGGACTGAAAAAATGGTGCATAAACATCCCGAAATGGTCTCTCGTATTAACATTGGAACCACTGTTGAAGATAATCCACTATATGTTCTCAAGGTAAAAATACTTCAAGAAGTACTGGTTTGTGTTATTTTGGAAAAAATAGGAACTTAAAAGTTACTTTGTGAAACAACTAGTGAATTTTGAGACAATAAAAAGTCTTACTTTTTTTTTTAAAGAACATATAAGATCCAAATGTCCATTGAAAAATAGAAGTGATAGTTGGTTTTAGGTGGAACCAATAAAGTCCTTGAAAAAACCATTTGTGGGACACAGTGGGCAAACTCAGACAAATATCTTATCCCATATCTTTATTAGAAGAGTTTATGATGTCCCTGATAGATAAAACAGGTTTCCATCCATTAAAATTCAGTGAAGCTGGTGACTAAATGTCACGAAAAAAAGAGAAGTTTAAGTATCGCAGAATTGCAGGATCCTGGAACAGTATGTAAGGCATTTCAACCCTATGTTGACAGGGAATTCCCTTCTATAATGGAGCTGACAACTACTGTTCAGCTGCTGCTGCATTTTTCTACATCCAAAGACACTGTTCCCTGAAGCATGGCCTTAATAACTGGGGAGTCCTTCCTTACCTTAATTCCCATCCATTCATGCTCTCCAACTACCCAAACAAAACAAATCTAAATGCTCCTCAAAATGACAGCTTTTCAAATATCCAGCCACTGTTCCTCCTCCCCACTGCAAACACAACTGTAAAATCTTTTCCACCCGAAGCTAAATATCCCATTTATGAAGCCAGAAAAACAAAGGAAATGGCAGAAACAGAAACAACGCATAATCTATTTCTCAGACTCAAGGATGTTAACAATAAAATAAGCAAAACAATATACTGGGATTTAAAAAAAAAAAAAAACCCTAAAAGTAACTGTGATACTAGGAAAAATTTTTGAAAAAATAGACTATGTAACAGATTATGAATTATGTATAAACATTTAAGGATATGTGCCATGGTCCTCCCTGAGAACAATATGTGCATAAGCAGTTATTCAACAGAAGACGGGAAAGAACTGCTTTGTGCATAGGAGTTATTGGACAACAAAGGATCAGTGTGTGAGCTCATGCAAAATAATATTTCAAGTTTATTTTTAAATAGATTGGGAAAAGGGATGAAAGAAGAAAGGCTATTTTTATGGATTGTGGCATTCATGCACGAGAATGGATCTCCCCAGCATTCTGCCAGTGGTTTGTCTATCAGGTAAGTGAATCAGAACGCTCATACAATTCTCCTTTGATCGTCAAATCTCCAGCACTTCACTGTGTGGCAACACCCCTTTCCAAATGAGTGCAATTCCACTTAACTAGAAGGGCCCACATTTGGTGCTGTCAGGAAATAAGTGCTCTGGATTTTACTCATTGTTGGGGTTTTATAAAATTGACACCTTCCCGGGCCCCTGGGTGGCGCAGTTGGTTGAGCGATTGCCTTCGGCTCAGGTTGTGATCCCGGAGTCCCGGGATCGAGTCCCAGGATCGAGTCCCAGGATCGAGTCCCAGGATCGAGTCCCAGGATCGAGTCCCACATCGGGCTCCCAGCTCCATGGGGAGTCTGCTTCTCACTCTGACCTTCTCCCTTCTCATGCTCTCTCTCACTCTCTCTCTTTCCTAATAAATAAATAAATAAAATCTTTAAAAAAAAATTGACACCTTCCTTCAAACTTCTTGAATTCCAGTTGACAGTTTATAAAACTGAGAGAATTTGGGGGGGTTATAATATGGTTTCTCCTATACTGAAGTATAGACAATCTGAAGTTGTCTTCATATTACAACCTATAATCATAGCCTTTCTTCAGTGAGCTCAAAGCACAGACCTCGAGTTCCTGTTTAGATCTTTAACTGGCTGATCACTCACTTGAATTTTCATATTTAATTTCCTCTCCAAGGGAAAGATAACTCATCTTTTTCAAAGGTAAATCCAGCTTGTGAATTGTTCCTCTCATTCTTTTCTATTCTGACTCCTACCATCTTTTAACTTTCTCTTTTCTGCCAGCTTTTGCATACAACATGCTGATGTAATATGTATGACAATGGCTTTCTGGGCATGGATGCTTTAACTAAGAGTGAATCTGCCAGTAGAACCGATTTATCCCTGCAGTTGTTTTAGCTCTTCCAGCTGAGGGCCAAGAGCTCCCCTTACTCAATCTATAAAGGAATACATGTGACAGGGCTCCAAGAAATCCACTGGCTCTGGAACAAATGTACCTGGAATCGATTTTCCAAGAATGAGAGAGATTTTAGGTAGCCAGAGCAAGTACAGATAATTCCAGGAAAATCAATCTGTTGGGAGAAAAGGAGTTGTTCGTCAATCTAAATGCTTGAGTTTTTTTTTTATTAATAGAGCATTTTTCTTTAATCCTATTTATAATTAATTTTTGAATCATCTCCAATATTTACATATTTCTATGCTTATGACCTCAATCTTTATTTACCTAAAGGATGTGAGGGGTAGAATCTATTTAAAGCAAGGTATACGGCTAATTTTTCACTTGGCCTCCATTCTTCCTATAAAACATATATGTGCTATATGTGGAATGCTACAGTCTTGATAATTAAATGATCCATTAAAGAATGGTCAGTTCAATTAATTTCACTAGTCTGAATAAGTGACTTTTACATGGGTCACTTATTTTTATGCTATTTAGAGAAAATATGTTTAAAATCATGTGACATTGGGCAAATGATACTGTTATAGAGCCATAGCTTTCCACATGGTGATGAACTTTCCACCAACAGCTTAATTTTTTCCTATGCCTACAGGCAACCAAAACTTATGGAAAAAATAAAATTATGACCAAACTCCTGGACCGAATGAATTTTTATGTTCTTCCTGTATTCAATGTGGATGGATATATTTGGTCATGGACACAGGTAAGAGACCATAGTCTCTTCTTTGCATTTGGACAATATAGTATTTACTGACTTTAATGCACACTGATTGTTATGCGTTAAGTTTAAGGTTTGAATAATCAGTTAATTCTAATTTAGAAAAATGTAATTTTAAGAATCAATTTCAGACTAACGCAAGCATGATTTCCTAGTTACATAGGTTTCCTTGAAATAATATGAAATTTCTGAGCTGAAGCTAGTAATGAAGAAAATGAAATAGAGTAATAATTATAAACGAAATGTATGTTATGTGATATGGCAAAAGCACATTCTACCTAAAAAATAAAAGTCAATTAAAGACATTCTGAACACTGATCTCAAAGCAAAAGGCACTGTATTCCAGTCTAACAGAATCTGATGTGGAATAAATGTACCTAAATAGATAGATAGATAGATAGATAGATAGATAGATAGATAGATAGATAAGTGACACAGTTATCTATCTGTCCTTTAACTGGATCCCTTATTGACCCACTGTTGCTAAATAAGATTAATACTAAACTTTCAGACAGATATTATCACATTCAGTTCTTTTCTGAAAATTATGCTCCAACAGTCACAATTTGACCTGTTTTGTATCTGAAATCTATAACTGGTGAAGAATGTAATGAAGTTATAATTTAAATTACAGGTAATTTCAGAACATTACTCATCATTTTCTAGTATCAAGAACCAATCGGGAGCACCTGGGTGGCTCAGTGGGTTAAGGCCTCTACCTTCTGCTGGGGTCATGATCTCAGGGTCCTGGGGCCGAGCCCAGCACCAGGCTCTCTGCTCAGCGGAGGCCTGCTTCTCCCTTTCTCTCTGCCTGCCTCTCTGCCTACTTGTGATCTCTCTCTCTGTCAAATAAATAAATAAAATCCTTAAAAAAAAAAAGAACTAATCAACAGTTTTTATTTTTTTTAATTTTTATTAACATATAATGTATTATTTGCCTCAGTAATCAACAGTTTTTAAAGTTAATTAAATTATTTTATCAAGGCCTTAGAACAGTAATGTAAAAAACAAAGTTTCTGAAAATATCACAAGTTATAGGAAAACAATATATTTTTCTTCATAAAAAGGAGCCTCAGGTTAACTAGAAAGATTTCAAATAAAGCTGTGGACACCTGCAGAGAGGGTCTGAAATGATCAAATTGAAAAATGCAAACTGATCTGGTATAAACACTTCCATCATTCAATCCTGCAGAACCGCATGTGGAGAAAAAATCGTTCCAAGAACCAAAACTCCAAATGCATCGGCACTGACCTCAACAGGAATTTTAATGCCTCATGGAATTGTGAGTAGTACAGTTGATCTCAAAGAAAATAACTATAAAAGAGTGTTCAGACAGCAAATTCAGTTTAACCACTGACTTAATTCAGTAAAAATATGTATCCCGCCTGTTAATTTTGTAATCTAAAAAATAAAAGATAATCATCCCTACCTTAGAAATATTATGAATGTTGATATATGGGAGGAAGTGGGGGGGTTGTTTATCAAACCATCTCTTACTTAATATATCTAGCTTGCTAAAACACAGGCACAACCTAGATGCACAAAAATTCAGAATCTGAAGAGAGGTCTCAGGCCCCTCCTTTTCCTGGCTTGATAAAAGCTGAGAAATACCAGTGGTCAAAACCAGCATACAGATAGTTCTTCAGATGTTTAGTGAAAAGAAACAGCTGGGGCAAAGAAAGTGAAAAGGTTTACTAGAAATGAAATAATAAGCGGAGGCCTACTACATCAGATGACACTGTAGCTGCTACACAAATCTGACTTCATCATTACATACATTCAACAAGAAATTACCACTACCCCAATTCATAAATTTTTTCTTTACCCAACTTGGTTGGAAATATCACCACAGCTTTTAATTTTATCCTACCATAGTAATTATGATAATAGCAACTATCCCTAAGTGAGAGCTGCCTGATGAAATGGGTTGAAGAAACTCAAACTCCACAAAGGTAATTCACACCAGTCCCTAACAAGTTGGAGTGGGTTGAACTGGAACTGGGATCTATCTGGCTGCAGGCTCTGGGCTGCTTCTGGTGTATTATTCCCATAACTTTGGGAAACAGAGACAAAATAAACAAGGCTAAGAATACTCCAGTGGGCTGGACCTGTCACATTCTGAGTCGAGTGTACAAAGTTGGTCTGCAATGACTATGATATCAGAGACATTGAGGCAGCCCATAAACCTGGGAGATGAAAATGTCTAAAACATTTTGTGAGTCCACATCATTAAGAGGCAGGAGCTTTTCTGAGGGGGAGCAGACTGTGATCTCATCCATCCATGTTCACTGCAGCTTTTCCAAACACCAAGAATCCGTGTACAGATATCTATCGGGGCCCAGAACCAGAATCTGAGAAAGAGACCAAAGCTGTCACTGATTTCATTCGAAGCCACCTGAAATGGATCAAGGCCTATATCACCTTCCACTCCTATACCCAGATGCTATTGTTTCCCTACGGATATACTTCAAAACTTCCACCTAACCACAAGGAGCTGGTATGTAGGAAAAAATCTATGGTTATACATTGACAGACATCGCCGTTGACTTTAATGAACAACTCTTCTTTATGAACAACTGCATGAATTTGAAAGAATTTCACACCTTAATACCAAAGGAAAGAACTAATAAAGTTTACCTTAAAGTTTACCTTAGAGTTAAAAGTCATAATTCCTAGATTAATTTTTCATGTGATAAAAAGAGACAAATTCTTTCAATGTGATTCTAAGATAAAGCCAGTAGGGAAAAATGTCTAGGCCATCCAGATCAGAATTCCATTACTACACAGATTGTTATATAAACATTTACCATAGACATACTATGAAACCACAAGCAGCAAAAGTCTAACAGAACAGCAAAGATGCCTATTTCTGTCCCTAAAACACCATATTTAAGAAGATCCATGGTTTTTTTATCCTCCTAGTCAACTTGAAAATAATATTAATTCTGTTATTACCCAAATAAAGAACATTATGAATGTTTGTGAAGCTTCCTCACTGAGAACACATTGTCTTTCAAGAACTAAAATCCACTATACATCCTTTCCCTTTGTATGAAAACTAATTTCATCATGTTGGCTTAAAACAAACAAAACCTCTGCATAGGAGTTCCAGTGCCTCGCAAGAACCTGTAGTGTGAATATCCATAAAAAGGGATATTTTTAATTGCTGTAAAGAAATAAAGCAGATAAAGTTCAGTGTCCCAGATCCCATGCAGGGCTGAGAAACACAACACATTTGTAAAAGCTATGGTTCCAATACTGCCTCATATTTTAAAAAAAAAAAAGAAGTCACAATTGTCATTTTGATTTCCATCCATTGTATTCAGCACAACAGCATTTAATTTCAGCTGCAGCAGAGATTTGAATCAGTCATTAAAACCATCTGTATATATAAAACAAAAAAAAATATATAAGCAATATGTGGCCCAGAGTCATTTATTTAGCCAATATAGTTGAGAATCTGAACCCATGAGTTTGATTAGTTCATGAAAAGCTACAGCAATGCAATTTCAGTCTGCCCTTAGGAGAATGGTATTCCGTATTAAAAATACAAATACACACGACAAACCATTTTGAGTAAGGAGTTCTTACACAGCAACTAAATTAATTAAGAAAAAATTTATCTTTTGATTATCTACATTACATATACAAACTAAAAATCTTCATTAAGGGTACAAATATGTTAGTGACTACATTCCATTAAAATTCATTCCAATAACCATTCTCATAGCATGAAACACTAATATGTATTAATGGTCATGAAATGCATTCACCTTGGAAGAGAAACTCTAATTTAACAACTATTTTAAAGAAGAGTCAACCACATTTCTTCCCTCAGCATGCTAAAATTCAACGTGGAAAAAGTCCGTTGGCAATGTGGCGCCCATAAAAACAAAGGAAACAGAAACACGGGAGAAACTGACTTTGGAAGAGACAAGTATCTGTAGGCAAAAAGTATGAGAGGAGCAGAAAGAATATGTAAGAAGGAAAGACAAAAGGAAGAAAGCAGGGGGTTGGGGGGATAAGGGATAGAGGAGGAAGAAAGAAAAGAAAGGGCAGAAATCTAAAACAATATACAACATTACTATTTATAACTGATTTCACATTTAGAATTCCTCACAATAACAATATATCTTACCAAAAATAAATTTCTAATTTAAACATTGAATTTTATTTTGATCTTCAATTGCTAAATAACCAGTAAAATTTACTTTTTTTGATTCCCAACAAATTATAGTGTTTACATAGTTTCCCATCATTCCATCTCTAACTTCCCTTTTTTCCAGGCCAAAGTTGCAAAAATTGGCACTGATGTTCTAGCAACTCGATATGAAACCCGCTACATCTATGGCCCAATTGCATCAACAATCTGTAAGTTTTCCCTATTATTTACTGTGTTATTTTCCCTAATTCTTTTTATAAATATTAAAGAAATTTTAGAATTTGTAAATTGGATTAGAACATCTAGAATTGCTAATTTAAACTTCAGTTTGAATGAAAACTTCTGAATTACAGAATTCTGTAATTACAGAATTTTGAATTACATGTGAATCTAGGGGATACATTTTGCCCTTTTCATACAAGGTTACAAGATCAGTAGAAATTGTCAAGTCAAGATGAAGTTTTGGTTCAATTCATCCACCTTCCTGTTCCCCACCAACACTTATCCTCACAGGAACTAATGAGAATTAGTTGGACCAAACGCAACAATTGATGTTGTTGTTGTTGTTGTTGTTGTTGTTGTTGTTGTTGTTGTTGCTGTTGTTGTTGTTGTTGTTTAATGGGAAAGTCTTCCCCAGCTCCTGACAGGAAAATGGGCAGGCCAAAAGTTTCAGCCACTTTGATCATGTAAAACCAGTTTCTTGTCCTTCTCACCAGCCCCTTTCTATTGTATTAAACTGAAATGTATATAGTGGATTAAGAAAGAGGATGTAAAGATTCTAGTGCTGTTGCTTTAGTCTTCGTGTCTACTACTTCTTACTCTTCACTATTTTTAGAATTTCTTTGTCTTCGTGCATTTTTTTAATTACTGACAGATTCCTGACAAGTCAGGCACTGTGCTTGGCCCTTGATTTCACAATCTCATTAATCATCACAACATCCTATGAGGTAGCCTATACTTGTAACTGACTAAACTGAGATTTAGTCCCAGGTTTCAAAACCAAAAACCATGATCTTGACCATTGCAAATAATGCTTTCTCATTTGGTTTCTGTAGCTAAAATAACCAGGTTTTTCTATTTTTAAGAAATTCATTTGGTTTTTCACCAAAGACTATTAATTCGGACCCTGGAAAGTGAAATCATTTGTTCTCTTATAGAAGATCCCACTGATCTTAGTTTGGAAATACTTCAGTAAAAATTGCCTTTTCTCCAAATCATTTCCTAGCTTCAATTCTTAGAACTGAAGAATGGAAAATTCCCAATGAACCCCCTACAAAACCGTAACAAAACTTAATTCCTCAAAAGCAAGGATTATACTTCAGATCTCTTCTCAGACCACAAAATACGTAGCACAGTGCAGGGCATGGAACAACAGCAGAATTAATTCCCATAAATTTACTCAATTAAAATAGCACCCTGACTGATCCACAAGACTAGACTCGATTTAGCCTGCATTACTCTCTAGAGCCAGGACATACAAAATTTTTAGTATGAAGACTGCTATTTAACCTTTAAACATTTTTAAAAGGATTTATTCATTCATTCATTCACTCATTCATTCATTTGAGATACAGTGTGTGAGAGAGAGAGAAAGATAGCTCCAGTGGGGTGGGGGCAGGGGGAGAAGCAGACTCCCCGCTGAGCAGGGAGTGGGACTTGGAGGCTAGATCCCAGGACTTTGGGATCATGACTTGAGCTGAAAACAGACACGTAACTGACAGAGCCATCTAGGTGCCCCTAACCTTTAAACATTTCATGAACAACCCACAACCACCAAACACATATACTTATTTCCATTACACTTTTTAAATTTGTGGATTGAAGAAAAGAAATACGTATGTGTGAATCCATGGACTCCTTGTAGTAATTCTACCTGGCCACACCTTACAAAATACTTCCCCAACCCAAGCTAAAAGTATAAACTTGGAACTAAGGTCTAGACCCTCAATAATTGCTAATTGCTAATTGCTATGCTATCACATAAGCTCCTTAGGTGGAATTAGAAAAAGGATCAAAAAACCAGACAAGACCCATGCCCAGAGAACATTCATCAGCAATCACCTATCAACCAGTTGTTAAAAGGCTGAAGACAAAGTACAGTGACACAATCAATCACCAGTATCTAAACAGATCCCTTGCTGCAACATAGCCATTGCACACACAAATGGATGAAAATGAGATTTCAAAAAAGATGATATACCCAGCTATGCAAGTGGACCAAAAGTGAACAAAGAATGAGAGGACAAACTAGAACATCAGTTTAAAATGGCAGCCTACTTAGTGGATATTGAGAATTGCAGTACCAGACAAGCTAGATGTTATTTCTTGGTAGCAAAGAACAAAGGGTTCCAAATAGGAGCACACTTTGCAAATGGCAACTAGAACATCAAAGGATTATTGCTCTCATACTTTCCACACATATATATGCAATGTATATTTACATATATATACAAATTTTGAGCACACTAAAGCTATGCATGACATTGTATCGCGGTCAATTTAATGAGCAAGAATTTATGGAATGCTTCCTTCATAGCCCAGAACTTTAAGCTTTGAGAGGCAGGTTAGAAGATTTAAGACACAATAACTGCTCTCAAGGAGTTATATTCTAACTGGAAGAAAGAGATAGGCCAAAATATCATGGCTCCAAGCCATCATGTATCACTTTCAAAATGGGAGGATAAGGGGAAGAAGAATTACTATTCTGTACAACTGTGTAACAGTATCTTAATTTTTTTTTACTTATATTAAAAGATTGTTTTTAAAGAAATGCAGATTTAGAAAAAATTGCCTCTTCCATACAGGGCTGCATCAGCTTGATAGATGTTTAAATTTTTAGGAGTGACTGCTTTAATAAAGCACCTGATTGAATTAATCAAACATTCATGAGAATCAGGGGGTAACAGAGTGTTGATTTGGTAAGGACAGAGAATAAGGGCACCCCACAATTAAAATTTAGTCATTCCAACACCCTGGTTGTCACCTAACAAGTCCCAGGACTCAGGGAAAGAATTTATAGCATTTGCTAGCAGTTTTCTCTCTTTAATTTGATGGAGACCAAAGAAAAGGGCTAAGGAAACATTTTTAAACCCAAATTACAGAGAAAGCTCTAACCTCCAGAAAAAATAAGTTTGCAATTTGAACTTAAAAAGCAAATACAGCCAACAAATAAAAATCATAAAATTTGAAACCAGGAGGAAATCTAGGAGATATCTAATTCATGGTTCTCAAGCCTGACTTCCCGTCAGAATCATCTGAGCTTTTAAAAATATGTGGATGATTAGGCACCACCCCCAGAAATTCTGATTTCATTAGTTTGTGGTGTGGGCCAATCACTTGCATTTTTTTTTAAAGTACCCAAAGTGATTCAAAGATGAATCCAGGTTTGAGGGCACCCAGGTGACTCAGTCATTAAGCGTCTGCCTTTGACTCAGGTCATGATCCCAGGGTCCCAGGATTGAGCCCCACATCGAGCCCCCCCACTTCGAGCCCTGCATCAAGCTCCGCACAGGAAGCCTGCTTCTCCCTCTTCCACTCGCCCTGCTTGTGTTCCCTCTCTGGCTGTCTGTCTCTCTGTGTCAAATAAATAAAATCTTTAACAAAAAAAAGGATGAAACTAGGTTTGAGAACCACTGGTTTAAGCTTAATCCCTCATTTATAGACTATAAATATAAGATACAGAAATATTTTATCAACTTGGGGAAAAAATAGGAACAAAGCTCAGCGCTCTAGACCAAAGTCAAATAGTATACCAACTACTTTGCCACAAAGCAGTAATATTTAAATGGCACAAAAACTGATGTAAAAGATTGTGAAATGTTCCATTTGTATATTGATGACCTATCCAACCCTTTATCATCTTAGAAATAACTGAACATAGTACCTCATTAGTAAGAACAGTTCACTGAATTGAGAGGAACAGATAGCTTGCATCATTAATTTTATCCATCTTGAGTCACATCATAAATTAAAAAGTTAATTTCAACATGCCTTTCTTATTGCCTTCCCCACACACCACATTGCTAGATCTGTTCCTGTATCTCAACCCAGTACTGTTTTCCACACTCTGTACCACTTCTACATTTTGAAAAAGAGAAAATCAAGACCTCACATTTGTGGCTCACAACACCCAGTCTCTATCTACTAAGACATTCAAGCTGAGATTATATTAAGGGGCAACAAAAATGCAGAGAAAATATTTCAATTTATGCCCACATACCTCAAGCTTAGCTCTTGCTTCAAAAAGAAATTTCACTTAGTAGTGACACAAAAGTGCCAGTTATTATGTTTAATGCATGTCAATAATACTTTTTTTGAAAAACACATGTTAAGCCACCAGCATTATGTTATGTAGATTCCTGTGGACTGAAACCAGATTCCCAGTTTGGTTCAGTTTTATTTTGACTTGTTTTGATTGTATTACAGTAAGTTGTTGTACCTAATTTACCTTGAAAGGCATAGAATTTTTTTTAATGACAATATATCAAGAAAATGATGTCAACAACAAAAAGTTATCTTGTAGAGCTCAAAGAAGACTTTTTATTGAGAGGACTATAGATTGACATATAGTAGGTAGTATAGTACAATTGTTAATAGCACAAACTCTAAAGACATGTAGCTTGGGTTTGATTCCTGACTCAACTATGTATTAGCTAGTGTCTTTTTTTTTTTTTTTTTTTTTAGCTAGTGTCTTTGAGTAAACTGTTCAATCACTCTGGGCCTAAATTTCCTCTTCTGTAAGAGAGCAAGTGGTACTTAAATCCTAAGGTTGTGATAGGAATTTATGAAATGAGTTAACTTATGTAAAGCACTAAAAGGGTGCCTGGCATTTAGCAAATGATTGTTATATCTTATAAATATATATACATATTTTAGTAGGTTTAGATGTAAATAGAAGGCTAAGTATCATGTTCAAAAAAGTTCTATAAACATGTATTCTTATAAGTATAAAGCTTTCAGTGTTGCATTTATTTTATGCCTTATATAGTTTTTATGTACAAAGTTAAGGTTTTGAAGATACAAAAAGTGGTATCAAAAAAGTAAATGTATTATACTCAATAACATCACACAATTATGAAAAATCACAAAGTGCATATATTCTCAATAACCACTATTAATCTTAATGAGAAATTTCACATAAAGCAAATTGGTCAAAGTGGAACAGCCACTCTTTAACTCTTTTAAATGACAATAGTTTACTTAACTGCAAATGGGGAGCTAGTACAGCTAGAAAGTGGCCAAGTCTATTAAAATGCCTAGTAGACTCTAAATCACCACATAAGACATAATTCCTACTTACCTTTCCTCTATTGCTACCAAACTCTTACTATTATGTAACTTTTTCTAATGAACTTAAACCCAACTCTAGCTAAAAATGACAGCCTTCTTGATCACTAAAGCCTACACATTTAGCTCGTATTCCACAAACTCCCTACAACACCAGACCCTGTTGATATCCCTTCTTCTTGCCATTTCTTTGCCTTCCTTAACAATGAACTCTCTTGGATTGCCTCTACCACCTTCTTTTCTACTCTGTCTCTGACTACCTCTAAAAGTAGACATTTAAAAAAACAAAAAACAAAACAGGTACACTACACACATACCACACAAGGTTCTCTCTTCAGTTCCCTTCTCCTCTTTCTGCATCTTCCTTATCAGGGAAGTGCTCTCTATCCTTCTAGGTAGAGCCCTCATTCGCCACCTAGGGCACCAGGTGGCCAAGCTAGGGGGATCACCTTTCACCCATGTAGTAGTTACCTGCAGCAATCAATGGGAAACCAACTGCACTAGGGGAACAAACTAGACCAAAATAGCCATGCAGAGATTTTTAAAACCATATTGTCATTGGAACCACAAGTCACAAAAGAAGATGAGGGTCTCATGCTAAATCTAAATAGGATGGATGACTGCTAAAATAGATTTCAGTTAAGATTTAAAATTTAACAAAATGAACAAAATGTCCAGGATATAAGGAAAAACCACTTGTCACAGCAAAAATGAGGAAAATCATGGCATGAATGAGAAAAGACAACCAACAACAGATGCCAACGATGAGATGATTTACATGTTGAATTATCTGATAAGAATTTTGAAGTCACAATCATAAAAATGCTTCAACAAGTAATTAGATAGCCTTGAAACAACACAGAAAATCTCACCAAAAAAAAAAAAAGGCAAGATATGAAAGAAACCAAATGGAAATCACAGAACTAGAAATTACAATAACTTAAATTCTTAAAAACTCACTGGAAGGGCTCAGGAGCAGAATAAATATGATGGAGAGAAGAATCAATTAAAGATAATAAGAATTCAGCTAAACTGAAGAGAGAAAACAAATTGAAAAAAAAAAAAAAGATAAGCAAAGCTTCAGGGACCTGAGGTGTAGTAACAAAAGAGCCAACATTCACATCATCAAAGTCTCAGAAGAGAAGACGTAGAGAGAATGGAAAAATACATGAAAAAAATAAAAACTGAAAACATATACCAACATACCAAAAAGCTGAGTGAATGCCAAACAGAATAAACTCAAAGAAACTCACATCAAGTACCTCATAATTAAAATTCTGAAAACTAAAGACAAAGAAAAAACTCTTGAAAGCAACCAGAGAGAAACAATCTAGAGGGGGAAAAGAATTCAAAGGACAGATTTTTCATTGAAACCATGAAAAACCAAAAGTAAATGACAATATTTTCCTAGAAATATTGCGCTAAAAGAAAAGAACTATCAACCCTAAATTCTATATATAGCAAAAAAATCCTTCAGAAGAGGAAATGAAGACCTTCTCAGACAAAGGAAAACCAAGAGAATTCACCACCCAAAGACCTACCCTTTAAAAATGGCTAAAGGAGGCTCCCCAAATAAGAAAGAAATGTAACAGGAAACACCTTAAAACTGTAAGAACAATGGATTAGGTAATGAATGAATGAACAACTATCTCTTCATGATGGTGGAATCACAAAATATAACTCCATTTGATGTGAATCTCAGTGCATGTACAGAAGTACTCAAGACGATTACATTTAAAAAGTAGGAAGATAAAAAGAATCTAAATGCACGTAAGATTTCTATATGTCACTTGACATGGTGAAACACTGATATGAGCAGATGATAGTAAATCATGTATGTTTATTGTAATACCTGGACCAACCCCTAAAAACTACACAAAGTGATAAACTCAAAAACTTCATTATAAATACATCAAAATGGGGCCACCTGGTGGCTCAGTCGGTTCAGGTCATGATTCCAGGGTCCTGGGATTGAGACCCATGTCCACCTCCCAGCTCAGGGGGGAGCCTGCTTCTCCCTCTCCTTCTGCAGCTCCCCCTGCTTGTGCTCTCTCTCCGTCAAATAAATCAATAAAATCTAAAAAAAAATAAAAATAAGTACATCAAAATGGAATCCTTAAAATGTTCATTTATCCAGAAAAAGTAAATAAAAGAGAAATAGAAGAATGAAAAACATGGAACAAATAAAAATCAAACAACAAGATGGAAGATTTAAGTCAAAGCAATAATTTACCTAAGATATTAAATAAAGACAGATTGGCAGAGTGGATTTAAAAAATTCAATTGATATCTTATGGTCCCACTTACGTGTGGAGCATAAGGACAAACATGGAGAGCATTGTGAGAAGGAAGGGAAGGGTGAATGGGAGGAAATCAGAGGGGGCGATGAACCTTGAGAGACTGTGGACTCTGAGCAACAAACTGAGGGTTTTGGAGGGGAGGGGTGGGGTGTTGGGTGAGCCTGGTGGTGGGTACTGAGGAGGGCACATATTGCATGGAACACTGGGTGTGGCGCATGAACAATCAATCTTATAACACTGAAAAAATAAACATATTTGGGAAAAAAATAAAATTAAAAAAATAATTAAAAAATTAAAAATGCAATTGAACAATACACTGTCTACAATAAACTCATTTTAAATATAAATATAGAAGGGTTGAAACTGAAATACCTAAAAGAGATATGCCATGCAAATGTTAATCAAAGGAGAAGTGGCCATATTAAATACCAGATAAAGTAAATTTTAGACCAAAGAAATCTGTTAGAAACAAAGAGGGACATTAATAAAGATAAAAGGATCAATCCACCAAGAAAATATAATGATCCCATATGTGCACAAGCCAATTTCACCTACAATATTTCTGCCAATACCTTCAAAATTCATTTTTGCAAGTTCCTTCCTAAATGTGGTTGATGCTAAACATCCTTTTGTCCTTCCTCTTTATCCTCTCTTTTCCCCATCACTATCCTCTCTGAGTTCCTATTTCTATTAATAATGGATGGATGGTTTTCAGCCACCCAGACTGAAATCTCAACCATTTTTATCAGATTTTGTGACTCTTCTATTCCAATGTTTCTGACATAAAGCCCTCAATGCGATTCCCAGTGTGTTGACTCTACACAAATTTACGTTTTCATTTCACAATACCTCCTCACTGGTCTCTATTCTTTCCAGTCCAAGTTAACTGTCCTAAGTGCAGCACTAAAATAACTATTATTGCCTCCCAAACAAAACACCTGTCCTGATTTATTGGGTTTTCTGAGCTTTGCCCACAAACTCTGACTGCTCCATTTGTTCCAGTCCAGCTGGATCTCAATGGTCCCTAAAAAGGCCTCCATGCTTTTACATTTTTGTAGCTCACTGACCAGAATGCCCTTCTTCCATTTCCATCTGGAAAAATACCTTTCAAGGCTCTCCATCATGAAGGCGGTATTTAGTAGGCATTGAGCATGAAGTGTCAACCTCCTCACCAGACATACAGTCTTTTTTTTAATCTCCATAAGAGATTGTACCTTCCTTATGGTACCTACATATTCTGCCCTATCTCCATTGATTTGCATCTTTGACTTCTCTCCCCTAAACAGTATGTTCCCAAAGACACCAATATCATCTTTATCTTTGTACCCTGATCAGCCACCCTCCACAGTGCCAAGTAAAGCGCATTGTGCATATTAAAGCTTTAATAAATATTTGTTGAATAGTTGAAGAGCCAACCCTCTTTCTACCAAAATATTTCTTCCCTCTTTCTTCATCACAGCTTTGAATTTTCATCATTCAAACGTAAAACATTACTATTAGTTAAACTCATTATCTGTCCTAGAACATAAATGATTCTATGTACAAGAAAGTAGTTTTCTTATTATGCAAAGCAAATTATACATAAATGCATTTATAGTATATATATGCACTTATATAAACCTTACATGTACATAATTTATAGATGCCTGTTTAGATTTTCAAATAACATTCTTAGTAAAATCTCATAAATACTGACATTGAAAAGTTGGCTTAAGGGATTAAATACATCCTTAAAATAATTGATTTAAGCTTTCTTGGCCTTTTAACTATAAAAATTGTTCATCCAAGCAGCATGAATAGAGAGAACCCCGAACTATTAGAAAGAATGTACTTTTGTCTAACTTGTATGCATGATTTTTTTGTTGGGTTTTCAGTGACCAGATGCCCTTCTTCAGTTGGTTTCCACAGCTGCTTGCACTTGCCCAGACCACCTCCATCTGCAATACCGTGTGCCTAGGAAACAAAATCAATTTAGACTACTGACCCAAGCGAAATGTAATTTTGAAAATGCAGCACATATTCAAAATGTGTGGTAGATTCCAAAACCATGATTATGTTTTACTCTACAGTCTATACTATGTAGAATACTACTGTCATTCATTACTGCAATTAACTGTACACATAATTATTTTTTACTGCTAATTTTACACCAGTGAATTTCCATTTCAAGAAAAACATTAGCATTTGTTTCTAATTAAATATTTATTGCTTATGTTTTACAGACCCGACATCAGGTTCTTCTTTAGACTGGGCTTACAACCTGGGCATCAAACACACATTTGCCTTTGAACTCCGAGATAAAGGCAAATTTGGTTTTCTCCTTCCAGAATCTCTGATAAAGCCAACCTGTAAAGAGACTTTGCTAGCTGTTAAATTTATTGCCAAGTATATCCTCAAGCATACTTCCTAAAGAAGAGGCCTCGGTTTGGAATAAGTCAATTAACCCTTTTTTGTGCCTTTTACCAGAAAGTCAATATTCAATCATCCTGAAATATAGCTTCCACATTACATGAATAGGTCCCTCTCTTGCTCACTTAAGTCCTATGTTATTTCTTTTTGCTTTTATTTACTCTTAATAGCATCCTAACAAATAGCTTTAAGTGAAAGCTTTCAACTACTTTCTTTGCTCCAAATGAAGTTTGAACCCAGCAAAAAGTATATTTTGAGTATTTTGAAACATGATATACAGCTGGTCACAGAAAAGAAATGAGAGCTTTAGGTTTCTCCAGAATCAGATTTTCCATATGCTTCATCATTTCATGTACTAATATAATAAAATAAATTGTATTCCCAAATGCATCTTCTGTTTTTCAATGAACTATACTCTGTACATTTCTCTATTAGTATTAATAATCAAGCATTAATATGTCTCATATGGTCTATTAATAAGAAATAATATCTTCAATTCAAAAACATATTCTGCCTGCATATATATTTCTTTTTAAAAGAAGTAGACATTGTTTATATCTTCGCAATAGCAAAAGGATGTCCTAGCAGGAAATAAAGTGGTTCATACAGAGATGAATCTCAGTGCTTCAAACAATCAATCCAGTTCTCATCAACATAATGTACATTAAATTCAAAATAGTTTAATTTAACCTGCCATAATCCAAGGAAACAACCTGCCAAAACATCTCTTGGTAGTTACTGACACAGCCAAGGCAGTCTGGTCAGATATGAGCCCTGCCCTCATAATGGATGGGAAAAAAAAAAATCTGGCAATGTAGTACAAGTGTAAGAGAGAAAGTCATGTTGACCAAGAACAATCAGAGTAACTTAAACTTTTATACTGCTTATAATCCTATTGTTTAAGATAGAGTTACAAAATATCTCCACCCACCCTGCCCCCAGCACCATGATTTTTCAATGCCTCATTATGTGACTACAGCAGCATCTACACTCTAGAATTTGAGGGACAAGTAAAGAGTTCTTTGACTTCCTATAAACTGACTTCTCCTAACATTGGACAAAATTTTTGAAGATCCTCCATGATCCTGAGAAACCAGGTAAACAAATAATCTGGGACATTCTTCATTAATCCTGTAGGGGGTCCATAAAAGAAAGAATGCCATCAAATGTATGTGATGAATATTTCTGATAGTTATGACGTAGGTAAAAGTTTCCCGTGCAAAACTCTCTAGAGGAAACCAATACAAACTAACAAAATTGCTTTATAGGTGGGAGGGAGGAGGGAACGTGACAGAGTCAAGAAAGTAACAGGCAAAACAGTGGTTATGAGATTACACTGCCTCTTATTAAAAAAACATAATATCTATACCTAAATATTTAGTATTCAAAACTGGCTCAGAAAATGGAAATGTAAATTCATTCCATCAAACTTACCATCTTGCAATTATTCACTCATTCACACTTAGTTACTCAACTGAGAAAGGACCAAGAGAAATTTTAACCTTAAAATTTACATAAATAGTTGTAATTCCAGTGGGTCTTTAGATGGAAGAGGTAAGAAAGATAATCCCAACTGTTGACTACCTTCTGTGTTCATCCATTACTTAGATTATAAAAGACACAAAAGTTTTATATACCATTTTATTTGAGCTATTGTGTAGTTTAATATTTCTTTTCTCAATCAGAAAAATTATTTGAGTGGCTAAAAATCAAAAATCCTAATAAGACCGTTCTTTACGGTAATTAATAGCTTTTGCATGACATCTCAGAGTATTTGTTTCTTTGACTTCATATGAATTGTAAAAACATGTGAAGAAACACATATTAAAATTTTTAAACTAAAACATCATTTTATTTATGGGAAAGTTTGAGTAGTCAGTGCTGTGATTCTTCTCTTGTCATTTCTTATTTATCAGTAAAAGGACTTTGTACCCAAATTACAAATTGAGCTTTCTCTTACAGTATTCTTGACAATATGTCTCACCAAGAAAATCTTCTAAATCCTCATTCCTTTTCTACTTTTTTTTAAATTTTATTTGTTTATTTGACAGAGAGAGAGACGACGATGACAAGTAGGCAGAGAGGCAGGCAGAGAGAGAGAGAGGGAAGCAGGTTCCCTGCTGAGCAGAGAGCCCGACTCGGGGCTCGATCCCAGGATCCTGAGATCATGACCTGAGCCGAAGGCAGAGGCTTTAACCCACTGAGTCACCCAGGTGCCCCTCCTTTTCTAGTTTTAACTCAAGAGACACTGTTTAGTATTTTGAAAATTTATTATTTTATGGCACTGGTCTAGTGGCTAAGATATACTTCTCCATTATATGAGAAAATGAGGCATCTTACTGATTATTTTCACTAACTCAAATAAATGAGTTTCCAGTGGACTTGTGACTCCAGATTGCTTTTACTCCCCACATTCTACACAATGTTTATCTTCTATAACTATTTAAGTGCTTAGTGGCTAAGTAAACATTAGGTTTATTGACAAAAGTTTGTTTTTCATTAAAAACAAACATCCATGCCTGATTTTCTTTGGACAAAAAAATAAATAATTTCCAGAAATATTTAGATCACTGACAACTTCCAGTTGTCCTCTAAAATCTATTCTTCCTTTTTCCCTAGTAATAGGTCTCCTAATTCTGAACTGGCACATGGCCACTCAAACCAAGTCTTAAATTCAAAACTTCCCTTTCAAAATGAGATGGCTCTAGAACTGTTCTGGCCAGTGAGTTGGAAAAACAAACATCATGTGGCAAAGTCTAAGCAGCTAACTTCAAAGACCTCTGGTACATACACTTTGGTCCTTCTTCTCCATCCCTCTTTCAGACTGAAATACAATTGTGGTGACTGATGCTAAGCAATCATCTTGAACCATAAAATGTTCTCAAGAACTGAAGTAAAAAATATAGTAGAAGCCTATGCTCATGACAATTAGAATAACAGTTCCGGATGTCCTGGGTGAAAATCCTTGGAAAGTAATGCTGTGTTATATAAAATTATGGGACTAGAAATAAGAAAGTTTGGGTGAGAATCCTGGTATCCAGTAAGACACGATCACCCTCTGCCTGCCCTGCTTATCTTCTAGATTTTTGTTTGTAGTTGAAATAATAAACACTCACCAAGGTAAGCCATAAATTTCCATTTTGTTTGTATTTGGGACAAAACACACTTATCCTAAAGAGAGTTGGGTCAGATGGTTTCTAATTGACGTAGGTGTTGGGTGGCACAAAAACAACAGCACAACTGCCGCTCTCAAGTGTGGTTCTTCCCCAAGGCCCCGCTATGATGGGAAGCAAAGTGACATATGCATGTGCGATGTACATTTTCCTGTATGCAAAGCTTTCAACAAAATTTTACAGTAAGGGTCACTGATCCTCAAATGTTGAAGAACAATGTTGAAAACAAAATCCAACATAATTTGAAAAAATATTTGCATACATCAAAGTAAGTATTCAACTCAGGGAAGTCTGAGTTTGTGTAGTAATTTGCTTCTTTTTTGTTGTTTGTTACTATGAATTTTTGTTTGTTTAGCAATATTCAGACAAAGTATATAAAATACCTATTACATTTGCAATTACCAAAATCAAGAAAATTAAATATCCTCAAATTTAACAAAATTATTAAAGCCTGCCAATTTATTTGTTATGTGGAAGTCCGGGAGTCTAGTGGAGAAGTTCCAGCACACCAGTGGAGCAAAACTCTTTCCGTCTGGACACACTGGAGAGGGTAAGAGGAATAATTTTACTTTACCCACATCACCTCTCCCACAGGGTGGCACAGCTCAACCTAAGAGGGCCCTCTTGGCCTGCAATTTTTCCCACAGAGGAAAGGGAGAGAGTGTGTATGAGCACCTGGTTTCTACAGCTGTGTGGGATGCTGCCAAAGAGGCCCATTTATCTCTTGCCTCCAGGGTACTGAGTCATGAGCTGCAGGACAGGAAAGCAATCAGTGGTTGGGAGGATAGCAGCCAGGGTTTAGAACATATCTAAGGGACATGGATGCTACCAACCTTAATCAGGAACTCCATCAGAACACCCAACCCTGAGTCACTGAGACACCTCCCCCTGCATATCTCCAATCTAGCCCACAAGGGCCACAGTGCTACATGCTCATCACAAACACCCATACCCCATGGCCAGCTCCCAGTGTGTGCTCCCACTAGCAGTGAGAACAAGCTCTGGCAGACAGATAGTGAACATGTGCCAAGAGCTACCCTGGAATCCACAGGCCAAGGAGACATCACAAACTTGAACATTTAGCTCTGCCCTTGGAAAAGTAAAAGGGAGGCTAATCGCACCCAGCCTGGCACATTGCAAGATCAAGACAAGGCATACAAGCTTAAGAATCCTGCCACAAGAGGGAGCAAGAAGTGTGGAACAGGCAAATCACAGAAGGTCTGAAAAAAACTTCAGAATCCCCTAGCACGACTGAAAGAAGGTATTTCTTCTCCAAAGTCAGTCAATAGAGACTAGAGGAAGTGACTGCTACTTCAAATGTGAAAGACAGCAACATGAGATTTCAAGGAACATGAAAAATCAAACAAACACGACACTACCAAAAGATAACAATAATTTTCCAGTAACTGACCCCAAATATATGGAAACCTGCAATTTACTAGATAATTCAAAATAGCTATTTTAAGGAAGCTCAATGAGCTATAAGAAAATGCAGAAAGAGGGGCACCTGGGTGGCTCAGTGGGTTAAAGCTTCTGCCTCCGGCTCAGGTCGTGATCTCAGGGTCCTGGGATCAAGCCCCTCATCAGGCTCTCTGCTCGGCAGGGAGCCTGCTTCCCCCTCTCTCTCTGCCTGCCTCTCTGCCTACTTGTGCTCTCTCACTCTCACTCTCTGTCAAATAAATAAAAATAAAATCTTTAAAAAAAATGCAGAAATATAATCCCCCCCCCCCAAAAAAAACAGGCAAACACTACATGAACAAAATGAGAAGTTTAACAGAGATAGAAATCATAAAAACAGAACCTAACAAATTCTGGAGCTGAAGAAAACAATGAATGAAATGAAAAATGCAATAGAGAGCATCAATAGAATAGATTAAGCAGAAGGAAAAAAATCCATAAAATAAAAGACAGGAACTTTGAAATTATCTAGCCAGAGGAAAAAGATTTTTTAATGAATGAAAAGAGTGAAAAAAGCCAATGTGAATTATGGGATACCATCATGAGAAGCGACTTGCAAATTACTGGAGTAGCAGAAGAGGAAAGGGAGAAAAAGGTAGAAGCTTATTAAAAGAAATAATGCCTGAGAACATCCCAAATCTGGGGAGAGATTTGCCCATTCAAGTTCATTAAGTTCATAGGTTCCCAAATAAATTCAACTCTAAAGATCTTCCCCGAGACACATAATAATAAAACTGGCAAAAATCAAAGACGAACACAGAATCTAAAAATAGCAAGAGGAAAGAAGCTTATCATTTATAAGGGAATCCCCTTATAAATCAGATTTATCCACACAAAACTTACAGGCCAAGAGAGAACAGGATGATATATTCAGAGAGCTGAAAGAAAAAAACTGAATATCAACTTTATCCAATTAAGTTTTCCTTCAGAAACAAAGTAGAGATAAAACTTGACCCAGAAAAACAAAAACTGAGTTCATCATCACTAGATCTGCCTTATAAGAAATGCTAAAAGGACTTCTTGAAGTTGAAATGAAAGGACTCTATTGGTAATGTGAAAACATATAAAAATACACAACGCACCGTAAAAGTAAGTATATAATCAACTTCATAGTACTCTGATATTGTGTTATATTAACCACTTAACTCTAGTTTTAAAAAAAAAAAAAGATTAAAGACAAAAGTATTAAAAATAACTACAGCCAAATACACAATATAAAAAGAAGCAAATTATGACATCAAAAACATTTAAGATGGGGGTGCCTGGGTGGCTCAGTGGGTTAAAACCGCTACCTTAGGCTCAGGTCATGATCTCAGAGTCCTGAGTTCAAGCCCTGCATTGGGCTCTCTGCTCGCTCAGCAGGGAGCCTGCTTCCTCCTCTCTCTCTGCCTGCCCCTCTGCCTACTTGGGATCTCTATCTGTCAAATAAGTAAAAATATATATATATACATTTAAAAAAAACATATAAGATGGGGAGAAAGGGAGTAGAGTTTTTGTATGCTATCCAATTTACATTGTTATCACTGTAAAAGAGACTGTCATAGCTATAAGATATTTTATGTAATCTTCCTAGTAACCGCAAAGCAAAATCCTTCAGTACACATGAAATGAGAAAGAACCAAAGCATACCACTATGGAAAATCATGAATTTGCAAAGGAAAACAGCAAGAGAGGAAGAAAAGAATAAGGGAACCATATTACAGCCAAAAAAAAAAAAAAAAAAAACACTAAGATGGCATCAGTAAATACCTATCAATAATTACTCTAAATGTAAAGTCTCTAATCAAAAGACACAGAACAGACAAAAAAAAATTAATCATATGCTGCTTATAAGAGACTACCTCAGCTTTAAGGACACACACGGGTTCAAAGTGAAGGAATGGAAAAAGTTATTCCATGCAAATGGAAACCATTTAACTCAAAATGGATTAAAGACTTAAACGTAAGACCTGCAACCATAAAACTACTGGGAGAAAACAGGGTAAAGGCACCCTGACATTGGCCTTGGCAATGATATTTTGGATATGACACCAAAAGCGCAGCAACAAAAGCAAAATAAATAAATGGAACTACATCAAACTAGAAATCCTGTAGGTAAAAGGAAAAGGAATAATCAACAAAATGAAAATACAACCTATGGAATGGGAGAAAACACTGACAAACCACCTATTTGATGAGGGGTTAACAACCAAATATATAAGGAACTCATATAGCAATAGCAAAAAAAAACAAAAAACAAAAAAAAAGCAATCCAATTAGACCAATTAGACCATGAACCTGAATAGAAATTTTCCAAAGACATACAAATGGCTCAGTGGGTTAAAAAAGATGCTCAGTACCACCAATCATCAGGGAAATGCAAACTGAAACTACAGTGACCTATCACTTCTCACCTGTCTACAATCAAAAGGACAAGAGATAACACGGGTTGGCGAGGATATGGAAAGGAAAAACGGGAATTCTTGGGCACTACTCATAGAAATTGGTACAGCCACTATGGAGAATAATAGAGAGTCCTCAAAAAAATAAAAATAGGGCTGCCATATGTTTCAGTAATCCCACTTCTTCGTATGTATCTAAACGAAATGAAATATCTCAAAGAGATAACTGTAGTCCCATGTTCACTGCAGCATTATTCACAATAGCTAAGACATGGAAACAACCTGTGTCCATCTATGTATGAACAGATAAAGATGCGAGATATGGAGGTGGGAGGAGCAACATGGCGGAGAAGTAGGAGGTTGAGATAGAGTCGGATCCCAGAAGTTCATCTAGATAGTTATTAAATCATTCTAAAAGCCAGTATACTCAACAGTAGAGAGAAGAGAGGAAGAAGAGCAATTCTAGGAGCAGAAAATCGACCACTTTCGGAAAGGTAGGACGTTTGGAAAAGTGATTCCAAAGCAACGGGAAGAGAGACCGCGGGGGGAGGGGCCGGCTCCCTGCAGCCGCAGAGCCACAAAGCACAAAATCGGAACTTTTAGAGTCCGCTCCGCTGAGGGACATTGCTCCAGAGGCTAGGCCAGAGGTCTGGCCCTTGCGGGAACAGAGTGTTTCAGGACCCGCGAGATCATAAAGAGACGGGGGGTGTCTGAGTGCGGCAGAGCTCCCAGACATCAGGGCGGAGAAGCCTGCGGCAGGGAAAGAGCCGCGCAATGCGTTTTCAGCTGGAGCTTACCCTAGACCGTGGCCGCGGCCCTTCGAGCGGGGACCACATAAGGCATTCCAGAGAGACCCCCTCCTTCCTCCTTCGGGAGGAGCAGCACGGCAGCGCGAAGCAGGAACCTGCTGGGTTTGGAGACTCCAGACGGCGCCGTGCGCCAGAGATACAGGCGCGCTGCCACTGGTGGCTGAGCTCAGAGCTTGTGCGGACCCGGGAGATGGGAGTGATTGACTGCTTTCCTCTGAGGGCACGCTGAGGAGTGGGGACTCCAGCGCTGAGCTCCTCCAGCAGAGACTGGGAGCCGCCATTTGCATTCCCGGCCTCCAGGGCAGTACGGAAAGCGCTAAGGGAACAAAGACTCCCAAGAGCGAACCTGAGTGAATTGCTTGGCCCCTCCCTGAGCAAGGGTGGGGCAATTCCGCCTCATGCAAAGACATCTGAGAATCAAATTGTAAAGGCCCCTCCCCAGATCAGTGAGAATATCCAGCCAAGACCAAGTTCATCAATCAGTGAGAACTGAAGAACTCCAGAGTACTTTTCTCTCTCACTCATCTATTCTTAGCTCAATAAAATGACAAGGCAGAAAAACTCACCACAAAAAAAAAGAACAAGAGACAGTGCCGACAGCTAGAGACCTAGTTAAAACAGACATCAGTAATATGTCGGAAA
>CM052799.1:92624277-92673653 GCA_028533885.1 Nasua narica
GGGAGGGGGGGGGTAGGGATATGGACATTGGGGAGGGTATGTGCTATGGCAAATGCTGTGAAATGTGTAAGCCTGATGATTCACAGACATGTACCCTGGGGTAAATAATACATTATATGTTAATAAAAAAATTTAAAAAAAAAGATGTGAGATATGTATAATGTGGGTATGTGTATAATACACATGTATGTATGTGTGTAACATACATGTATATATGATGTGTAACATATATAACATGAATATCATTGGGATGATATTCACATACATACATATACACTGGGCTATCCTTCAGCCTTGAAAAAGAAGGCAATCACTATTTGTGACAATCCAGATGATCCTTGAAAGCATTACACAAAGTGAAATAAGACAGACAGAGAAAGGCAAATACTGTATGATATTATGCAACATGTGGAATCTAAAAAAGCCAAACTCACAGAAACAGCAGAATAGTGGCTGCTAGGCTCAGGGTGGGGAAATGGGGAAATGTTGGTCAAAAGGTAAAAACTTCCAGCTGAAAGATGAATAAATTCTGGGCATCTAATATAGAGCATGATGACAATAGTTAACAACACTATATCATATACTTGAAAGTTGCTAAGAGAATAAATCTTAAAGGTTCCCATCACACACATACACACAAAAGGGTAATTAGGTGAGGTGAGAGAGGTGTTAACTAACTCTATTTTGGTAATCATTTCACAATATATTCATGTATCAAATAGGCAGGGTATACACCTTAAACTTACACAATGTTTATATTATTATAACTGGATAAAATTGAGGGGAAAAAAAGAAAAAACTATGCAGTCCTTATAGATGCTGTAATATTTTCAACTGCATGTGTTACAATATTTTGAGACAACTTTACGTATTCTCCCCGAAAAAAATGAACCCACTGAAAGGGGAGAAGCAGTATTGCTTAGGGAAGAAACAACTTACAGGAAATTACATGAAGTTCAGATTACCTCTAATTACAGAAGACACCTCTTTTCATTCAACTAGCGACATGCAGAAAATTATGACTGGAAGTCAAATTAGGAGTAACAAATATATGCAACCTTCCAAATTAAAAATCACAATAAGGGAAGCCTGGGTGGTTCAGTCAGTTAAGCAGGTTATGACTCAGGTAGTGATCTCAGGGTCATGAGATTGAGCCCCATGTTGGACTCCACACTCTACACATATTATGCTTAAAACACTCTCTCCCTCTCCTTCTGCCCCCACCCCCTGTTCATTCCCTCTCTCTCTCTCAAATATTTTTTTTAATATTTTAAAAAACACAATAAAAGCAACAATATCTACTAAACGGTACAGCTAATATGCAGACATTGCAATGTTTCAAAGATTATGTCTTTACACTTCTTTCTTTTTTTTTTCTTTCTCCTCTTTTGACACAACTGTATGTTCATGATTAAAATACCAAGCCATTTTTCTGTAATGAGTAGAAATGAGTCATAATAGCATCTTGGAAATTTTGGTAGCATACAGGCTACTGTCAGAAATTCCTTAGGCAAAGCTTTTGGGAGACTCTCTTGCATTTCATTGTCACAAAATCCATTATATCAGGACAGATCTCAGCCTGCCTAACATCGATCTAAGGGTTATAATTTTGTCATAAAAATTTATTCTCAGATGAACTTAGCATAAAAGGTCTCCGTCCAGAAAATAGGAATTGAAATGGATACATTATCACTTGAACTGCTTTTTTGTTCACTTATCCTTCAATTACAAGCCTTAAGTTCACTGGTGTCAAGAGTGGTTAAACCAGAAAAAAAACGTGAAACAATTTTTGAAATATGTGAGGGAAATCTGACACTTAATGTTCCAAATGCATTATTATTGCTGTGGTATCACTGAAGTGTGTTATTGATTCATTTTACATCATGGATTAAATGCTTAAAAGACTATTGATGAAACAAAGAAAAAATCCACAAGTATCATTTCTTATATAAAAGAAATTATAAGAACACTGAGTTTTTTCTTGTTTAAAAAGTCTCCAATTTCTTTTTTTAAAAAAATCTCTGCTTTGCAAAACTTAAATTTCAAGAGGTAATTAAATTTTAATGGGGCAAAGACAGGGGAGGTGAGAAGGGTAAGTTTTGAGAACTGCAATCATACTGGCAGTAATAGATCATATGAAAAGTAACATTTGCACAGCACTGGATAATTTAGAAATTACCCTCACATGCATGTCTGTATTCGATCATAGCAACTCTATGAGACTGAGTTGTGGGGAGGCTATCATTATCACCATTTTATATATTAGAAACCATGGCTCAAAGTACTTTAGTGATTTGCATATATAAAGTTGCAAACTGAAACCAGACAAAATTCAAAATTCAAAATTCTTTTCATTACCCCGCACTGCCCAGTGGTCATCACTTTTCTCAAAGGCACAGAAGAAAAGAGGCTATCTAATTTCTGAGTCATCAATTTAGGTTCTAATTCTCAAACCTTGCTAAAGGTATAATGACCCATTGGACACTCTTCTGGAGGGTCTAGACCAGTGATTCTCAAACTTGAACGTGTACAGGAATCACCTAAGGAAGGTTAAAGTCAGCTGGGTTCCTCCACCAGAGTTTCTGAAACAATAGGTCTGCAGTGGAATACAACAATTTTCATTTTTAACAAGTTCTCAAGTAATGCTAATATTACTGGTCCAGAAGCCACCCTTTGAGAACCACTGATAAAGAATGACTCTAAATTTTCCTTCTATTTTCCAATGATTGAGGTTTTTTCAATAATTTTAGTGATCTTTATTGAAATGTACAGTTTATTTGCAAAAGTAACTTACTCATGGATTTTATCTTCAATTAAAATTGGCAAATCAAATAGATGAAATTGGGATTTTCCATTTCAATTCTTATCTTCTATAAAAATGTTTGTAAAAAAAAATGTTTGTAAATAGCAAAATCAAGCATTTGAACACACAAATTTCAAATCCATTACACATTAAAACAGTTTACAAATATACATAAATAAAAAAGTATACCAAAGGGTCCCTACTTTAAAATTTTGTTGATTCTACATATTTTAAGGTAACTAGCATTAATTTATTTTTTATTATTTATATCTATATTTTATATCAACACACTGAATTTTTAAATGTTTTCAGTTTTTATGTTAAGTGTCATATCCAAGGCCATTTTTAGAACAAAAAAATGTGACTTCCCCTGAGGCCAAGGTTCAGTAGGACTACATCCAACTAAGGAAACTCTGGTTTGGAAACCATTGTAAGAATTTCTTTGGCAATAAGCAGTAGCTTTCTTAATAGTAAAACTGAGCAAATTCTGTGAGAAGTGTTTGTAAAGTATTTTTGGAGCTAAGAGCATTTGTTTCATGAAGACTAAAGGAAGGATTCCAGCTGATACAGTTCTCTGGCTGTCACATAAAAAGCTTAGACAGAGTAATGGGATAATATGAGAACTTTACTTATGTTCAGGCATCCCTTGATGTTGCCACTTGACAAAGTTCACTTGTGTCCACTCCAATTAATTTTTTACAAAGGCAGAGAAATGAAGAAAGGCAAGGAACACCTGTCTGGGCATTTTGGCAGAAGACTAGAAAGAACAGGATCAAGAAGAAAAAAGTAATAAAATCAGATTTTCCCTTCCACAAACTCCTATCCTTTACTAGAATTATATAGTCTGCCACTGAGCCTCATCTTAAACCAACTGTCCATTTTATTTAGTCTACAAAAAGCAGACTTTCAGATGAAAAAGTAAGTCCTTGAGATGAGTCCTCTTTCCTCAGACCTTAGACCAGGGCAAGCAGCCTCATGATTCTTGCATGTTCAGTATATTCCTATTTACCTATTTTTTTATGAACTTTCTGTAGGTTGAATATCTTTTATTCTTTTATCTTATTCTTCTTTTTTTTAAGATTTTATTTATTTATTTATTTGACAGAGAGAGAGAGATCACAAGTAGGCAGAGAGGCAGGCAGAGTGAGGGGGGAAGCAGGCTCCCCACTGCAGAGAGCCCGATGGGGGGCTCAATCCCAGGACCCTGAGATCATGACCCGAGCCCAAGGCTTTAACCCACTGAGTCACCCAGGCGCTCCTCTTTTATCTTATTCTAAACCAAATATGCTTCTGATATACATTTTGAAAGACTACATAAGAATACAGCAATATCATTTGATTGTACAACAGATGTAATGAAGCATCCAAGGACTATGAGGTTGCTCAAAGGCAGATTTGAATAGAGACTTCACCCTAAACCCTTAAACATAAGGGTGACCAACTCTTCTGGTTTGCTCAGGAATGAAGGGTTTCCCAGGACAAGAGACTTTCAAGACTAAAACCACTGAAAAACCCAGTCCTGGGAAAACTGGGACAACTGGTCACTGAGTTGCACTGAAATGTTTCTCAAGTAAAAATAAATAAATATTAGGACTCTCCCTCTCCCCTTCCGATTTTCTGAAAGCTAGTTTCACCAGATAAAATATATTAAAATTCATTAGTCGTTATCACTTTGCTATTAGGTGTTAAATACTTTATGTGGGCTCTATCCGTTATTCTTTAAATGAACTCTTAGAGCCAAATGTCGTTTTAATCATTCCCATGTTGACAGATGCCAAAATAGAGACAGAGCAGCTAAACACCCTACTCAAGGTCATGGGGATAATAAAGAGTAGAGCAGGTGTTTGAACCTAAGCAGTCAGATTTTCAAATGTGCGCACTGAGCTCTTTCTATTCAGTGTGTTGTTCAGACCAGCAGCTTCAGCATCACCTGAGACTCAGTGAAGGAAACTAAAGTTGGACTAAAGTAGAACTTGCTTCTCTAGAAGTAAATTTAAACACACTAAGTAAACTTAAAACTGAAACTCAAACAATCCTTTCTCATAGGACAGGTTTAGGGGGGTTGCCTCAAAATATGCCTACTTAGAACATGACTAAGACTATGCCTTTTTTCTAATACAAATGCATCACAAAGCAGGAAGGGCAGAGACCAAAATATCAGAGAATTTTGAAAGAAACTTTGAGCTGATCTACTTTTTGTGCTGTTCAAGTTCCTAGCTTTCACATAAAACTGAAACTAGGAGGGAAATTCATAATTAGGAGACTTACTTATGTTTAGCACAGATTTAGAGTTTTGAATATAAATATAAATTAACAAGTATTTAATGTTCTTTTCAAAAACAGGATCTTAGCAGTGATAGTCTATCAAGCACTCTCACCGAAAGCTGAAAGCACAGCAATAAAATCTCATTCCCGGCTGAAACCAGACACACAAAGTCAGAAGTGATGAAGTCATTATCGTTTGCTAGATTAAAAACACTCAGTCTCAATAACGACTGAGACCTAGTTCAAAATAACAGCTTCAGTCTATCAGAGTAAATATTTTATGTGCCAAAATATGTTGGGTACACAGTCTATACCAAATTATGTGTTTAATTAGCTGCATTTCATCAGATGCCTTTATACCAAGACTATCTCTTCTATATGACATGATTTTTCTCTATAAAGTGAATAAAATAGTCACTGAAACAAATGTATTTACAAAAAAAGACCATAATTCTACCTTCAAAATCCCTCAGTTTAAATCTAAAGATTTTTCTCACTCTTTTTTTTAATAATGCATATATTATTTTTTCATTAAATTTAAATGGAATCCTAAAGACTTTAGCTTCAGGTATCACAACTGACATTATTAGGCTACATTAGAAGGAAACTACATTTCTAAAGCTCTGTGCCAGGACCTTTAATCGTTATTTTATTTAATCTCCCAACAATGCTATGAAACAAGTATAATTAACCACCATATATGGGGGAAGCAAGACTCAAAGAATCCAAGAGAATCACCCATGGTTTTCACCAGAGGTGCTGCATCAGGATTTGAACCCGGCTCTGAGACCCAATGCCTTCTAAAGGTGACCATAATTCCTTGTGGTACATCATTCAAGGCCTCTAGAGCTGAAAATAAACTCTTTCCTACCTAAAAAGTGACAGTTTAGGGATAGCATAGACCCACAAGGAACAAAAAAACAAAAGGAAGGTTTAATATTCCACCCAGCCACCTTAGGCCCCTGTTTCCAAGCAACCATTTTTTTTTTTCCAGTAGAAAAAAATAACTTCTTTTTATTTACAAGAAAAAAAATCCAAATATTGGATGCTGTAAACAAAATTCACAATCTGTTCCCTCCAGCACTGATTCAAACATGTCAGTTTTTTAAAAGTCCAAGTTACATTTTTAAAATGTAACCAAAGTAAATGGCGCAACTCTACCCTAGTGATGAAAGGTGTTGGGGGAGGTGTGCAATGGCTCTTCAAAGTGCAAGTCCACGGAGGAGTTGGTCAGCATCATCCAATAAGCCAGTGACAGCAATTCTACCCAGTAAGTCCCCAGCACAGAGGATACAATAGCTTGAACCCAAGTGCATGGATCTAACTAAATATGTCTGGCTACCTCAAAGAGCAAACCACGAGGTTCTCCTCTTTACGGGTTCCACTGCATCTGTGGCTCTCATCCAGAAGTGCCAGGCATTCCAGAAACTGACCTTTCCATACAAAAGTAAGTCACCAAGCCTCTTCGAGGACACTGCTAAATGTCAGTCACCCACCTCTTGGGCAAACATAGCATTAGAACCCACATTCAACCTCAATCCCACAATCAAGTTACCTGCTTTTAAGGTTTATAGATTTCAACTAACTTCTCAGACAATTGGTGATCAAAGAGGAGTAAGATCACATTTTAAAATGACATTTGCTTGGAGAGATCAGCCTCAAAAAAGACTATGTCCTAGGAGCCCTTTTTGAAATTGCTATCCCGATTCAAATTTATTACACAGACCTGGTCGCCTCGTGGGGCCTTTCCAAAAGGTTCCAGTCCATCCAGGCTCTCCTCTGTCTCAACTGCTTCGAGTTTGAGTTGCCACCTTGGTAAACTTCCCCCTGTGGAGGGCTATTCCTGAGCATGCATCTTTACTCCCCCAAATCAGCCACTATTGCATTGACCTCTTGTTTATTCCCCACACCTATGACATAGTAAAGGATAAAACGAGTCCTGGCAGGCTGCTTCAGCAGGACCTCCTGGGATGGCAACACCGAGGTAGAGGGACCACACTGCAGAATCTGATGTGCAGAAATGTGATGAGGTGTAAACAAGCTCTGTTAAATGAACACATGTCAACAGATTCACTAGGGTCCGACTTCCACATAAGACTGCCAACCTATTCATCTACTATGGGCTGATAGGAGTTTGGAAGGAAACGGAGAAAGCAGAGGATATACACTTGGGGTACACAGACAGCATCTATCCCAAGCAGTTGTTAAAGAGGCAGAAATGCAAACAGGCTGGGAGAAGAGATGTCATAAGATCGTGCTATGTCTCAACTTTATGCATTCCGAACTAGCCAGTAATACGGAAAAAACAAAACTAGCGTATGCTTTCCAAGAGCCAACTTTCAGTGTTCATAATGTTATTTCCCTTTACTCAAAACAATAAGGTGTCTCTGCTCTTCTACCTCAGAGAAGCCTGGCAGCTGGGGTGTGGAGGCAGTAAATGCCCCAAGGGTGAAGTTAATGGTCCTAGAGGGTCACAGGCTTTCACAGAGCACTTCCCTTTTTTTAATATATTTATTTATTTATCTTATTTGAAAGAGAGAGAGTACACACATGAGCAAGGGGAGAGGGAGAAGGAGAAAGAGAGAGAAGCTCCAGCAGACTCCATGCTGAGCAGTGAGCCCAAGACACAGGGCTCCTATCTCAGGACCCTGAGATCACAACCTGAGCTGAAACCAAGAATCAGATCTTAACTAACTGAGCCATCCAGGCACCCCTTTTTTTAAAGATTCATTTATTTCTTTTAGAGAGAGAGCAAGCAGGGGGACGGGCAGAAGGAGAGGGGGAGAGAATCTGCAAATTCTCTGCCCAGCTCGGAGCCCGAAGTGGCACTTGATCTCACAACCCTGAGATCATGACCTGAAGCAAAATTAAGAGTTGTACACTTAACCAACTGAGCCACCCAGGCACCCTCAGAGAGCACTTTCTAAATAGGCTCCCTATGTACCCACATCCTTATCTCAGGCTCTGCTTTTAGGGGAATCCAAACTAAGAGAGAAATCAAGACAGATGAAATTGTGAAGTCATCCAGAAGAGCTGAAAAAGAGGTTTCTGTGAATAATATATACCATCCATGGTATACCATCCAAGATTATCCTTAAGGCCCTAAGTATCAATTTGTCAGAAACTTTTTGCTGACTCTGAATAGCGGTTACTTAATTGCCAGTAACCTATGATTCAATTGAGTAAATTAATAAAACCATTTGTTTGGTCAAACAGAAAATGCTAAAGAAACTCCAGTGCCGATACTGTCACTACTAAAGATGCTAAAGATAACATCATGACACAGGTTATAAAAAGTAGCCTTACTCTGTAAAGCTGTGAAAAGTTACCAATAACAAGATTATTTTTATGTTTAATATTTTAATAGACTTCTTTATATTTTTTAGAATGATTTTAGGTTTGCAGCAAAACTGAGAAGAAAGTAGAGTTCCTATAAAATGGAGTTCCCATATACTCCCTGCCCACACATGTGGCACAGCCTCCCCCACCGATATCTCACACCACGGTGGTATATTTATTACAATCAATGAATCAACACTGACACATCTCTATCACTCGAAGTCCATATATATACAGTAACTTTCACTCTTGCTGTTGTACATTCTATAGGTTTTAGATTTAATTTTAAATTTCAAAATGGTATACAAAAATGAGATCTTCACCCAAGATGTCACAGCTCAGAAAACAGATACCCACTGAGCTAGCTAAAAGTCTTTGGAATAGATACCTAGAAATCCTATACAACCCACTGATCAATTCTTGATGCATCGCAGAAATGTATACCAAGAAGAATAAAAAATAAGCTCATGGAGAAGCACAGAACCTCATGGTCATTCCCATTGGCAAGACTCAACCACTGTAAAATCCTTACACACTAAATCCACAAACTATTTAAGTACTCTTTGTGAATGGAATAGGAGTTGACATAAAATTAAGACAATTCCAGCCAAACTGGGAGAACGTTTATTAGCAGTTTGGAAGAAAAGACAGTAGGTAATGATGGAGTACTCTTAAGAAATGATCCATTACCAACGCTTCCAATGCCTCCTGATGAGTGGGAAAACTCACACCGAGGACTCTAAGTGAAAAATGACTCAGAAGAGCAAAATTCTGAATATGAGGTTATTTCAGGAATAACAGATTTATTGTGCTCATATTTACATTTTTATGTATGTACAATCGTATGTGCAGGTATTATAATACCTATCTAAGTCTAAAAGAGCCTTTTCATATGGAACAAAAATCTTCGGGATAAAAAAAATTTTATCTAATTAGTAGCTCTTTTTCCTTAGCGACACAATTGACGGCATCTTAAATTAAATAAAATATGACAAGTGCTTATAAAATTATGGGAAGCTCTGAGGGAGCCAAGGTTAGGGAAAACCACCAATGGCTTTCAGAGGTCAGAAAGTTTAAGGAATCACAGAAAACCTCTGCTGATGATGATCTCAGTTGCTGGCAACACCAAACCAAGTGATTCTATAAAGAATGCCCAGAACTCAAAAGTAAACCTTATGTCTGCCATTGCCCTTTACCTGCCCACCTGCTGACAGCCAGAGTGGACCCCCAAGACAGAATGTGCTCTTACAAAAAGGCACTAGGGAGCTGGTTCCTTCCCTCTACCTACCACATGAGGGCACAGTGAGGCAGTGGCAAGCCAGACAAAGAGCACTCAGGAGAACCCAATAATGCTAGCACTCTAATCTGAGGCTCCCAGCCTCGACAACTGCGAGAAAGAAATTTCTGTTGTTTAAGCCACCCAGTCTATGATATTTTGTTATGGCAGCCCAAGCTAACTAATACACTAGGCTTCCCTCCTAAAATAAACTGCAATCAGCTCCTTTAATATCAGTCATATAGGGGATGGGGATGACCGTGAGTTAACAAGAGACAATCTGCACAATTGCTTTGAAAATTATGATACATAGAATTACTGTTCTCAGTTCTTCACTCACTCCTTAATAAAGTTACATATACATCTACACTCCTTCCCACATGACTTTGCAGTGCTTCCCACTGTGGGCAAAGTATACATATCTCAACCTACCACAGCTGCACATGCCATGTGATTTGCGTGAGACAATGGAATTTTAGTAGATGTGAGTCAAGCATAAGTTTTAAATATGTTTGTGTGGTTTAGCCTGCCTACTTACACTTCAGTTGTCTGTAATAAGAAGTTGTCTGTAATAAGAAGACCATGCCCCAGACAGCCACTGGCACTGGAGAGGCAGACAGGAACCCAACCCAGAGCCCACAGCCAAGGCCAGGCAATCTTGGAGCCCAGCTGAACCACAGACAGACCTATGAGGGAGAAAATGAATGTTTATTATTGTAAACCTGCAAGATTTTGACATTGTTTATTATGCAGCAAAAACTACTGCAAGGATTAAATAAAACAGTGCTTGGCACATATTAACCATAACTATTTCAGGAATCTTGTAAATTATACAGCATGATACAGCATGCAATATACAGCATGCAATATATGTAAGCAATGTATTCAGAGTTTTTGTTTAAAGATAATAGCAGGTATGAACAGCAAGCCTTCAAAATTTAAAAAATGTTATATTTTTACATTTTCTATATCAAATTATATCTAGTTTGAGCACTAGACATCAGGGTTGGCAACAAGATTAACAGCTGTCCTTTTTCCATCCCCGAGCCCTTTCTTGCATGATACAAAACCCCCAGGACTTAGAAGCTCCAAACAGAGGGGCAAGGCCAGACTTTCAATTTGTGGAAGTAAATGGATTCCAAAAAATATTTTGTACCTTTACACCTAAGACCTCAAACTATGTAAGTAATATATGCTCTCTATATTGCCAGAATCTAAGGGAGTAAATGTCACCCATTGTCTTAATTTATATTTATATTCCTAATTACTTAAATTAGAATTAGAATTAAGAGGATTTTAAAGGGCTATTTGGAAGTAATAGTGGTTTAAAAAAAAAAAGGAGATGGTCTATCACCATTTTAATTTAATGTATCCTTAAAAAATGTAATCAGAGTAGTGTAAAAAGACAGAAGAGGATTTGTCTTAAGTGATATACAACAAGTTTGTGCATATGCAATTAAGTATACATCAGAATGAGTATATAGAAAACCATTCAAAGAATAGCATCATTCTTTGAAGGGCAATTTGGCAATACTTATCAAGAACCATAAAGTTTTTATATCCATAGACCTTGTAATCTCATTCTTAAAACAAACCTAAACCAATAAATCAAAAGACAAAAGATAAATTTATAAAGCTGTTATATTCACCTCTAACAGTAGAAAGTAAAAATAACATAAACCTAAGAGAGCCTTGGTAAATTTTGGTATATGATTTTTAAGAATATTATGCAGTATGTCAAAAATAAACACTGTAGAACCATAAAAATAAACAAGAAAAACAAATAAAAACAAGTACTCTCAAAGTAATGTATGGTTAAAAAAAAAAAAAAAAAACCCTGCAGCATAAAAAAAAAAAAAATGTGACTGCACATGTGGCAAACAGTTTAGAAATAGAACACAAAGAGTTTGGGTATAATATTTTTCATTTTACATTTTTATTTATATTCTAAATGCCTTGTGTAAAAATAAAACCACGAGAAAAACTATAGATTACTTTGTGCTGGGCAAAAAAAAAATGATGGTCCCTAAAAATAGTAGCAAAAAGGTAGGTGGATCCATTTCCAGACCCTACTAGGCTAGGAAGGCAATGAGGCAATTGTTCTTGACTCTCACTCCCAAGACCAACCAAAGACATCAAGAAAGGTATGAGAAATCCCTGATATGAAGACAGAAGGCTATCTTGAACTGATGTAAGAGGAAAAGACTGGCTTCCGGGAGCACAAGAGGCAACAGAGTAGAGTGTAGAGAGGATAGAAAATAGAATAAAATAGAAAAGGTACTGTGGGGATAAAGAATATCTACCCTACACATACAGTAACTCAGATGTTCTGAGTGATCTCAAAAACAAAAAATCAATGGCAGGAACTACTGTGACAGGGTGTGAAAAGTAAAGTAATGATTCCAGTTAAGTCGCTTATGCTTAAGGAAGATCCTCACCTAAAGCTACCCTTTCCTGAGGGGCAAAGAGCAAAGCCCTACGTTAAATTCTTTTTTTTTAGGATGAGGAGAGATTGACTGAGTTTTTCACTGCCTGAGCCTCTGGACACCAGGGCTCAAGCATATACCCCACTCCTGCTCCCTGAGCTAATTGAGGTGACCGAGAGAGGGGTCTGACCTTCCCCTATATGCTCTGCTTGACAGAATAACCTAGAGAAAAACAAGCACATAAATCAAAAGGATAAGATATTTAAGGATTATGACTATCTGGATATTTAGATTCCATCAGAAGCAAAAATACACACACCAATAACTTTAAATCAGCTTAATGAAATATTTTTTAAAGGAAAGAATGCATCAATAGGATTAAAAAAATTATTAAAGAATGAAGCAGATATTTTAAAGACAAGATTATAATAGGTGAACTAAAGAACACAAAAACGGTACACTTCAAAAAAGAAGGGCAAAGAAATGAGAAATATAAAAAAAAAATTCAATAGGCATAAAGAATAGAAAGAGAAGTGCTAAAATCCAAATCACAGAAAGAGAAAAAATTTGAAGAGGAGTAAACATTTGAAGAAGTAATATAGATAAATATTCAATTTTTTTAAAGATAACAGCCCTAAGATGGAAAGAGTCTGTAGAGTGGCAAGAGAAAGAAAGAAAAATCCACACCACATTATATTAAAATTTAAGAATAAGAAAGATAAAGAAAAAAATTCCAAAAGTTAACAAAAAGAGAAATAGCATATTACATAAAGGAAGTAAGAATCAAATTATTCAGAAGCAACACTGCCCTAAAGACTATGGAAGTAGAATTCCCAAAGTATTAAAGAAAAAGAACTTAGAATTTAGAATTGTATATCCATCCCAAATATAAATCAAATCTCAAGGTTTGATAAACACATTCTCAGGAATAAGGCCTAGGAAGGTATGCCATGCAAAGATCCATAATGACAACAGGGTGGGGAGATGCTTAAAGAAAATGGCAAATAAGAGATGCTGCAAGTGATATGTGAATAAAAGAGATTAAGCACCTTGGTTGCTATGCTAAAGTTGGTTGCTATATTAAAGAGAGGGAAAGAAAGAAATCTATTATCAACATAAAAGAGGAAATCTAATAATCCTATTTAAAAGCTTAGATGTTATCAGTATGTTGAGAGTTAGTTAGGTTCTCACAAGGTATCTAAGCACTCAAACTCTAGTCCATCAAGCTACCCAGTTTGTGAACTGTTTGTCAGTTCTTAACAAGTTTCTTACCCCAAAGTGTGTATCAATCACATTACTAAAAACACTGCTTAGTTCAGGTAACATGATTTTTACATAAAGACTTTCTCAATGAAGGGAGTGGTGCTTATTTTAAATTCTAGCAGGAGGTCCTTATCTCATTATGGATCAGTAACAATTCCCAGATGAGCATTTTGAGTAGACACAGCTTTTAATTTAAAGGAGAGAAGGAGATGAAGTGGGTGAAAAGAATTAGAAATAGAGAAAAAAAATGACAGAAATAATAAATTGAGGTATTTTGGACTAGTCCAAATATATTAATAATTAGCATAAATATTAACTAGATTTTGAGATAAAGTCACAGTTTAGATTTTATAAAATCTAAAATACGCTGTTTGTAACAGATATTCTTAAAGCATAAGAACACACAAAAGTTAAAAGTAAAATGATAGAAAATTAAATATGAAAAAAAACGACCAAAATAAAGTTGCTACAGCTATTACTAACAATATATAAAATAAGTATCAAATTAAAATATATTATTAGGGACAGAGAATTCAATTCACTACTTAATGCAATTATCCAAGAAGATAAAGTAGTTTTAAATATGTGGTTACTAATAAAATGCCTGAAAGTATACGAAGTAAATTTTATAAGAACTGCAAGCAATGAGGGAACAGAAGGATGGCTGAAGACAAAGCAGAAGCTGGCGCCTTGTAACCCCCACCACTCCAGGGTGGGCCAAGTGTGACCTTCTTCCTTGAATCTCCCTATCTTAATGTTAATGCCTTGATCGAGGGGGGAAAATCACCTAACTTGAAGACCACAAGGCCTCCAGTATCTTGTAGGTCGTCTTTAGCATATGAAAGTTCTTTTGAAACCTCCCTTTTCCTTACCTACTTCTTCCAACCTGTAAGTGTACATAAAAGGCCACACTTCATGAAGGCTTTTTCTGCCCGGGGTTCTGTCCCCATGCTTTAATAAACATGTTTAATAAACATCATTTTATTAATGTTTAATAAACATCATTTTGCACCACAGACGTCTCAAGAATTCTTTCTTGGTCATAGGCTTAGGACCTCACTTATATTCTAATACTTCATCACAAGGACAGAGTAATAAATCTACCATCATAGTGAGAGGTTTCAGCACAGCTTTCTCAATTATTGAGACGTCAAATAGAGGAAAAAAACAACAAAGATATACAAGATCTGGGTGACTTAACTAAAAACATAACCTAATGAATATCTGATACTTTGTATAAAAATATTCTCAAGTACAGATGACTATAAAAATTTATCATGAATTAGACCATAAGGCCTGAACAATTTTACCCAAAAAAGTATGCAATTAGACATTAATAATACAAATGTAAATTTTTAATTCCCACTTATTCAAAATTTATTTTTCAAAGCCCTGATAAACGAGTCATGGGTTAAAATAAGGTCATAACTGAAATTTTAAAATATCTAGAACTGATTTAAATTTTTATTTTATTTTATTTTATTGATTTATTATTTTTTTAGCAGAATAATCTCAAACACATTTTATTGACTGGAGTTCTTTTTTTTAATTTTTTTCTTCCAAGTTTTTATTAAATTCTATTTAGGTAACGTACAGTGTAATATTGGTCTATAGTGTAGGATTTAGTGATTCATCACTTATATACAACACCCAGTGCTCACCACAAGCTCTCTCCTTAATCCCCAACACCTATTTAACCTATACCTCCACTCACCTCCTTTTGATAACCATCAGTTTGTTCTTTATAGTTAAGAGTCTGTTTTCTGTTTTGTCCCTTTGTTTCTTAAATTCTACAGAGTGAAATACAGTATTTGTCTTTCTCTGACTGACTTATTTCACTTAGCATAATACTCTCTAGGTTCCAGCCATGAGAAGTATACCCTTTTTTTTAATTAGCCAACATATAGTATATCATTAGTTTTTGATGTAGTGTTCAATGATAGAATTGATTTAAAAATTTTTTAATTATATATCAAAATTTATATGATGAGAGAAAAGCAGTGACTGGAGGGAAAGTTACAGCCTGTTTAGGACTATCAAGAGAAAAAAATTGAAAGCCTCAAAATTAATGAATTAATTGTCCATCATAAGAGATCAGAAAAGGAACAACAGGATAAACTAAAGAAAATACAAGATAAGAGATAAATGAAAACAAAGAATAGAGAAGACTAACAAAGATAAACTGCCAAAATATGGCTATTTGGAAAAACTAATAAAATAAATAAACTTTGGCAAACTTAATCAAGATAAGTACAGAATAAACACAAATGATTTTATAAATAAAAAGAGACAATTATTACAGGAAAAAAAGAATTTAAAATGATTTTAAAAGATTTCTACTTTCAAACAAGACAGAATTAGAGACCAGATTGACTCATCTGCCACCAACAACTCAAAAAAAAAAAAAAGCCAAAATATATGGAAAAGTAGTTTTTAGGTATTGGTCATTACACAACAATTGACAACAAGTGATGCCAGAGAGACAGAAGGGAGCCCTACAATCACCTAGCAGCTTACTGCCTAGGAGAGTTTTCAGATTTCAGCTCCATAAAGATCTCTTGTATTTGTAACACATTGCTAGGGGGAATGTAAATTAGTGCAACCACTTTGTTAAAGAATTAGCATTATATTCTATAGTTGGAAGATTTAGATAGCCTGTAGCCTAGCAATTCATTCCACTCCTAGGTATATACCAAAAAAAAAAAAAAAAAACAAAAACCTGTAGCTCCGGTAGGATACAATACCTGTAAAACACTGTTCATACTAGCATTGTTCACAATAGCAAAAACCTGAAAACATCACAAATATATATCCACAGTAACTTGGATGAATGAACCATGCTATACATGCATAACAGGCAAAACTGCCATAAGGAGAACATCTATCAATATGATATTAATGTAAAAAAAGGGTACCTAAAAAATAGGTTGAACATGATACTCTTTTTGTAAAGTTAAAAATTAACAAAGGCTACATTAGAATAAGTAAAAAGAGGGGCTCCTTGGGGGCTCACGGGGTTAAGCTTCCAACTCTTGGTTCCGCTGAAGTCATGACCTCATGTGAGATGGAGCCCCAGCTGGCTCCCTGCTCAGGGGAGTCAACTTGAAGAGTCTCTCTCTGCCCCTCCCCCGATGGGCAGGAGCACACAAGCAGGTGTGCGCCTCTCTCTCTAAAACAAATAAATAAATCTTAAAAAAAAAAAAGAAGTCAAAATACAGTTTATCCATATAAAAAGGAAAGGAGCCCCCACTCTCAGGGGCTTAGATGTATTTTTTCCCTATTCCTCCCACTAAGTAAAACTAAAAACCCTGTATATAATCCATAAGACAAACTACATCCTCATGACTTATAAATAACTGTTAGTTTGTACTTTTGACCCCCTTCACCTATTTCACACAACGGGGACACGCCTGGAGCATTGGTAACCCCAGCCAACAAAGCAGTACCCAGTAGCCTCCGCCTGCTGGTTCTTAGAGGTTATCATAGAATATTCCCCTCACCTACTCAATCATGTCTACTTACATAAGGAGCCAGCAAAAGAAGACACGTCTTCTTCCAGAGACCAAGAGATAAGAGTTGTGCCTGCACGGTTTCTTCGGCTCATTCAGTCACTAAACTCATAGAAGCCACCATTGTACCCCACTGGGGAGACAACATAGAAGTTAAGCATAAAGATCAGATTCGGGGTCTCCCTCAGGCTTGTCAGCTGGCACAAGACCTCCTCCTGGCTGCAAAGAGCTTAAGGATTGACAAGACAACTGAAAAGACTGATGCTTTTTACAGTTCATCACTGTAAATCAGCAGTCATGCTGCCTCTCAATCTCTAGGCTATGGAGGTTTTTCAAAGTCTCTATCTCTGTAAACAAGGTGCCATGTCATGGTATTCCTGGCAACTGACCTCTTCAGAATGGAGACATGATCAACAGAGGTCAGAGTCTACTACATCAGCTGTCCTGGAGACACCTCTGAAACATTTTTGTTGGACGACGGTGGACAAATGTGGTAACAACTTAGTAGAGGCTGCCAAGAGGTGTAGAGATGAAGCAACCGCAGTGTAGAGAGCTGGGCTCCCTTCGCTGTGATTGCAAACCCAATCAGCCACAGAACTCATCAAAATGGTTTGCAAGTCTGTCCCCGATTTGTGAGCTCGTGGGGGAGGGAAGCCCTTCTTCACCTCCGCAGGAAGGTGCGGACCTCTGGGGCCAGACCTCTGCATGCAGCTGCCCCACGAGTCCCACGGCGGCGGTGGGCAGGGGTGGCAGGAGCCACTGGAATCACTACGTCCAGGTCCTGGTCTGCATCCTGCTGCACTTCCTCCAGCCCAGCCGGTCCGACCCGACAGAAGCAAGCAAGCAGCTCTCTACTTCCACAGGCAGTCGCACTCCACACTCCAGGGCCCAGTGCATGCGCACCTCACGCACCTCACGCACCCCACGCACCCCACGCACCTCACCGCTGGATCTGCCGCAAGCTTTTCCGGTGCAAAGTTCCTGCACCGTGGCTGGCTGGGGTCACAGGACCTGCCTGGGGTCGCGCTAGCGGGTTAAACCGCGTGGTCCAGAGCTGCTTCCGCGGCCCGCCTCCAGTGTGGAGGTTGCTGTTCATGACCACAAACAGCGTCGCCGTATGTGGTTTCTTCTTCCTGAAGCTGAGATGCAAAGATCTCCTGCCACCACCACTTCACTGTCTGGTGCAGGAACGCCTCTACTTCTCTCTCCAGAAAGATGTTGGGGTCCCAGAGCAGCTGACCTTCCATCTCAAAAATGTTCTTATTCTAACAGGTATGAAGTTATATCTCATTGCGGTTTTCATTTGCATTTCCTGATGATGGGTGACATTGAGCATCCTTTCATGTGTCGGTTGATCATCTCTATGTATTCTTGGAGCAATGTCTGTTCGTGTCTTCTGCCCATCTTTTAATTGGATTATGTTTTCTCGGTGTTGAGTTGTATAAGTTCTTTAAATTTTTTATCAGATATGTCATTTGCAAATATCTTCTCCCATTGAGTAGGTTGTCTTTTAGTTTCGTTGGTTGTTTACTTGGCTGTGCAGAAGCTTTTTATTTTCATGTAGTCCCAATAGTTTAATTTTGCTTTTGTTTCCCTTGCCTCAGGAGACATCTAGAAAGATGTTGCTACAGCCAATGTCAGAGAAATTACTGCTCTCTTCTAAGATTTTTAGGGTTTCAGGTCTCATTTAGATCCTTAATCTGTTTTGAGTTTATTTTTCTGTGTGGTGTAAGAAACTGGTATGTTAACTACACTGGAATTAAAATTTTAAAAATAGATAAGTAGATAGATAGTTGTTCATGGATTGAAACTTAAAAAATTTCTCACCGTGGAGGTTCAAGTGTATGTTGCTGAGGTCAGCTTGTATAATAGCATGGTGTACAACAGGTGACTATAGTTAATAATACAGTATTGCATATTTTAAAGTTGCCAAGTGAGTAGATCTTAAAAGTCTTCACAAGAAAAAAGTTTTGCAACTATGTATGGTGACAGATATTAACTAGACATATTGTGATCATTTCACTGTGTTTATATATATATGTATATATATAATCACTATGTTGTATGCCTGAAACTGAAAAATGTTATATGTCAATTATATCTCTATTTAATTAATAAACAAATAAATATATAAATAAGACAATAATTAAAAGACCTCAAAAGTGGAGGGAAAAAAGTAGACCATCTGGAAATGTGATGGGACCCACGGAAGGCTGGTGAGTTTTCTGGGTTTTATTTTTGCCTTATGTATACCACACATAAAGCTAAAGAATCCAGCAACACAGAAATACCAATGGAGGAGCACCTGGGTGGCTCAGTGGGTTAAGCCTCTGCCTTCAGCTCAGGTCATGATCTCAGGGTCCTGGGATTGAGCCCCAAATTGGGCTCTCTGCTCAGCAGGGAGCCTGCTTCCCAAGCCCTCTCCCTCTTCCTGCCTTTCTTCCTACTTGTGATCTCTCTCTCTGTCAAATAAATAAATATTAAAAAAAAAAAAAATACCAATGGACACAGAAAAAAAAGCCCCAAAGAAAGCCTACTGTCCCTAGCCAAAGAACCAGGAAAGGGACAGCCTAGCAAGACAAAAAAAACCTGTAGACAAAAACTGCTCTATTTCAGCAAAATACCACAGAAGACTGTGGCCCAACTCATGCCAGCAAAGACTGAGTGAAGAGCCTACACTTCCACCACAATCCCACCACTCACCCCCATCCCATCAGGCAGTAAGAAAGAACTCCAAATCACCAATACGGGTGGCGTCAAAGACAGTAGTGTAGGGAACCAAGACTTTCATCACCATGTAAGAATAAGGTCCCCTATGGGTTGAGGGGAGACAAGATGGGGAACCTGGATTTTTCCCTTCAACCTGAGAGTAACAGAGTGCTCTTTCCTCTCCACTGTGGTGGTGTGAGAGGAAGGTCTGGGGAGATTCAGCACCTTCATCACAACCCAGCAGTAATGAGGCTGACATGGTTACAATGAAGGCAACATGAGGAGCAGTGATGAGGTATTCATGCCCCTCTCTGCCAGGGAAGTATCACTGGAGGCCTAGTAAGGAACCAGAACTCCCAAACCTACCCTTCAGTAATGAGGAACCACACCCTCAGGTACCAACAAAGACCAGGTAGGGAACCTGGACTTCTATCCCTACCTGGTAGTAATGTGACAGGGCCCTCCCTTATTCTCAAGAGAGATGTCAGAGGAAGCCAAACAGTACAGAAGGCTTAAAAAAAAAAAAAACAGAATCTGATAATATAATACCTGAAATGTCCAGGTTTTATTTGAAAAATCACTTGTCAGACCAAAAATAATGAAGATCTAGAACTGAATTAAAAGATAGTTGAAAAGACAGAGATGAAAGTAATGTTAATATTATCTGATAAACATTTTAAAGTAGCTGTGATATAAAATGCATGTGCATAATTATGAGCACAAAAAGAAAGGAACAGTCTCGATGAAAAAAAAATAGTATCAACAAAGAAGGTAAAAAAGAAGAAGCAGTGGAAATTCTAGAACTCAAAAAAATGTTTTTAACAAAATAAAAACCTCAGTGGATAAAACCAGTAGCAAAATGGATGAACAAATAAAAAACAGAATAAAATAAGTAGAAGTTAACCAGCCTAAACAGCAGGAAAAAAATAGGCCAAAAAAAAAAAATTAACAGAACTTTAGATACCAATTCTACAAAATCTCTTCTAATAAGAAGCATTGAATAGAAAGGGAAAGGATACTTTCCAATTCTTTACGAAGCCAGTATTAGCCTGATACCAAAACCACAGACAGTATAAAAAAAAGAAATCTATAGGCCAACATCCCTGATGAACATAAATGCAAAAATTCCTAATAAAATATTAGCAAATAGAATTCAACAGTATATAAAAAGAATTTTATGCCATGACCAAGTGGAACCTTATAAATTTCCAGAAGAAAAATCCCAGGATTGTATCAATAGATACAGAAAAGACATTTGACAATTCAATACTCATTCATTACAAAAACTCTCAGAAAAAATAAGGAGAGAGGGAAATTCCCTCAACCTGATATAGAGCATCTTAAAAAAAAAAAAAAAGCCTTCCAACAGCTAATAATATATTTAAGGTGAAAGGCTGATGCTTTCCCCTTAAGATTAGAAACAAGACAAGGGCATCCACTCTCACCACTCTTACTCCACATAGTACTGGAAGGGCTAGCCAGTACAATAATATGAGGAAATGAAATAAAAGTGTAAAGATCAGAAAAGAAGATATAAAAGTGTCCCTATTGCAGAAGACATGATTTTCTATATAGAAGATCCCAAGGAATTAAAAAAAAAAAACCTTCTAGTACTAATATGTGAATTCAGGAAGATTACAGGATATAAGATAAACAGAAATATCAATCAAACGTCTATACACTAGTAATAAATACATTTGGATACTGAAATTAAAAATATGGCATTAGGGCACCTGGGTGGCTCAGTTGATTAAGCAACTGCCTTCAGCTCAGTCATGATCCTGGAGTCCCAGGATCGAGTCCCACATCGGGCTCCCTGCTCCATGGAGAGTCCGCTTCTCCCTCTGACCTCTCCCCTCTCGTGCTCTCTCACTCTCATTCTCTCTCAAATAAATAAATCTTTTAAAAAATATATGGCATTAAAAATTGCCCAAAACAGGTGTAAATCTAACAACACATGTACAGGACTTGTACTACAAACAAAACACAATGGAGTCAAGATTTAAATAAAAGGAGAGTCACACCGTGTTCATAGATTAGTAGATTCAACACAGTAAAGCTGTCAGTTCCTCTCAAATTTATATACAAGTTTAACACAATTTCTACCAAAATCCTAGCAAGGTGTTTTGTAGATGTAGACAAAGTTATTCTAGAGTTTATGTGGAAAGACAAGAGAATTATCAAAGCTAAAACATGAACTTCACCAATTGTACTCCTGGGTCCTTATCCTAGAGAAATGATGGTTTATGTTAGAAGAAGGAGGAGGAGGAGGAGGAGGAGGAGGGGGACGAGGAGGGGGAGGAGGAGCTATACACAAATATTCATAGGAACTTTATTTGTATAGCTCAAAACGGAAAACAACCCAGTAACATTTTTTGGGTAAATGGTTAAACAACTCCAGTACATCCATACCATGGAATACACTGAGCAATTGAAGGAAATGAACTATTAATATCCACAACAGTCTGAATGAGTTTTCAGAGAATTACGCTAAGAGAAAAAAATCCCAAGCCCAAAATGAAGTGGTTTCCTTTGTGTAACACTCTTGAAATGACAGAATTATAAATGTGGAGAACAATCTAGGGAATACCAGGGCTAATGAGGGATTGAGGGCCAGAGGGAAAATGGTGTGACTACAAAAATGCAATATAACTTGATCCTATCCATGATGGAAATATTTTAAATCTTGAGTTCATCAATGTTAGGATCCTGGTTATAATGTTGTAGCATAATTTTTCAAGATGTTGCCACTGGGGGAATCTGGGTGAATGGCACAAATGATCTCTCTGTGTTATTACTTCCACCTATGTGTGAATCTCAACTTATCTCAAGACAATGGTTAATTTTTTTAAAGAAAGAAAAACAATGGAACGATCAATACAGTTTCAGAATGATGGTAATCTTGTTTAGAGAGTCAGGGCAGAGGTGGGGAAGAGCATTTAGTTAGTTGCAGGATTTTGTCAAGGTCCTTGTTCATATTTTGGGTAGCGAGTTTGCAGGGGCTTATTACCTGATTAATGATAACTAAGTAAATGATTGAAAGTACAAGTTAAAAAAATAAAACATAATGGTTTTAAATTCTGTCTTATGTTCTCAACAGAGTCTTATGTTCTCAACAAAATGTGGTGGCTGGACAATACTATAAAATTCACCAAACTCATTTATTTTCCTCTCAGGCTCAGAGAGAGGCTACATTCCCTGGACCCCTTGTGGCTAAGTGGGACTATGTGACTGAGTTCTGGCTGGTGGTACTGGCCAACAGTGAAATAAACCACATTCGGAACTGGCTGCGGACCATCCTTCATAATCTGTCACCATCTTTCTCCTCCATCCCTAAAGCGATGGTGGCAGAGCTATATAATATAAGAAGCCTAGATCCATGAGTACACTGCTCCGAGAACCACCGAGAAAAGCCTCCTGACCAGGAATATCTATCTACATTGGATACTGCAGGAGCTAGAACAAAACATGGGCTAGTTTAAACCACTGTGATTTGCATTTTTATTTATTATCACAGTATAGTCTAGCCTACCTTAACTAACACAGATGCTTAGAAAGCCCCCCAATAAGTGCTGAGAACTCACAGCAGTGAAAACTAGAACTGGCTCTTAATTGCCAAAATCTGGAGAAATGGCCACTATTTGTAATGTCCTTAGAATTGGATTAAGAAATATAATTGGTGATCCATGAATGGGTTGGCACTGGGTTGCAGAAAACCTGATGGCTGAAAAGGAGGTGGAAAGATGCTGCCCCTCCCCACTGTCTGCCCTGGCTCCGAAAGAGAAAGGCACTGCCAGAAATGGGGCAACCCCTCCTCTACCACAGTGAGGCTTCCAACAAGCGCTCCTTCCTCCTCTGCCGCTTCTAGCCCATCCTCACCACAATGTGTTTTAAGTAAAAGGACGCTAGTGCCTTATTTAAAACTCCCTTGCAAACTCCCCAGATTCTTCATCCTTCCTTATTCATCGTCTCCGAATACGGTGTCTGTTGTTTCTGTCCATATTTTTATACTTGTACTATGGGTGTTTTTGTCCCAAAGTAATGTATGAGTGTGAGATGTTTTAAAAGATTCACTTCACTACTAGTCTAGCCTATGAATCCTTCTACAACTTGTTTTTTCATTTAGAACCATGTTTTCTATATTTCTTCAAATTGACACAACAGTTTGTTTATCTTAACTGCTATTATATATTCAATATACCACAATTGTTATCCACTCCTCTACTAATATGTTGTGTATACCTTTTGGCTATTAGAAGTAATACTCCAAAAAACATTTTTATGTGTCTCATTATGCATATTTGTAAGCACTCTCTAGGAATCTTCAGCTATACTAGATGTAGTCAAGTTGCTGTCACTGTAGTATACCAAGTTATGCTGCCATCAGCAGGGTGTGGGTTTCTCTTTCCCCCATCCTCGATAATACCTAATACTTTCAGACCTTTTTTTTTTTATTAAGTTCAATTAGCCAAGTACATCATTAGTTTTTGATGTAGTGTTCAGTGATTCGTTAGTTGTGTATAACACCCAGTGCTCATCACCACACGTGCACTCCTTAATGCCCATCACCCAGTTGCCCCACCCCATCCCTCTCTCTTCTGCAGCCCTCAGTTTGTTTCCTGGAGTCCAGAGTCTTTCATGGTTTGTCTCCCTCTCTGATTTCTTCCCATTCAGGTTTCCCTCCCTTCCCTCCTTGCCATCCTTTCCCTCCCTATGGTCATCTGTGCTATTCCTTATGTTCCACATATTAGTGAAACCATAGGATAATTGTCTTTCTCTGCTTGACTTATTTCACTTAGCATAATACCCTCTAGTTCTGTCCATGTCGATGCAAATGGTAGGTATGCATGCTTTCTGATGGAATATTTTCAGACTTTAATGAGTATGAAATGTTCATTCTGAGTAACCTCATTTTTAAATTTTCAGTTTCCTGATTATGTGAGTTTGAGTATTTTTTCATATGCTTATTGGCCACTGAGGTTCTAATTCTGTTAATCTTTGTTTACACCTCCTGTCCATTTTCCAACCAAGCTTTCTTTTTTCTTACTGATTTATAGAAATTTTCTGCATATTCAAAGTATTAATTCTTCAGTTATATGCTTTGAAAATAATTTCCCTTGGTCTATGGCTTTTCTTTTCACCTCGCTTAGGAAATCTTCTGCCATGTAAAACTTACCAGTTTATCAGGCAAAAATCTTTTCCTTTATGATTTGAGCTTTGTGGGTCTACCCCACTGCTTTATAATGTCAGCTCTTTCATTTACCAGACATTTATATATACATGACAATATTTCTGGCTCTCCATTCTGTTGTATTGTCTGTTGATTTATTCCCATGTCAATTACCATACCACATTAATTACTGCAGCTTTATAAAAAATCTTGATATACGCTAAAGATACTCCCCAGTCCCTATTCTTAAATTGTTTTATCTATTCCTGTCCTATTACTCTTTAAAGTTTAGGATTGACTTGCAAATTTTCTTTAAGAAAGAATTTTTAATATTTAGAGAGCAAACAAAATATTTTTATATAATTATCTTTTCAGAATTAGTAATACAGAGGATACTGAAAATTAATGCATGTCAAAAATTTTTTTAAATAATTATGTTATTAAAGAAATGCCTGCAATTATCAGAAAAACATTATGTATTTTTTCTATGTGAAGTTCTTGGTAGAGGGCATAGAGGACTTCTGGGTTGGGAAGACTGGATGTGGCTTCACTTTTGAATCCCAGAGATTAGCAACCTAGGAAGATCTCATAATAATTAAAACTGTCAATCCAGTGTGTTTCATTTAAGAAATTTTTAATGGAGGAAAGAGGTAAGATATTTACATTCCTCTGAGATGCTGCAGAAAACAGTTTGATACTGTACTCTATTGATCAGAATTGATCATTTTTCTGAGCCAAGTACATGTTTCATTGCAAAAAAAATAGAATAAAATAAATTTCTTCAATTCTCTGCTGTTCAAAGAATTTGAATATTGTATTAGCCAGGGTTCTCCAAAGAAACAGAACAAGTAGAATGTGTGCCTATATGGAGAGATTTATTTTAAGGAATTGACTCATGTAATTATTGAGGCTGGCAAGTCCAAAATCTTTAGAGTAGGCAAGCAGGCTGAATACCCAGGGAAGAATTAATGTTCTAGTTTGGTTCAAAGGCAGTCTGCTGGCAAAATTCCATCTTCTTCGTAGAGGTCAGTCTTTTTTCTTAAGACCTTCCAACTCATTGGATGAGGCCTACCAACATCATGGAGAGCCATCTGCTTTACTCAAAGTCTACTAATTTAAACATTTATCTTATCTAAAAAAAGACCTTTTCAGCAACATCCATAAATGTTTGGGCAAATACCTGAGTACCACAATCTAGCCAAACTGACACACAAAAAGTTAACTATCACAGGTATTCCAAGCAAATTTCATAAAATATATGAAACTAGTTAAGATATTTCAGGAAACATTTAAGCAAGAGAAAAATACTGACACTGAATGTAATGGGAAATTTTGTAGTACGGGCAAGTAAAGAAAAATAGCTTTTGTGAATGAATATGTTTTGTCAACATTCTAGATTATATACAGAAAAGGAGAAACTGATGAAATTTCATATTTCATATTGTTCTAGAGTCTCAACATCAAGTTGGGTTTTTGTCTCCTGAGTTTTCACTATTTCTAATTTTTCCAAGAGGTTAGTTAATAAAGTAATTCATAGCAATATTTTTCTCAATAAATTTTTTTCAATTTGAACTAAATTTTTATATGAATCTCAACTGAAAAATGTTGGTTAAATAAAAATACTATAAAGATTTTTTATTAAATTGGATATAGAATTGCTTATTTATTCTAGTATTTTAAGAACTGACTGTTGAACACAAAGCTAAAATCCACCATCTCATGTAAACTCAAATGGAATCATAGTTTTATTGCTATTTAGTGATTATAGCTATTTTATTGCTGTCATATTCTCCATATATTTCTTCTTTAAAAGGAAATTGTTTGAAAAAAGAAATCCAATGACTCCCTGCTTTTCCTGCCAATTGTCTAATTGACTATAACTAGACTCTATGGGCTGTATGCATAATATGCCAAATTTTTAGGCAATAAAGAATTGGACAATTACCCTATTGTGTGTGTGCTGGTGGAGGGAAATGAGTAACACTTTCGAAGTTTCCCAAAGATGAGAAGGCTAGGTTTTTCCCCCCACTGTTTTGCTCTGTGTCAGTAATTAGCAGACATCCTTATGTATTTACAGGTAACTGCTCAAGCTAAGAGCTTTCTGCTTTCTTGGCTCTTTGCCTCCATGGAAGACATCCCATCAATAATTTTTTTTCAACCATCACCTTGAACTTTATGTGGACTCTTGCTGATTTATTTTGGACTAGGTTTTGTTTTTTGTTTTTTCTTCCTTTCTTTGTCTAATCTTTAAGATTTTTGGCTGTATTTTTTTTAGTATTTCTTTATTATTTTTAATTTCTTAATCTTTAATCTCCTCTACTTTTATACTTTTATATTCTAAACTTTTTTTTAAGATTTTTATTTGTTTATTTGACAGAGAGAAAGAGATCACAAGTAGGCAGAGAGGCAGGCAGAGAGAGAAGGGGAAGCAGGCTCCCTGCTGAGCAGAGAGCCCAATGCAGGGCTCCATCTCGGGACTCTGAGATCATGACCTGAGCCAAAGGCAGAGGCTTAACCTACTGAGCACCCAGGTGCCCCAATATTCTAAACTTTTATATCATAGTTTTTAGTCATTTATGTTCATCTTTTCTCTCTTTTGTTATTTTTATTGGAGAGAGAGAGCACTTGCAAGCCTGAGGGGGGGAAGGGGCAGAGGAAGAAGGAGAGAGAGAATCTCAAGCAAACTCCTGACTGAGCCCAGAGCCCGACATGGGGCTCAATCTCATGACCCTGAGATCTTGACCTGAGCTGAAATCACCCAACTGAACCACCCCCCTTTTTTTAGAGAGAGTTATTGATATATTTTTAATCATTGATTGCTTATATACTTATTTTAAACCACCTAATCACCTATAATTTTAGCTCCTAACCTTTTGTCTTTGTTGCAATTTAATTGTCATACTTACATTACATTGTTTATTTTCATTTCTTCCTACATCTCAAATTTTTCTTGTAATCTCTTCATACCTGTACTTTACCTGTACTTTAAAGTAACAGGTAAAAATCCTTCCATTGCATGGGACAGAAGCCCTCTCTCCAAAGAGCTGGGGTAAAATAAAGGTTTAGGTGGAGAGGGTGGAATATATTAACCCACATTCCTGAAAATATCAACTTGCAGCCTTGATTTCAGGCATAACTAAATGAGAAATTTCAAAAACTTTCCTTAGGACCTAGTATCCGTGCCTACTCTATATTGCTACTAAATTCTGGACAGGTTTCACCACCACTACCCACAGGGTGGCTAGAGGTCTACAACAGTTTCAACCTAATGACATCTTTCTTTATTCAGGTCCTTCTGAAGAGAGAGGGCACCTCCCCTTCCCATTCAGCTTCCTGATATCTCACGCCAGCCAGGCTTTAAATAAACAAAAACATTTTCCATTTTAAAATTCAATGGCAAAAGAGTGTTTTTGAGCCAAGAGGGGATGGAATATGAGTCCTTCTTTGAGGAGACACTCTATGTAAGTGGCCTGACACCATCAGAGCCGGTGGCTTCAATGAATAACCAGCATCAAAGTAAAGCCAAGAGCTGTATTTTGTAAGCTCCAGTAGACTCCTTGAAGTATGCTCCTCAACAGCAAAGACTCCTTCTAAAATAAGACAGACACCCACAGTTTTTACCATTTATATTACCATTTTATAGTTTTACCTCCTTTTGACTTGTCATAGCAGGGAAAGAATTATGGCAGGCATTAGTGTGGATGAGTTACATTTATTGCCTCACTCCAATACCCAGTTTTGCACCTTATTTCATCAGGGATCCTTCCTTCCCAGCCCAAGTCAACTCCAGGAAGATGATAGGGTTATCATCCTACTCTCAAGCCAATTTTTGAGATGATTTTATAATTTTTATTTACTCAACACACCCAAGAATTAAACACATATGGGACAATGAATGATACACGGATAAACTTAATACATGTGTCGACTTAACAAGCTTTCTCTCTTTTGTTCCTATTTTGCTGGAATCCCTTTGTGATATTTTGGGGGTGATTTCTATTGCTTCAATATATGTGTGAGGAATTAGAGCAAATGTCATTCACCAAATCATTGTGCCTTGCCTCTTGACTTAATGCCTTTCACAATTATATAAATCCCAAACCCCAAGGTTCAGCCTGGAGCCAAAAACATGCCACATCTACATGACACAAAGGAGCTTAACCTTGAAATGCATCATACCAAATGGAACCCCATTCCTTGCCAAAAGCTTTGCAGGCATCTGTCACAACATTTATCTCCCTTCAAGCCAGCAGCAAAGTTCGCATTGGTTTCTAACACTCAAGCTCTGGCCCAAGTCTCTTCCCCTCCATCTTCTTCAGACCTTGTTCCAAATGCATAGAATAGGTTTCTTCCTCCCCCCCCCTCAGCCCTCTGCCAGCATGCCTAACCTTCTTTCCATTATGAGCTTCCCTGGTTCGCCCAATAACAACTGTTGTTCTCACTAAGAAACTCCTTCAACATATACAGAACTGCATGTATCTTTCGGAGCTATTTAAGAACTCAGTCTTCTATTCATTAGTACCAAACAATTTTCACTATTTTAGTTTTTAATTGTTTGAGGTTGTTTTAAATAATACATGCACATGATATTTATTTTAAAAGTTCAAAAGGGTATAGAACGAAAAAAATATATTTTCTTCTCGTAGTGGCTTTCATCATGAGCTCCCCTTTCCAAGATAACTACTAAAAACAAAAATAGTTTGTGTATTTCAAAATGTCCTCCTTTATTTATATACAGAGATAGCAATACTGTTTATTGAGAAATATCAACTAAGCGGAGTTAAATTATGATAGCATTATTTTTTCAAGCACGACATTCAACTGAGCTCTGAAGAATTTCCTTTCTTGCCTACATGACTTCTTCGAGAGATCCTAAGACTTTCTTGCCACTGTCAGTTAAATTTCATTTTAATTTGTTTAAAATTCCCACCTTGTATCCAGTTTAAATCTTATCTCCTCGCTTCTCCCCAGTGAAGACCTAACACTGCCTCAAAGGACTTGGAGTTGGGAAGATGCTCTTTAATTATGTGGGGGAAGAATGAGGGAGTCTTGTTCCTTTTCTGGATCAGGCATTTTGGATTGGGGAGAAGACTGGAAACAGAGACTTCTTAGATCACTGGCAACCAATGGGTCCTTGGGAGGCTCCTAGTCTTACTCTGGCTCCATCTAGTTCCATCTGCTCCTGGTAGCCTCTGAAGATAGGGAGATCTTTCCAGGGGTAGGATGATTTTCTTGGAATGAAAATCATCCTTTCTTTCAGCTTTCTTTCAGCTTCTCCACGCCTTCCTCTGTTGTTGAAAGCCACCTTAGAAAGTGGCTTCTGTATCTCCTTTCAGTCTCAATAAAAAAATACGCCCCTGGTATGAGCTGAATTGTGTCCCTCCAAATTCATTTATTGAATTAGAAAATTCCAGTATCTCAGAATGTGACTGGAGATAGGTATTTAAATAAGTGATTAAGTTAAAATGAAGCATTAGGGTGGATCTTAATTCAATCTGACTGGTGTCCTTTTAAGAAAAAGAAATTTTCTTTTTATTTTCTTAGACACACAAAAAGATACCATGACTGCACACACACATAGGAAAGACCACATGAGAACACAACAAAAAGGCAGCCATCTGCAAGCCAAGGAGAAAGGCCTTAGAAGAAACCAAAGTTGTTGACATCTTGATCTTGGACTTCTATCTACTATCTATTTTCATAACTATGAGAAAAAATGAATTTCTGTTTTTTAAGCCTCCCAATCTGTGGTATTTTGTTATGGCAGCCCTAGCAAACTGATAACAGTCTCCAAATCCCGTACATCCCCTTGGACCAGAGGTTTCCCAGACAACCTCATGGCCCATATCTCCGTTCTCTCCTTCATGCTCTTGTACAAGAAGATCTAGTACTCTATAAATTAATCTTCCATTTTTCCAAAGGACATGGAGAGCTGCAAGTGGGGGCTGCCCACTCCCTCTTCCCAAGCAAACTACCCCCTTTGCTTCCCGAGCAAACTATCCTTTCTCACCTCTCAGCAATAGATGACGCCTACAAGCCTCCTTGCCAAAATCTCCAGATAAGTAGTCTCTGGGTTCAGATTACCTCCAAACCACCAGAGCACCTTTTAAGCTCTCTCAAGAAGTAAATTCAATTCCAGTGATAACACCACAGTGAGCATCCACATGGAATTGCATCCAGCCAGGAGAGGAAATGTCAGCCACCCTTAGCACCTTCTTCCAGCAGTCCCCATCTCTGTGAATAAGTCTTCTGAAGCCCCTTCACTGTATCTTCGGAGAAAGAACCTTAACCACTGGACTTATTCCTTAATCTTCCTATATAAGCATGCGGGGGAGAGTTGATGGTTGAGGCGACGGTGCTCACTCAGCACCTCTTCGTAAGCCCCAATGGAAGCGTCTGATCATAATTTTGGGCAGCTTTCTTTAGCATTTGGAACATGAACACCTTTTCGTTCACAACGTTGAGTCTTATGCACCAATCTCAGAGAAATAGGAAAAGTACAACACCACATATATGTACATATTCCAAGTTTTTACTCAGATGTGTAGTTTGTTGTGACTAGAATTGATCTGGTCTTCAGCATCAGCCCCCACCTTGTAAGTGGTGGTAGAACACAAATTAATTTAAATCTCTCTGACTTACAATTTATCCAATCCTTTCAATAACCCCTTTCAGGAAGTGTTCAGTCTCTGGGGAGAACTGCTCAGTCTTTTGCTACAAAAAACTACATTAATTGACTACCAGTGTTTATGTTGCTTTGTGCACAGAAGTGTGTCATAGAATAAATTCCTAGAAGTAGAATTGCTGGATCAAATGGCATTCAGTAAATTCAAAAATTTTCAATAAATATTTGGAAACCACAAAAAATAAGGTAGTCATATAGTACATTAGAAGATGGTAACATCTACAGAAATAAGTAAAGAAGAGCAAGAGGGAATGGGATCAGGAGGTTGCAATTTTAAACAAGGGGTCAGTGAAGGCCTCATTGAGAAGGTAGTATTTCAGCAAAGACCTGAAGGAGGTGAGGGATTTGGCCTTGCATATACATAGGAAAAACTATTCCAAGCAGAGGGAACATACCATGCAAAGGCTCTAGAATGGATGGATCACTGACATGTTTAAGAAAAAGCAAATAGGTCATTGTGGCTGGAGCAGATGAAGCAAGAAGGACAAAATAAAAGATAAGATCAAAGAAATGCTAGGGTCACATTTTGTAGGTCCCTATAGCCCATTGTGGGAATGTTGGCTTTTGCTCTTAATAAAATAGGATGCCATGCCGATGGAGGGATTTGAGCAAGACCTGACGTGATGTGGCTTTTGTTTTAAAATTCTTATTCTGAACATGTGTTGGGAAGAGACTTCAGGGAGTGCAATGGAAGCAGGAGGCCATTGCAGCACTCCAGGTGAGAGACGTGGTGGCTCAGACCTAGATGGCGGGAATGGAGGTGCCCAAATGTGGTCAGAGTTTAGCTACGTTTTGACTGGGTGTGACTGCGGTTGCCAAATTGCCCCTCTAACTGTTTGCAATAATTTCTCTTCCCACCAGCGAAGACTTCCTAAATCCCCACATGCTGGCCAATGCATGTTTGCAGTAACAAACTCCTGAGCTTTCACCACACTGATAAGTAGAAAAGCAGCAGCTCAGCTTTGGTTTTTGGGTTTTTTTTAATGAATTTGTATTTTTCCATTTGTGAGTGAGGATAAATAGTTTTCCCATGTTTATAAAGTACTTTTTTCTTTTTACCTGTTCATGCACTTTGCCCATTTTTCTAGTGGGGTTTGTAACCATATAAATTGATTTATCCTAACTTTTTGTATATTAAGGAAATTAGCTTTTGTTTTGTCTGTCATCTTTTCTCAGTTTGTTGTTTTCCTTTGACTTTTTCTATAATATTTTTCTCATGTGGATATTTTTAATTTTTTATATACTTAAGATTATTGATCATTTCTTTTAAAATAACTCCTATAGGAAAGCATTTCTTGTCCACCAACACTCGTTTTCCCAAAGTCTCTTCAGAGTCCAGTAGTTCTCTAAGTTTCCAAAAGAGCGCTCCCTGTGCTCCAAAGAAATCTAGAATAACCTTAACAATACTCCCTTCTTAGAGACTTACCATACACTGGAGCATAGTAAGAAAAATCAGTAAAGGGCGCCTGGGTGGCTCAGTTGGTTAAGCCACTATCTTCGGCTCAGGTCATGATCCTGGAGTCTCAGGATCGAGTCCCACATCGGGTTCCCTGCTTGGTGGGGAGTCTGCTTCTCCCTCTGACCCTACCCCCTCTTGTGCTCTCTCTCTTTCTCTCATCCTCTCTCTCTCTCAAATAAATAAATAAAATCTTAAAAAAAGAAAAAGAAAAATCAATAAAGAAATGTATTTGCTTTGCTAACCCTGTTTCCCGATTTACAAATCACAGCTATCAGCCTACTTTCCTTTTATTCCCTATTAAATTCCATGGAACTGGTTTTACTTAGAACATGGTTTTAAAATGCTACATTAAACATTCTAAAATCTATAGCAGTTTCAATCCAGCCAAGAGCAGTGATCCTGAATTGCATTGTTTTGCCTACTCTCTCCCTCCCTCCACATTGCCCTGCCCCAATCACCCACCCACCCAGACCCTGTCACCAGTGAATGCACACAGCCTTACAGCACATATATTGTGTGCCAGCCTTACTTTTGATTTCATCTGACCTTTCCACATTCTCTCACTTTCCTTCTGTCTTGCTGTCCTTGTCCACTTATTTTTAAAATATTTATCTCATTATTTTGCATTTATACATGCACAGACTTGAGACCCTCTCTTAGATCCTTTCTGGAATAAGGCAGGAAATAAGGAAATATAAAGAAATAAGTTCCATTTATATAGGCGGGATATTGGGCTGTTGTACGAAGTGCTGAGAATATAAAAATAATTAGAAAGGAGGCTCGCGCCTGCCACGTAAGTCGGAAGGTTGGTGGGGAGTGAAAGTAAGGATACCGGACTTCAACAGCATATCAAGGCTCAGGAATTGCATGGACCTCAGTAACAAATGCCCCCTCCTGTCCTCATCTGTCACAAGGTGGGCGGAGGTGGGAGGGTCCTCCAGAAGGCATGCTGGGACTTCAGCTGTGGGTCAGCAGAAAACGGGGGAAATTTGAAATTAGAGGGGACCAGGACTTTGGGAATTGGGCCAAATTAGGGCTGGTCCTCAAGGAGGTCTCTAGCAAGGTGTCCCATGACAGTGCCCGGCAGAGATCTAATTGTCACCGTAAAGGCAGTGGGATATCCATTGTCTGGTGGTGTATGGCCAGAGCAGTTTAAATAGGACTATGGGGGCACAAGATTCTGGGAAAAGAGACCAACTCAGGAGATGCAGAAGAGTGGAGTGGTTAAGAGCAGGAGCTTTGGTGCCACGTTGCCTGGGGTTCAAATCCCAGTTCAGCCATTGACTGGTTGTGTGGCCACAGGAAAGTTAATTATCTTCTCTGGGCCTTAGTTGCCCCATCCTTTGAAAAAAGGAGGAGGGGTTGGTTAACAACATGAGACTGAATGAGCTAGCATCCATCAGGAGCTTAGAACAGCATCTGGCATAAAGTAAGGACTAAGGGGAAGAACCCAGCAAGAAGCCCTTTAGGCTCAGGAGAAAGCAAATGGAAGCCAGGGGGACTGAAGAATGCAAATACCCCATGCTTTGTTTTTTGTTTGCTTATTTTGGAATGATCAGCAATTTGAGAGGAAGGTCCTAAGTTGAAGCACAGCAGGACACAACCAGTCTAGACTAATCATTTCAATTCGGTTACAGGCCTAAGACCAAAGGAGCAAAAATAAACCGTTCATATATTCACTCTGCATCAGGACCGCTGCTTTCCCAGATGGCACCTTTGTGCAAAGTAGAGGGTGGGGACGAGAGGGGTCACTTGCCCATGACATTTCCATGCAATTTGCTAGGAAATTAGTGTCCTAAACCTACGATGACTCTTGATGTGAATGGAGTCCCCAGCACTGTGCCCTGTGCAGTCTACACAACTACACACGCAGTCTTCCCGCTCCCACTGAAAGTTTTTTTTCTTGTCTTTATGCAGTCTGTTGTACATTCTTTATCATAGAAAGTTTTACACAACAGGAAAAAGAGTGGTATGAACCATGTTAATCTATCCTCCTGTGTGGTAGAGTGGAATATTTTAATCCTTCTGAAATCTGTTTCACTTGAGATGTGACTACTTCCAAGTGCAATTTTTTACAACAGAACTTAGTTCAGAATGTTCAAGTTGTTTAAAAGTAAAAAAATGTTGAATATGATCTAATTTTGGAAAAGCTGTGTTAGCAACTCCTTCATTTTGAAATAAAGTTCTGGAGAGGTTTAACAAAAGCTGAAAGGCTTTAAAGCCATTTCTGCCACAGTTAAGGTCCACGGAAGTATTTGACAGGGCTTGAAGCACTTTGGCTGAAACAAACACAAATTCAATTTCTGGTTTGAGTAGAGATCCCCCCACCCCAAATAATTTTCCTTTCATCACAAACTAGAAAACCTCTTTGTTTCACGTATCCAGCTGCGCACCCATGGGCATTCATTCTGGTTTGGTCTCGGCTAAATGCAGAGAAACACAGTGGACCTGTTTCAAGTCTACGCTGCCAAGTCGTCATGAATTCATCACTATCCTGTCACAAATGTCCTCCCACAGTGTTTTTCATTGCCTGTGGTACCAAAAGAAAGGAGCCAGTATTGTTTATGAAATGGCTGTGAAACAGATATTTGATTCTTTTTTCCCCTTAGAATCTGTTATAAGCCACAGAAGCAAAGGAAGGGAGAAGAAAAAAAGAAGGGCAGTCATTTCAGTCGTTTCAAACAGAGAAGGAAAAGGGGAGAAAGAAATAGAAGGAAAGAGCTGAAAGAGAAAAAAAGAAAGCTAGAGGAAAAGAAGGGAAGGAAAAAAGGGAAAAAATCTCAGTTCTCCAGGCCATGTAGCTGGAATATAGACAGAACCTAATTTGGAGGAAGATTTTTTTTTTTTTAACTTTTTGTACCTTAAATGACAAATGTCTACATCTCGATAAGCTGTGGATGATCTCTGTCTTTACTACAGTATAAGCCTCATAATCACCTGAGAATTCCCTTTTCAATGGTGTGCCGTTTAGATTTTTAAATGAACCTCTGGGTAACCAAAACAGGAGTTAAGTTTGAAACCGTGTGGAAGGAAACAAAGTCCCTCCATTCTACTCTGCTGCTGGGACCTGGACTGGGAGGAGCAGGCCATGCCCCCACCCACAGTAAAAATTGAAGGAGGCACTCACTCTCAGGCTCTGATTCTGCACCCACACGAACCTGACAGTGTGCACCTCCTTAAAAAGTAGCGCCCTCCACCGGAGTCCTGACCTGCCAGCCAGCTCCCACGAGTGCTCCTAGGCCCTGGCAGTCATCTCAGGGCTCTTTCTCTGACTTCTACCTAAAAGCCAGTTGCTGTGTCTCCTCTCCCGTCTAAATCTCACCCTATGCCCCCACTACCTCCCCATACCACCCCAAGCCTTGCTCCCACCCAACTCAACCAAGCTGCTCTGGCCTTAGGACTGTGGCTGAGGCTTGAACAAGCCTCCAGGAATTTGAGAGGTTAACAAGTACTTCTGGACCTCGCTTCAAGAAGAAAAAAATCAGCCAAAGAAATTTCCTTTGTTAGGCTGTGAAGCTATGAAATCCCATTTAGTGACATCATGCCTTAGAAACCATCCAAAATTCTACCCAAAACAGATTTTTATCCAAGGAAAAGATAGTGTCTAACAAGATGGGCCTTTCTAGTTAATTATTGATTAGATTACTTTATTATTAATTTAAACCCCTGGGGCACCTGGCTGGCTCAGTTGGTTAAGCATCTGACTTGGTTTTGGCTCAGGTCATGATCTCAGAGTCCTAATATTGAGCTCCAGGTTGGGCTCCTTGCTCAGCACAGAGCCTGCTTGTGATTCTTTCCCTTTTCCTCTCTCCCCGCTCTTTGCTGCCCTCCCACCCCCACCTCCCACTCCTGTGTGTGCTCTCTCTCTTTCTCTAAAATACATACATACATAAAATCTTTAAAAAAATAAATTCCCGACTTGAGATTTTTCTAGAGGAAATTGTAATATCCCAATTTCCTGCTGAGGGCTTGCTTCAGGCACCCAGCGATACTCCTCCCCACCCACTCTACTTTCTCCTCTACAGACAGTTGCACTGTGCCAGGCCTTTCTCAAAGAGAAGAGTGCAGCATATCCCTCAGGGGGGCTGCAAAGCGCGGCTTTTGCTGGGGGGAATGCAGTGACTCTGGGGAGAACAAGACGACCTGTGTCAGAGCAACAGGGTTCACGTGAAGACCTGCAGGCCTCACTGGCAGGTGAGCAGAGCAGTCTCTTGGTCAGTGGCTCTTCTTCAGCGCCCACCCCATCACCCCCGTGGGCCAGTCAGCACCTTCCCCACTTCCTCTAAAAACAGCCTCTGGATCCTGAACACAATTCTTCCTTCGGTTCTTTTGATGACAGAGCAACCACAAAATGCTGCGGCAATCAAAACTGCCTGAAAACAGCATATTAACCATTCAGAGTTTTAATTGAGTTAATCAAGGAACGTCAGCACATATGCTCTGTGCAGTTCTTCTCATGGAGATGAGCTCTGGTTGCTGCGTCCTTGAGACTTTGCTCCTGCTCACCTAAAGAAGGGGTGCTGGTGTTCACAGGAACGACTTCCACACAGAACCAGGGCTGAAGTGAAGATGTGCTGGTCATTTACACACATCTTGTCATTTCCTTTCCCAAAGAACCCTGCCAGACACGTCCCAGTATCATCACTTTGTAAATGAAATTGATACTAAGAGAAGTTCAGTGCCTTTCTCGTGGTCACTCAGTTAGGAAAAGGTAGAATTGGAACCTGTGTCTAATCTCGTTAGACTTTACACTCTGTCCCTCTTCAGCCCTTGCCGCCACTGTTTCCTCCCATAATGCAGTGCTACCAGCACTCCTCTCGAGAGCACAGTGCTTGGTTGACAGTGTGATTTATTTTTAAGAGCTAGGTCTTGGCCTTTCTTATCTGAGCTCCAATCATCAGAAACTAATGCTGAACAACCCTTCTGAAGCTGCTTCATGCAATCCCTTTAAAATACGATAAGAAAACTAAATTGCCGTCATTAAGTTACTCTGCCCCTAGTGAGCCATTAAGTCAGTGTCTGGACTGGGACCAGCACTGACTCCACCGCAGTGTGTTGGCCCCTCACCATGCTTCCTAGATCTTGCAAGGAGAAACCCATGTGGTAGATGTGGGCAGCTGAGGTCTCTCAAGCCCCCAGCCTTTCTGGAGACGCACTGGTAAGTGGTGAGGTCTGGTGTGGTGGTGAGGGGCTGCACCCATACATGTCAATCATGTTTGGCTCCAGAGTTGGCTGTTTCTTTTTGGCAGAGCAGTTCTAGTCATCTAATCCCATAGGGAAAACGTGTATCTGAGTGAACAGGAAATAGAGTCCCCAGCACTTTTCCCGGCGGATTCCTGCATCTTCTAGGACTTCCTGATTCTCTCATTCTCAGGTGCTTGCAAGGCTCCCTACAGCAGTACCAGACCTCGAGTCACCACCACCCCGCAGCCCCTTGTAACCTATTTTCCAATATAGTCCCTCAGTCTGAGTCAACTCGGTCTCTATATACCAACCCCATGAGCACACCCTCTCTACACAACTTCCTGTTCCCAGTTCTGACCCCATGTTCATGCCCCAGCTCCTGGATGTCTGTGTCCCCCTCCCCCAGTTCCTCTCAGATGGGATTGCAACCTCAAATGTCTTTGAGGGCCAGGAAGGTAAGGGAAATAAATGAAGTGCTAGGTGCACGATGAAGGGAATGGTGGGAAGTAGAGCAAACTAAGAAGTGCATGGCCCACCTAAATTCAGATTTTAAGAAATTTAAAGTATTCGGTTGTTCAGAGTACTTCCAGCAGCCTGGATTGGTAGGCACCCGTTTTCAACCCGTTTGCACTCTAATCTGCAGGCATCACTTTCTTCAAATCCTGATCAGAGTCAAATGTATATCTCTAATATTATCTATACTCATCACCACTCCTTAACTGTATGAAGTTTCTGCACCATATTCTCTGGCTTTTGTATTCTGTATATACCTTAAGGGCAAGAACAGTTCAGCTTTGTTTCATACCTCAACTTTAGATCAGCCCTGTCTCAAACTTAGTTAACCGGAACTTCCAACAATGTATGTGTATAGTGTGCAAGTCTTTTTAAAAAAAAAGAAAAAAAAAAACCCTTATTTGGTACAAATTCTATTCCTAAGTGTAGATTTGTGTCATTGGCATCTTCGGAAATGCCTAACAATGGGGCAGAAGTTAATTTTCTGCATCCCCATAGTTCAGAGGAGAGGGAAACATTCTGTTGTTAATTTGCACCAATACAAATAAGCCATATGGCTTTCTGAATGACAGAATCACTGTGACACTCAGCCAACTACGCCTGGACCATTTCTCACCGTCTCCCAGAAAGCTGTCAAAATGGGAATTTAACCTTAATTTAAGCCCATGAGTCCTGTCATCTGCTGACCTCTAGTGGACAGAAGGGATATAGTGGAGAGAGTGGTCTGGAATCTCCAGACCTTCTGGCCTATCTCCAGAAGAAGGTTGACAGTCATGTAGAAAAATCATCCCTTCCTCTGCGATATAGAGTTGGAGTGACTATAATAAAAACAGAAAACATTGTTTTACAGAGGCATTGAGCTATGGTTTTCTATTGTGGAAGACAAAGTTTGTGTTAAAGTAAAATAAGTAGGAATCAGTGACTCATTGGTGAGTTATAAAAAACCAATGTGGCTGAGAGGTAACCAGGATGTGGTCTTCACACCATGCAACAAACACCACTTTTAAAAAAAATATATCTTTGCTGTTTTTTCTATAATACAAAAGTATGTAAACTTTATTGTATGCGTTTTTCTTTGTTACCCAAGTATGTATTCATCTTAGGAAGTATGGGTATGCAACAAAATTCAAGTGAAATCATTCAGAAACCACATTCCTCTAAAAGACTACCATGGGCAATATTGTGACAAGATCATTCTAGATATTATGGAATGCGTATATAGATAGATAGAGGATCACATTTTGCATCCACTTTCACAACCTGTTTCATTACTGCCGTTTTCTAAGGTCATTAAAGTTGCGTGTTTTCTGAAGTTACTCCTTACCTGTGTTGTGTGTGTCAGCCACTCAGAGTGTGGGCTCATGAGTGTGCTATACCAGGCAAAATTACCTGCATGTCTCACCTAGCACCCCCCTCTCATCCGACTTTGCCCACTGGCTTAAGCAAGAGACTAATCACAGCATACCATTTTCTTTTCCAGATGGTAGTTAAAATAATAAATCTGGGCATGTGAAAAATAAATTAACATTAGTGCTATCTATTGTAACCGTATTTATCATGGATTTAAAGTGGTTGGATATGACATTCTATTCCTGCTTTAATAAATATATTTTTAAGTGATATCTGCAAAAGATCTTTCTCCCAAAATTATGGGAAATATTTAACACACTTGAGAGAAAATCTCAAACGTAACCAATCTGTACTTAGAAGCGAAACGTGATCATTGTTTCTCCAGGCATGTGTAGTTTGCCCCCATGTAATAAACACAACAAGGAAAAGAACAGCATCTACTTAAGAGAAAGCTGTGATGTGGGGATGAGAGACAGCATGACCAGATTTAATGTTAAAGCAAAACTAAAAACTCCAGGATGGCACTTAAGTGAGCGTGATGGGAACGTATTGTTTCCTTATAATGATTTTAAATGGAAATTACAATTCAATCACAAATAAAAGTAAATTGTAGACAGTGAGGCGAACAAATCTGTTTCACTCGGATTCACGGTGATTATCAAATTAGCAGCTACTCATTCACCACTAACCATTTTCAGTCTTCTTGGTCTCTCTAACAGCCCTGAACTGCAGCTTCATGGTGATTGCAATAGTGGCAGCTCATCAGGGCTGTATTTTAGCTGTGCTTTTATCTTCCCTGTTTTTCCTTTTCATTGCTTGGCAAGGTAAAAGAAAAAAAGATCATTAGAGGAGTGAAAACTTGTGCTTGCACCTGTTTTTAAAAGTTGTGCAGTACCAGTTGAAGGCCTAACATCTGGCTGCCGGCTGTCTCCCAACCCATCTCCTAGCACTCTCCCCTCATTAATTCCACTCCAGCCACACTAGTCTTGCTCTTGATCCACATGCCAAGCACACTCCTGCCTCAGGGCCTTTGCACCTGCTATTCCCTCTGCTAGAACATCCTTCTCACCTACATCTGTAAACTTGACTGCCCCACTTCATTCAGACCTGAGTTCAGATGTCCCCTCCGTAGACAGATTGGCCTTCCCCAACAGACCCTTCCTAAATTAGCACCCCTGTTCCTCTCTACTTCCTCAGTCTGCTTTGTTTTTTCTTCCCAAAACATCTATCACTACCTGATTTAATATTATGTGCCTACTTCGTGCTTCATTATTGAATGAACCCAATATCAGGGAATTCTGACAGAATGTCCTGCGTGGGTCTGGGAGTACATATATTGAAATCACCAGAACATTTTGATGTACACCTTGGTTGAGAACCTGGTGTAAGGGACTTAACAGCTTTTGGAATCAGATAGTCTAGGTTAAAATTCCAGTTTGACAAGCATAGGACATCACAGCCCAATCAGAAACACAGGAGTAATAATACCCGTTTCCCAAAGTTATGCTGAAGATAACACCAGGATCTGAGACAACTTTCGGAACCAGAAAGTGTTACATAAAGAGTTACTAGTGCACCACTTCTTCTCGGAAGGTGATCACCTTATATTTTGAAGAATAATTTTTAAGTAAGAATAAAATATGTTTTTAATTAAAACCCCTGACAGTCTTCTCTGAATCAGATTGTTGCTTATATGTAAACTCTAAATTGTACATCCATTTCTATCCCTGAAGGCAGTGCAAATGAGAAATGAATCTAATTTGATCAGTACTCGTAGCCAATCGAAATAATTCCGTATTCCGAAATTCAAAATTACCGGCAGCGATTTTGCCAGCACTGCCTCAGAGTGGCCACGGTGAAGAGCCCACCTCCCCGGGCTAAAAGTCGATAAACTTCACCTTGCCCTTTGGGAGTCTGGCTCACAGCTGAAGGTCGAAGAGGCAGGCAGGAGGGCACGGGGATGGAGGGCTGGTGCGGCTAATGAAGGTGCTGCCAGGGGAGAGCCGCAGACAGCACTTCTGGGAGTAGCAAGCGGAAATGTGGCATTAGCTCTCATCACTGGAGATTCCAGTGTGGTCCCCGAAGGGGTTGGGTCGTGTGACATAAAAACAATCGGTGAATTGAGGCTCCGACTCCAGCGGCCAGCCTGCACCACGCCAGAGGTCTTAAAACAGAAGTGGCTGTGATAGGAATTAGTCCTCCGGAGAACAGATTTGTGGTAGCATTTTATGACACAGTTTGCCAGGGAAAGACTTCAGAACACACAGGTGGGGACATTTTGTTATTCATGTTTACGTAACCCAGGAAATAAATGTTTTATAGTTCTTCTATTTAGAAACATTGCTAGCGGGTTTAATTGGATCAAGAGTGACACCTAGTGGAAAAACTTTGCTAAGTTCTATTTTCTATCTCATCCCCACCCCACCCCGAACAGAGTCGAATATAGTTTATAAAATTATTCCACAATATCTTCAAGGTGTCATAACGCCAAAGTCTTTGAAAATTGCACCCAAAATCCTGTAACATCAGGCTCTGTAAGAACAATGCCAAAAGGGGACTGAAAGCCTGGAACTAGTTTTTAAAGTATGTATGAGGAAACTGATAAAGGTGACAGTAAAAAAAAAAAAGAAAAGATAAGACAAATCTTTTTTTTTTTTAAAGATAAGACAAATCTTTGTCCCAAGTTTTTTTTAGCATGGTATGAAAGTTTTCCATTAGACAACAGGAACAATTTGAATTTGACTAGGAACCTGTGAGTAGGACTTTTTGGGAGAAAAGCAGGTGAAAAACAGTGGCTCCTACCTCTGGAAACCCTGCTGAGTGACCGGACCTCTGGCAATTGGCCCTTTAGTTTGGGGTCCAGGAATCCACTCTTGCCTCCAGTCTATGAGCTTCTGCAATTCATACATCCCAACTAAAACTAGAGCAAGGCCATCTGTATGTCATCTTGAGCTTCTAGCCCCAGATCCTTTTCCCATTTTTTCTCGCCCTAAGTCAGAACATGTGCCTTACACCCAGATGGACCATACGGCCATTGAACTAAGGACTGCTACAAGAAATCCAAGATATTCACTTACTGTAACGACAAAGATGTGTACTTGCTCTTTTTTTAAACTTTTTTTTTTTTTTTTAATTTAGAGACCATGTGCATGCAAGCAGGGAGAGGGGGCAGAGGGAGACAGAGAGAATCCCAAGCAGACACCCCGCTGAGCATGGAGCTATTCAGGGCTTGATCTCACAACCCTGAGATCAGAACCTGAGCTGAAATCAGTCAAGAGTCAGACACGTAATGGACTGAGTCTCCCAGGCACCCGAGATGTACTTGCTTTTAATGATTTCATAAGAATTCATTCTATTTCCTGAATGGCCTCTGGGATCATAGTTTGCCTCCCTACACACACTATTTGCAGCTCTTCAGAGGAGGACTTTACCAGCTCTTCAGTGACATCTCTGTGCCCCTCGGGTGCTCTCTGCTTTCTCTTAGTCCTTCATCCCCTCCTGACCAGATTGCAGCTTTCCAGCTTTTAACCCCTCCTCTTCTGCACTCTGCTCAGTCGCCTTCTCACGGGACTCCCGCCCGCCCCAGTGCGGGGTTTCCATCCCAGAGTGCTCCCACCCAGCGCCTCCATCCCAGCTGCCTCACGGTGATTCTTCTGAAACTCACTGAGTAAACATCAATGTGCCATGAAACAGCTCCCACTCGAGCGTCTCCTTTCCACTAGAAGCACGAACTTTATGACTCCCATGCCTGGTCTGCACCACGCAGTTGGTTTGCTCTGGCAGCCCCGTTGAGCCTAATGGCATAATTCACTCCTATTTGTTTAATTGGTTAAATCAGATTAAAATGCTTTTTTGGCAGGGGTATAGTGTGCTCACTTGTGTGTATTTTAATTTTCACACACGCTCTCAATGCTGAGACTCAGAGGCACAGTTTAAAAATTAAAAGTTTACAAAGCCATGCTTATGACAGTCAACGATAGTGAATAGGCTTTGCAGCCAGCAAACACTTAAAATAAGTTTAATTATCTTGAAGAACCACTGCTCTTCCAGGCCCAAAGAGGTATCACTCCCTTCTTCAAAGTTCCCAAGTGCCTTCACCAGCACCGCCAGGAAAGCTTCATGAAAAGACACAGTCCTTGGCCCCATCCCAGATCTCCTAAACTAAAATCTCCAAGCAGAGACCTGGAATCTCTTTTTCCCCGAGTTCTCAGCCAGCCCCACATACTTTCAGTCCAATGTTAGGAAGCACTGCTCTGAATCACTGCCCAAAGCTCCATCATTCAGAAAGATCTAGGAAAGCAAATTTTGTCAGTATTTCCCAGTCTAAAGATATACATACTATCTTGATTTTGGCCATATCCATGTACCACCCACTCTGCAATTGATCTAATATGTGTATAGCAATTGGCCTGCATTTTTGCATAAATGAATTTCATTTTTTTAAGTTTTAGCACTACTATAACATCATGACTTTGATGTATAGTTTTTCTAGTGCACAATGTAATAAATACGCATCATTTAAAACCATTTTAAAATGCTTTCCCCTGTTTGTGTACCAATGGGGTACACCTACCATACCTGAGAAAACACTGATGGAAAGAAAGAATCTCTGGTCCCACTTTTCCTTACAAAGAGGGCCCTGAGGACAATTATGAATAAGAGAATTTTGTATTGTTCCATTCTTAACCTATGCTTTCTTTCCTTTAATCAGTAACCAACCAAATCATTGGAGGTGGGGTCCAGGGATCAGTCATTCTAATAAACCAGGGATAGAACCCATCATGCCATTTCCTCTTCAAAAGACACTCTCCCCAATTGGGAACTTCCGTTACCCTCTACCACCTCCCTGGGGCTACCTTGTATTCACTGATAAACAAAGGATTAAAAAGCCGCTTAAATATTCTCACAAGTACAAATCAGAGCCAAAAAGTTGATGCCTTGACTCCAGAATGCTGGGGAATACCAACCTCTAGGGCTGTCTCGTACTCATGCTGGGCTGATACTCCTGTACCTTCGCAGCAGCAGGCCCTTTTCTTCCTTTCTCTTTATTTCTTCTTATCCTCTGTTTTTCCCTTTCATTAGTTAAAATAAATGACATACTTTTTTTTCTTACTTTGAAAACAAACGTCCATGGAAGAAAAATTAGAAAGAAAAGGTAATATAAACATTTTTAAAGGTCCCTAATGCAACCATGGAGACACTTTTAACCCTTGAGGATATATATTCTGAACACTTCCTAGAATGTGTACCAGGGGATTATTCACAGATTGATGTGTGCTGAACTTAGTACTAGAAAAGAATGAGGAGTGCTTTCTTTAGCCTCCTTTATTTCTTTTTTTGTACCCAGTTTGGGTTTCTTTTTTAAGATTTTATTTATTTATTTGACAGAAAGAGAGATCACAAGTAGGCAGAGAGGCAGACGGGAGGGGGGCGGGGGAAGCAGGCTCCCTGCTGAGCAGAGAGACAGATGCGGGGCTTGATCCCGGGACTCTGAGATCATGACCTGAGCCAAAGGCAGAAGCTTTAACCCACTGAGCCACCAAGGTGCCCCAAACCTCATTTATTTCTCACCCTGCACTTGATACATTTCAGTTGCAGAGCTGGAAATAGAAGCTAGGAGGCACTAGAAGGCAAAGGCTCACCCTCCAGGAAGGAAGATGGTGCTGAGTAGAGATCTGAACCTGGACAGGAGGTTCAGGGAGGAGGCCAGTGGCAGTGGGTTCTTCGAAAGGGGAATACCCATGCCCCACTGCACCCCCAAACATCCCTCGAGTAGTGACTTGGCTTCTGGGGTTCTTCTGAACCCCAGATTTTTGGCCTTATCCTACAGTTCTGATCCTGGTACCCAGCTTGGTGGAGGAAATGAAGCTAATATCTTAGAAAAAGGGCAATAACCACTTTGGTGGCTCCCACAGAAACCTAAACAGTTGTAGCCCCTCTGTTTGCTGTACATCACGTAAAACTCAACTGAGATGGAATTTCCAGCCAGTTCTGGTGAGTGGGAGGGGCCCAATTTATCTCCTTTAGAGCTGTTAAAGCCCATTGGCCTGAGACACCAAAAAGGGAATTGAGAGGTGATTGTTAGGGCATTTGGACTTTTTATGGGTACGTTTAAGGAGACATTAGGGCAGCAGGGATCAAATCTGGACTGGATTCTGTCAAGAAGAAAGGGAATTTCCCCAGTCCCTCCTTAAAAAAAAAAAAAAGAAGAAGAAAGGGAATTTGGTGATAACTATCCTACTTTTCACCTTGAAAGGAAAAAACTGAAGTGGGGGAGAGTTGTCATCGGTTTAAAAAGAAAGAAAGTAGCAGTCATCCGTGTTAGAAAAGATATTTTAGGTTATATAGTGGCTTTGTCTTTATCTTGTTCCCAACATGGTCAGAATGGCCTTGTACAGCATTGTTTATGTTCTTTAAACATTGTTAACTTCCACTTGGCAACATCCTGATCCAGCTGCTGGCAGAGCCATTTTTTACTTTCCCCGGAACAAAGAACTGTATCATTTCTTACGCCAAATTAATATGCATTATATATGTACACGGATTTTTTTTTACAAATATAGGAGTATACTCTACATGATGTTTGAAAATCTATTTTACCTAATAATATATCAGCAAGTGGGACCACAGTTCTAAGGCTTTTGATAATATTGTCAAATTACGCTTAAAAGTTATACAATGTACACACTCACAAAGCAATATAGGAGAGTGATTTTAGCCCTATTTCCTTCAATACGCTTTGTAATTTTACAGTTATCTGCTTTTATTGGTTTCACATTTGGTAGACTTATCTACCTCCACATGAGTTCAGAGGATCTAAACATGTTAGCGAGACTATCCACTTAATTGCTTCCTGAGTAAGAGTTTTTATCACTAGTTAAGTAAACAAGTCAAAGGAAATGTCCTATTGATAGTAAATCAGGACCGGTTTCCATACACAGAGGACAGCGTGTTCAAGTTAAGGTTTTTGCTGACAGAAATAGTTCCTTGATTTGTATCTCAAGCATTTACAGTTTGGTACTCTATGACATTTCAGTAAACATTTGTTGACTATCTTTTAAACACTGCTTGATCCAATTAGATTCTTCTGGTTGCAAGTGACAGAAAAACTCAGTTCTAAATGGCTTAAACCAAAAGCGGGGTGGAATTTATTGACACATGTAACTGAAAACCATGAAAGACAGTATAGGCACAGGTGTGGCTTCGTCCTGAAATTAAAGGCTGCCATGAGGATCCACCTCTCTTTGGACTGACTTGATGCCTAAGCTCTCTGTGGTGGCCTCTGGCAGCCTCAGGCTTTGTCATCATGGTCACGGGATGACTGCAGGAAAATTGGAAGGAAGTCATCATTGATACTCGGCAGGAAAACAACAAACACCACCGTTCTGACTCTCCTAGAATTCTAGAGCTAGTAGGAAATTTGGAAATCATCTAGTCTAACATTTTTCTTTTCTTTTTTCCTTTTTTAGTCTAACATTTTTCAAAAGATGGTTTGTTTTGTTTTGATGGATCAAAGATCTTTTGCTTTCTTGGGTCATTTGGGTGATTCGGTCAGTTCAGCAGCTACCTTGGGCTCAGGTCATGATCTCAGGGTCCTGGGATGGAGCCTTGCGTAGGGCTCCCTCTCAGCATGGAGTTTGCTTATTCCCCTCCCTTGGCCCCTCCACCCTGCTTGTGTCTGCTCATGTTCTCTCTCTCTCTCTCAAATAAATACATAAAATCTTAAAAGACTTTTTACTTCACACAAGATCTTACAATAAAACCAAATACATAAAATAGAATAAAACTGAACCACTCATACTGAAACAAGGGTGAGAACCCTAAGCCCCAAGTATTTGGGGCTTAACCGCCTCTCTTTTTCCTCATCCTCCGTGAACCTTCTATAAGAAGCACTCACTGATCACTTTAGAGTAGGAAAATTAAGCCCAAGCACATCTATGGCTGGCTCTAGGACACATAACCCATAAGTGATAGAGCCAATGGAATTCTCATGCCGTCACCCTGTCCCTCTGTCTTGCTGCTTCCCTCACCTCTGTTTATTTCTCACTGTCATTTTGAATATTGTGTTTCATTTCTATTTTTGATTTAGCACCTCTGCCCCACCAAAACGAAAAAGGTAAACAAAATTGAAAGTCTCAGTTGCCCACCATGCGTGTATACACCCAGCCCTCGTGCCTCCAGCTACAGCGGATCACCAAGACAGGCTCAGGACCAAGCAGGTTCAAAGGTACATGGAGCTTCTGTATTCCTCCAAGGCCACTTGAGGTTTTTATTTTAAATCACCAAGACGACGCCAGAAATCAGTGTTCCTCAGGGTATCACCTAAGGACACTGTGGCTATTTCTCTTAGAGCCTCTTAGGAATTCTTGAGTCTAGAAGATATTTTTGGACAGAGTGCAGGATGAGTGACAGAAGCAAAGGAACCCAAAACAAGAGTCCTAGAGTTCACTGTCCTATGAGAAAGGAATATTGTCAGTTCGACTTTAAGGGATAGAAACGCTTTCTTTAGTATACAGTTGAAAGTTACAGCCAATATTCAGAAAGAAATGAAAAACATGACCAAATTTATGCAAATGCAAAAAAGAATCCTCAATGGTTACAAAAAAGATAAATACTTTAAATAGTTAAATAAATAGAAATAAAATAATAAATGATGCCATCCATGCCTGATGAGAAGTATACCCCAAAATGTCACCATTATGTTTCATATCACCATAATGATTTTCCTATCAGTATTATCATCATATCATAATTATGTTTCATTTGCCTTTATAGCCAAGAGATAGATATGAAGGACTAATGTAATTCACCAATATAGTCTCTTTCTCTCCACCCCTCATCCAACTCTCTCCCAGTTTTAATTAAAGCTTTTCTTGTGCAGAAGATTTGGGGCATAGAAAAAACTCAGAAAACTACATTAATACATTTTCCAAATAAAATAAAAGGGTAAAAGTCATTGGGACCCTCAGTAACATTCAGAGCTCCATATATAAAAGATCGTGGGTTAGAGCCAATGGATAAATGTCACAGGAGACCAGGAAGGGGGCAAGCCTCTCCTCTGTAAAGAACAAATTTTTAAAGGTCTCAGTAAAGATAACTCTCCCTTTATATGAAGGAAAAGAATTTCTGTCAAAACTATGCTTCCTAGGCATCCAAATTGGCAAAGAAGAAGTCAAACTCTCACTCTTTGCAGATGATATGATACTTTATGTGGAAAACCCAAAAGACTCCAAGACTGCTAGAACTCATACAGGAATTCAATCAAGTGTCAGGATATAAAATTAATGCACAGAAATCAGTTGCATTCCTATACACAAACAGCAAAACAGAAGAAAGAGAAATTAAGGAGTCGATTCCATTTACAATTGCACCCAAAACCATAAGATACCTAGGAATAAACCTAACCAAAGAGGCAAAGAATCTGT
>CM052799.1:92674153-92712847 GCA_028533885.1 Nasua narica
ACCATAAGAGACTCCTAAACTCACAAAACAAACTAGGGGTTGCTGGGAGGTGGGGGGGTAGGGATATGGACATGGGGGAGGGTATGTGCTACGGCAAATGCTGTGAAATGTGTAAGCCTGATGATTCACAGACCTGTACCCTGGGGCAAATAATACATTATGTTAATAAAAAATTTAAAAAATTTAAAAAAAAAGAAAAAAACTATGCTTCCTATCAAAACCCACACCTACCTTTTTCAGTACACTGGTATTCTGCAATTAAAAGCAATATTTAATTTGTTGAAGCTAGAGATGTAAAGTCTCTCCAAATGTTCAAGTTATAAAAGGAAAATTTTTCCATTGAACATAGAAGAAAAAAATTAGAAGGCTGAGCATGTATGTATATTTCCCTTTCAGATCCAAAATCACTTTGCAAGATTAGTTGACATAGAAATATATTAAATCTCTCATGATTTGTTTATAGAATTTTGAGGTCTAGTGCACAGAGAAATGTGATTGTCAGGAGAAATAAGTTTTCATTTTTTTCATTCATTTTTTTCACCTTTGGGTTTGAATAACCAAAGATATTAATTCATATCCCCCTGTGACCACCCACTTTACTGTTCACACCTCAGTTTTTGGCTACCTGGTGTTATAATTTTGTGTTTATTCATCCATCTTTCCCACCACCAAACTCAGCAAAGGCAAGGACGGTATCTTACTCATTATGATCCCGAAGGTTCTTGGAGAAATCTTGTGCCTCAATAAATAACATAGAAACAGAAGCAGAAAAGCTATCAAATGAATTGTATCAGCACGCTTTCCATGCTTTGATTTGCTGCCATTTATACCTCTTTTTCAAATTAACAAAAGGTTAAGTATAAATTCCAAAGAAAGATTGGGTCAGAAGATTCATAGACCATGGCCAAATAAGGATTATGACTGTGGAAGAAAGTTCTAGAAACATTGGGTAAAATTAATTTATCCCCAACAATACCTTTTGCTTTTTTCCTTTGCTAATTTAATGAAAAGATAGTTAAGCCTAAAAACGCAGCATTGTCAAGGAGATGGCAGTTGAAGACAAATAGGGTATACCAGAAGAGGGCACTCTTTCCACAGATATTTACAGTTAACATTTTTTGAACGTTTGCCCCACAGCAGGGCCAACAGAGAAAGCACAGCATTCTTTCCTAAGGAGCTCATAATTCTCCCAGCCAAGCAAGGAAGAGGAAAAATACCAAGGGTAAAAAATTAAAGAAGAATGCGAAAGGCGATGACCATGATCCCTGGCCACTGCAATCTGGAAGCAGAGCTTTATATGGTTCTCAGAGGACTATTTACCTCCTCCTCATAAAAGCTAAAGAAAAAAAAAAAAAAGGAAAGAAAAGAAAAGATTAAAAAAAAAAAAGCCAAAGAGAAACTACCACTACACTGGCCATCCCACATTCTGGCCTGCATTAACCCCTCAGTATTGCCTTTCACTTCTTTTTATTTCCCTATATTAAAACAAGTCATTTCATTCTAGGACTAGCCCAAACCACATTTGCCAGAAGTCTACAGTGTTAGTGATAGTGTTGTACTTTTTAGGGGAAGAACAGCCACATGCTCCCTGATGCCCCATGGAGAATGCCTGGGCTTCTGAGCTGTGGAAACAGATACACCCTTTCTCTGCCTTCTTGCTTCTTTTAGACAGTTACAGAGTACAGAGCTTTTGGTTCTCCCCCTCCTCTGACACCTATCATTGTACATGATTGATCCAGAGATTGGGAGGAAGGTACCACATCTCATCCTGTCCCTAAAGCTTTGTCTTTCCCAAGACCAGCCCTATTTGGGGATTTCATCTGTGTGCTGGTCCAAAAGACGCCCTCCTCCTAGGCTCTGTATGACTCTACAATTCCAGCTCAATTGCCGCACCCTGGTGCAGTCTTCATTCCTATGGGCTCCTAGGGGTCTCCCTGCTCCAGTGCTGGTCTCTCTCTGTCCTTCACACTGCACTGGAGTTCGCTTCCTAGAGAGAGAGCTGATGCTTGACTCCTGCAGCCTCAATATCCATCATTCTCATCGCTTACTCCAGCCAGATTGGCCTCTGTTTTTCCAGGAACATAGCTGTGCTGCTGTCTCAGGGCCTTTGTACTTACTGTTCTCTCTGTCTAGAATTATATTCTCCAATACCCACATGATTCATTCTCTCACTCCATTCAGGATTGTGCCCAAATATCATGCTTTCTCTGACCGTGGGCATCTAACGCAGCTACCTGCCATGTTACACTCTATCCTCTTACTCCTCCTTACACTGCTTTATTTTCCTTTACAGCGGTCATCACTCCCTGACATTATGTTATATATCGGATTGTTTATTCCTGTCAGCTCCCTGAGGGCGGAGACTTAGTTCTGTCTTGTCCACAGCTACATTTACAATACCTGGCACTTTGGATGTTTCCAATAAATATTTGCTGAATTAATTAATTAAACCATGGCTTTCATTCACTCAGTTCCTTCCTCCATTCCCTCAGGTACTCCTCATTCATTCCAGAATTCAGCCAAACCCTCTGGCATAGCTTTCAGGGCTCATGATCTCACTCTCCCCTCCTTTTCTGGCCTTATTTCCCATCACACCTCCCCCACCTGCGGTGAACTCTGAACTGTAGTCAAACCTAGTGATATATCCTCCACTCCCATGCCTGCTCACCTGTGCTGCTAACTCTGAGCCATCACCACTTGCTGAAATCCTCCTGATCTCTCAAAAACCTTCTGACATGCCGTCTCCCCACAGTGGGGACTTCTCTATTCTCCCTCCCATCCCAGCCATTGACAATTCTGCCCTTGGTATCAGTTTGTACATCTCTTAGGTAATGTACTGTTTTACACATTATTTCCCCATTTAACTTTCTCTACCAGTAGACAAAATATCAGAACTGGATATTTTCTCACAGAGAGCGGGGGGGTCTCAGATTCAAATGCTGGCAGAAGCTAGACACAAAGGGAGGTACATGGGTGTATCGGTCTGCTTGGGCTTCCATAACAAAACACCACAGAATGTGGGCCTTAAACAACAGAAGCTTCCTTTCTCACAGTTCTGGAGGCTGGGAGTCCAAGGTGGAGGTGCCATCAGGACTGGTTTCTGGTGAGAGCTCTCTTCCAAGCTTTTGGATAGCTGCCTCTTGCTGTGTCAGGGTCTTTCCTTTTCTTCTGTAGACATATGGTGAGAGAGAGAGAGAGAGCTCTCTGGCGTCCTTTCCCCTAAGGACATGGGTCCTAACTGCTTTCTTTTTTTTTTTTTTTTTTTTTAAGATTTTATTTCTTATGAGGGAGAGAGAAGGAGCAGAGGAGGAGGGAGAAGCAGACTCCCCGCTGAGCAGGGAGCCCGATGATGTGGGGCTCAATCCTGGGACTCTGGGATCATATATGACCTGAGCTGAAAGCAGACACTTAACCTACTGAGCCACCCAGGCGCCCATCCTAACTGCTTTCTTAAGGCCCTATCTCCGCATACAGTCACGGTGGGGTTAGAGCTCCAAAATAGGAATTTAGGGGGACACAGTTCAGTCCATAACAATGGGCCAGATAGGATTTAGGGAAACTAGAGGCAGTTCCCAACTTATCTGGGACAGCTGCTATTCAGATCTAACACGCAGTCCCAGGCCTGATGCGGAAACCTCATATCCCCAACCCTTCAGGATTTAAAAGAGGCTGAAAATCTAGATCATTTGTAGGTGAGAACTCTTCATATCAAGTTGCCTGTAACTAGTTAAAACATATGTTTAACCTATGAGAGCAAAACAAATGCTTTCCAGAGGCAGGATCCTGCCTAGGGAGCAAGGATTGGCAGGGATCCGGATGCCGGTGGAAGAACTGGCCCCATAGCAAAGCCTTGTTAAATGTTTTGTGAGGAAACTCCACTGATGTCTGTGTGTGCCATTGTTTGGAGAACTCAGAAATGAAGATGACATGGTAGGGGAAAGTCTGACTTCTAACTTATGTAAAGCCTGCCTACTCCTCCCTCCATTTTCCGTGGTGTTTGTCCACTAACAAGTTCCCCTGGCCCTGCCCGCCTCTCTGTTCGCCTCTCCCCTGCCCGGCCCTGCGAACCTGGGCAGACCCTCCCTCAGAGCTGCAGTTAATGGGGGGAGAGTGAGAAACTGGAGTCGGTTCACAGAGAGATGAGAGGTCTGGGAAGTAAAGATCAGGAGAGGTTAAAGGAACCGAGTAATTCCATTCTGAGGCGAGAGGGTTACGGGGTTAGCCAGCAATGGTTTTCAAGTATATAAAAGGCTTGTGCCCAGGACAGTAATGAGCTGTTCTCCCTACTGAGAACAGAACAAACAGAAAACAGACTCCAAATGCAGCACATGGGGATTGGGATGTTTCTCTCCCTAACACGAGCATTTGTAAGGACTTTTGTGTCTGAATGGACCTTTACAGTGGAAAAGTTCTTTTTTTCATTCATTATCTCCCTTGTGGCTATAACATTCCGTGATTCTAAGAGAGTCCTGTTAGAAAAGGTGGTTCATAATGAGAGAATGAGCCATAAGGTGAAAGAAACACTCTCATCCAGATACGATGGTGATGTGACATTGCTCAACGAAGGGTATAATATTTCTGTATTTACCTATGAGATTCACTTCATGCATAAAGCGACAAAAATCCAAATGAACTTGGTAATATGTCCAAGGTCATAGATGACTATAAACAGCCACATTTTCCCCTTCATATACTTTGCATTTAGGTACCAAGACAGCCAGGTTTTCTCCAGGAAATGAGGAGAGGTAAAGAAGATATATAAATACATAGATACACATAAGCAAACAAACAACCTGTTCCGTGAGAAGTGCAGGGTCATGATCCTCCAGGGCTGACAGGATCTGCCTTTGCAGGAGAGCTGGACCTTTCCTGGGGGCCACCGTAGTGACTTGCATTTCTTTAATTTGCTGAGTGAAAGGAAGAGCAGGGGTGAGCTTTCGTCTCTGAAAATTCTGGCAAACCTGGAGCTACAGTGAACTGGCCTCCAAAGCAGCCCTTGACAGCACAACAACGTTGATAAAGTCCTGGATGTTTCCTCTGTGCTTCCTTTCCCCCGACCTCCTGGTGTGGCCCAAAGCCCCCTTCCCCAGACACCTCCGCCCACAGCCAGCTCTTTTTGCCGAGTGCACCCACAGACCCCAAAAGCAGCCTACTGTCTTTCCTCAGAGGCTCCCTCTGACGAGGAATGCCAGCCAAAGTTACATGGCCTTACTCCTCTTTCGAAGAATGCCCGTTGTCACATAAGTCACAGGAATGAGTCTGGAGGATTTCCTGGGTTTCAGATAAACACATGTCCTCACACAGGTAAAACCTGCCTGGCTAGTTTGGGGCATTTGCTCAGTCCCGAACTCCTCATTCCTCCTCTTTCTGCCACTTCCCAAGATTTCTTTCTTTACCCCAATATTGCCTAACTATTTTTCTTCTTGGTGGACTTTTAAAGGCACTCACTATCCTATTTTAATAGGACTAGTTGTTAACTAATAAGAGCAAGAATGCCAACATTAGATCAAAGAGAAATGTTTTGTTTTGCTTTGTTTCGTGTAATAGGACTCTATCTGAAGGGTACGATAAGGTGAGGAGATCCTATTTAATGATAGGTCATAAATTGTTGCTGGACATCTGGAATCAAGGATGAGTACACCAGGAATTTGAAAGGCTGACAAGCACAAAGAAGGTATTTGAGACATGAATTCAGAATACGCGAAGGGGCAGATTATCTCATTGCTGGTTGTTTCTTCCAAAGCTGTTATGCTCAGTGCTCCTGGACTCTGCACTGACTTAACATAAAAATGGGGGGTTGAGGACGTTGAATCTATTTTTTATTAGTAGAGATTACTCATTTGAAATTCCATCACATAAATTTGGAGCCAGACAGCCTGGATTCAAATCTGCCATTTGCTGTGAGAACCTGGCCAAGAAATGTCATCTCTAAAATAAGGACAAGATTGGGCGCCTGGGTGGCTCAGTTGGTTGAGCGACTGCCTTCGGCTCGGGTCATGATCCCGGAGTCCCGGGATCGAGTCCCATATCGGACTCCCGGCTCTGCGGGAAGTCTGCTTCTCCCTCTGACCTTCTCCCCTCTCATTCTCAGTCTCTCTCTCTCTAATAAATAAATAAAAAATCTTAAAAAAAATAAAATAAAATAAAATAAAATAAAATAAGGACAAGAATACCAACCTCCAAGGGTGCCTGAGTGGCTCAGTGAGTTAAAGCCTCTGCCTTCGACTCAGGTCATGATCTCAGGGTCCTGGGATTGAGCCCCGGGTCCTCTGCTCAGCAGGGAGCCTACTTCCTCCTCTCCCTCTGCCTGCCTCTCTGCCTACTTGTGATTTCTCTTTCTCTGTCAAATGAATAAATAAAATCTTTTTTAAAAAAAATACCAACCTCCAAGTTTGCTGTAAAAATTAATTTATATAGGATACGTTATATCCATGGCAGTTGTTAGCACGTATCTTTGGAGATATGGTGACTATTATTATCATTAAATAATAATAATAATAAAAACATTCACTTCTTGTAGCCTCCTGGAACACACCTCTACAGCTTCCCATCAGACAAACTTACCTTGAAAGCAGACATCAGCAACCTGGAGTATTGTGGGAAAAGCAGTCCTGGTATTGGCTCAGACACTGTACTTCCAGTGTCTTCCACTGAGGTACAGAAGTGTGTTCACTGTATCCAGGCAACCTCCCTCTTTCTGCCACCCTCCCTCCACTTTCCAGCAAACCCACCCACCTCTGTCCTGCCCCACGGCTACTCCTCTTCTCATCCTCTCCTCTTTAATCAAAACTCTTTTTCCTTCAGGACTGTGATGTTCTGTACGTGCTCAGACAAAGGTATCAACAATTTCCTCATCAACCAACTGAAACTGCACTAGGTACTCAAGAGGTCTTGATAAATGGGAGTTCTCATCCCTCATCTGTGAAGTGAGAGATCTGGACGAGGTGACCTCTAAATTCCCAGGATTCCACAGAAATTCATAGCCAATAGGGAAGCTGGTGTATATTTGAGTGCTGGCAAGAGAATTTTTTTAACCACCCACACTCCTCTTAGTTGAGACTAATCTCTGGTTAGGAGGTTAAGTGATATTTCAATCACCCCCCACCCCCAGCCCCCACACAAAGGCCAGAACAGTATTAAGCTCCTCACCACCCCACTTCTGAATGGTGGCTGGTCCTCATTCTGAACATGAACATGGCTAGAGAATTAAAATTAGGGTTGCCACCTGTTAAGAATGTTTATGGACAGTCCACGGACACATAGGTCAACTTCATCCTAGAGGGACCCTTTGATCAGAAGCTGTGATCTCAGGTTATCAGAAGCATGACATGCTTCTTGAGCAGACTGTAAGAACAGTCCAGGCACCCCCAGGCTTCTGGTAGCGTCTTCTGGAGTCAGGCTGGAGTGACCTGACCTGAAGATGGCACTTGACATTACGTCAAGGTTGCAGTTCCATGGCTGGTCTGTCAAGCAGAGGACCGTCTATGGGACTGGTGGCTCCATAAAAGCCCAGTAATGAAATCATGTGCCTGGGATACACAGCTGGCAAGCATACTCTCTCTGGATCACCTTCGGCAGCAATAAAGATAAAGTGCTTTATAATGTATTCATTCATTTCAATAGAGTCAGTAGTAATGTTAGAAGGTGGTTCGTATTAAGAAAAGGCTGAACTGCATTTGAAAAGGAGAAGCATGTTTTCTTCACGGGATTATTTTGGAGAACCAAATGAATGTACATGAGATGCTTCATTAAATCATAAGTCAGTTTGGCAGGTGATCCAAGTCTGCTCCTGGCAAAAGTGGGAATTGGAGCAATTGAAACAGTAGAAACAAATGAGCTACAGGTGTGCCTTGTTTTTGTTTTGGGTCTCATTTGGATTATTATGGGCTATATCAAATATATTCCAAAAGTTTGTAGTAGATCATCCCAATAAACAGATTTCGAGTTTCTAGGAAGCATCAGACATTTATCTGATGGACACACAAGGGACAAAATATGGTTTCTAGGATGTCCTCCTGGAGACTCAACAGCTTCTGGGTAAACCCTCTTATTCCAAGGTTATTCTCTCCCCCCTCTCTTCCGGGGAAAAAGTAAGTCACACGGGTGGAAAGCTGGACTCTTAAAGTGAGATGGAAAACACCAAGATAACCACCCAGAGAGGGGCACTCTCCTGGAAGAGCTTGTTCTGATCCTTAGAAAGAAGGTAAACCTATAGAGTTCCAAGCAGGGTCCCTAGCCTTGAAATCCTGCCACTCACCATCTAAAATGTTGTTTCTACTAAGCTGATCCCTACTTAAAGCTAACTCATCATATTCCTTTTCTTCCTGTCCTCAAATTACCCTCTTTTATGAACATTCCTAGTTCATTGATTTTATTAACATATCTTTATTGAGAACCTTCTATGTGCCAGGCACAGTGTGAATGGCAGAGGTAAAAACGAGGGATGATCTTTGTCTATCTACCCTCACATCTTACTATCGAACAAACAAAAACCCAGAAAATAACCACACAAATGACTAAATACATAACATATTGTTAGATGAGGAACCATAATAAGAAAAATCAAGCAGAGTAAGGGGAAAGAGAGGGATGGGGTCGTCAGAGAAAGTCTCTCTAATGCAGGCACATTTGAGCAATCTCTGTGAACCTGCAGGAACTTTGGGGGAGAGTAATATTGTCATGTTTTGTGTATTGGCTAAAAATTCCAATTTTCCAAACTGCAAAGGTAAAATAAATGTGTGGAGAGGCAAGATAAGAACTGAAAGTGAGGGAGCAAGTCAGGTAGTCATCTAGGGAAGAATGTTTGGGTTGGAGAAACTGGCAACTGGAAAGGCCTTATGTGGGATTTTGCTGGCCTTGTTCAAGAAACAGCAAGGACATCTGTGTGGCAGGAGAAAGTGAGCAAGGTGGAACGATGGGCAGAAATGGCTCTTGGTTCTTATTACCCTCTGGCATGGGAACTACAGGTGCCTTTTACTCCCACCCTTTCCTGTAGTTGGTCATCTTTTCTAAAAGATGATTCTCTGAAATCACCCTCCTCCTGCTTCTCTCTGATCTCTCACCCGAATTCAGGCTCCACTCACTTTATGCCTGGATTACTGAAGAGCTTCCTAACTGGCCTTCCAAACTCATACAGCAGCATCTGTTGCTCTAATCACCTTACTCTAAGCTTCTAGATTAATCTTCTTAGAGCATTGCTTTCATCATGTCTCTTCCTCCCTTGCATAAAAATGGCTTAGCGTTAACTATTAGGATAAAGCAGCAGCTCCTCAGGATGCCCCGCCTCCATTCCTGCCTCAATCTGCCCTAAACTCCATCTTCCTGTACCTCTCTGTTCCCATCTTCCCAACTCCAGTGACTTCCACCCATCATGCCATACACTCGGGGTCCTCCCTCTCAAGCCTTGAAGCCCAGCCTACGATCCACTTTAGTCTACTCTGAGTAGCCCACCTCAAAAAAGATTGCCTCCTCTCTCGAACAGCTGCCACACTAAGTCATCAATATATCTCCATCTTACTGGTTACTGTACAGCACTATGTAAGGCCCATAGCTTTCTTCTTTAGTCCTAGCCACCACCCCCAACATTAGGCTAAATTCATTGAGGGCGGGAACCATGTCTTCTACATGCTTTACATTATTTGAGTGCTATATATGTACAAGCCATATTTTATATTATATATGGACAGTAAATACTGACAAAAAGTTAATGGTTGTTGGGCACTGAAATGGGTAATAAAAATAAAATAAAATCATCAAATTGTATCAATGAAGCCATCCTTTTTCTGCTACCAAAAGGAGCTATTCAAGGCCAGGCCATCTTCCTTGTAATATGAAGGAAGGGAAGCTCAGCAGCACGATCACAAAATTTCCATTTTATTCACCCCCTATATTCAGCAATTAGCTGTCTAAATAATCAGATAGCTCCCATATTTATGTTAAGCACTGAGTATGAAATTACAAATGTTCTAGGGAAATGCTATCAATGTGACTGAACCAAATGTAAAAACTGTACGCACCTATGTGGACTTCTGTAGGTGATGCTAACAGGGCTGAAGAGCTTTATAAAAGTGAGAAGATAATTCCTTCAGTCCTCAATACCAATGTCAAAGGCTGGACAACTGCAATTATTTTTCCCACATAGAAAGCTCACATGGCAAATGAAAACATAGGCAAAGTTTAGAGGCTCCTGGGTGGCTCCGTCGGTTAAGCCTTTGGCTCAGATCAAGATCCCAGAGTCCTGGGATGGAGTCCCACATCAGGCTCCCTGCTCACTGGGGAGTCTGCTTCTCCCTCTCTCTCTGTGATCTCTCTCACCTCACTCTCTCTCAAATACATACATAAAATCTTTAAAAAAACAAAACATAGGCAAAGTTTATAAATCTTGCATTGTGTTGGAGAAAATATAAGATCTCATTCTTAAATGGCAAGGTTTTCGACAGGAAACTGAAGTAGAAATTCTTTTCGCTTTTGACTGCCTGATGACCTTGCCGAGCATTGCCCAAAGGAATTGAACTGTCTGGACGGTATTTTATGTGTGGTCTTTGAAGTTAGGACCTGCCAGGATCCTTGAAGTCCTATCTTTCAAAATCATAATAATCATAGTTAAGTTAAAAATAAGAGATGCAAGAATTCTGTACTCAAATCATATTTCACCTGATTTCAGCAAGAGGAAGCACTTGAAGGGAAGGGTGGGTGTGTAGGTGGATGGGCGGGGTTGGGTGGCAAATCATTAACTTTGCCTTTCCTCTTCCCTTTATTCCTGGAGAGCCTGCAGCTGTGGTTACACCAGCCCTGGGAAGGCTCAGGAGGAGACTGGCTCCTAGTGACAATCAGTAGAGGCCTTACTTGACACAGGAGACAGAGGCCTCAGGACCCTCCAGGTCTTCCCACTAGCTAAAGCCGGGAATTCCTTTATTATTGGCTAATTCGCACAGCTTTCTTCCTTCTCGGTGAACCTGTGGGACTTTGGAGGAAAGCTAATACTTGAAACTGTCACGTATCTCTAAGGGCGAAGGTTGAAATTCCTGGTGTACTGGGCCTGGCAGGGCTGAGAGGGGACTGAAGCAAACACCTGCAGGGAACCCCAGCTGCGTGGAGCCATGCGTTGTGGGCCCCCTGCTACCAAGCCTTCTTACCTTTCCAAAGAAGCCAAGAAGCCACATCTTTATGTGAAGGTCCCCCACCCCCTGCTGACTATTGGACGTTGCCCGCGAACTCTAGCTCAATACGAACTCTAGCTCAATACAACACCGTGCAGACCAGACCAAACGCACCCGCACGCAGGCCCGCAGTGAGACGCGTCAGCACGCGCGTCTCAGTTGCAGTGCATGGGAGAAGTGAGGGTAGAGAGCGGGCAGCCACCAGGTCACGAAGGCACGATGGAGGGGCGGTGCTTCGAGAGAATCCCAAGGTCTGAGCATGATTGGAGCGGCTCCGCCCAAGGTGGGCTCTACAGCAACTTGCCTGGGCACTGGAGAGAGGAGAGGAAGGGCCCACACAAGGAGCCTGCAGAAGGGTTTCTGAGCAGCAGATTTGGCCACAGCCCATGACCTGGGCTCTACCCTTGTCCAGGCCCACCTTAGGATATTCCCAGGCACACTGAAAAATACATCAACTACGGCTATACCAGTGTAAAGACAAACACAAACCAGGCTGGATTGGTATTCATTTTTTTCTTCCACTTTGGAAAGAAATTTAAAACTTTTCTTGGGCCCCTGAAAGTATTATGGGCATTTGGCCCTGGCCTCTGGTGCCTAAGGGACAAATTTGGCTCTGCCTGCCTCCAGCCCACCAGTGCTTGGCCTAAATGCTGGATGAAAACTCTTGGTTACTAGCTACTGGTGCCTGTCACTGAATATGACAGTAGTCCTGTTGGGAGGCGGCTAGATTATTGTGGACACAAAGCATAGGCCATAAAAACGGACTACATCGGTTCAAATCCCAGCCCTGCCATTTACAATTTAACGGCAAGTTAGTTACCCTCTCTGTGCCTTGATCTCCTCATCCATGAAGCAAGACTAGTAACAGTACCTATCTGAGAATTGCTGTGCGGATTAAATGGGTTAATACATGTAAAAAGCTTAGAAAAGTACCTGGCAAAGGTCAGAAATAAATGTTAGCTATTATTTTGTTCTATTGTGTTCCCACATCTGACTGGCTTTATGGTTCTGGATATTGATGAAACTATCGAGGCAACATGTTAAAAACTCTTGAAGGACCAAGCATTCCCTGGTCTTGAAGGCAACAGATTTATCATGATTTCCTAAAGGTAACTTAACTGTATAAAATCCAAGATATTGATGAATATCTGTGCAGGCTTGCCTTGGCTAATTTTTAATCTTATGTTGTCTTCCTTCTATCAGCTTCTGGATTTCCCCCATTTGTCTCTAAAAGAAGTTCAAAGTGGAGACTTGAACTTAGAAACTTATCCATGGATTGTATTTGACATCCTGAAGAGATATAGTCTTTTTTAAAAAGATTTTATTTATTTATTTGATAGAGGTCACAAGCAGGCAGAGAGAGAGGGGGAAGCTGGCGCCCCGCTGAGCAGAGAGCCTGATGCGGGGCTTGATCCCAGGACCCTGAGATCATGACCTAAGCTGAAGGCAGAAGTTTAACCCACTGAGCCACCCAGGTGCCCCGAGATAGAGTCTTTTAATAAATAAATAGGCCTTACATTCATCAAATGCCTAGCAACTTTCAAGCACTCAAGTATTATAGAATGACAAATAATATACATTCAAAGCAGCTAAAAACAAGAGAGGATTTTAGAAAAATTCATGCCACTGGGAGGACCCAGAGCACCAGTCTCCCCTGTCGTACTGGGATAACTATGGACAGTGATTTCTATTATCATCCATTGAGTCATAGAGCGAGAAGGAGCCTCTCAAGTTATCAGCCCATTCCTCATTTGCTGATGACACTAAACAGACAGTTGTTTCCTCAAGGTCACGTTGGTTGGTCTCAAGCTCTTTATGTCTAGTTTTGCCACTTTTGTCATCGTTTTGCAGGCCTTACCTATTCTGAATGCTTTTGTACAGATTCATACCTCTAACACCAGACTTGTTGCAGCTAAAGATGGTTATAGACTTTTGTACAGATTTTTTTTTAAATATTCTATTTATTTATTAGAGAGAGAGCGAGAGAGAGCATGAGAAGGGAGAAGGTCAGAGCAAGAAGCAGACTCCCCGCGGAGCCGGGAGCCCGATGTCGGACCCGATCCCGGGATGCTGGGATCACGACCCGAGCCGAAGGCAGTCGTCCAACCAACTGAACCACACAGGCGTCCGACTTTTGTACAGATTTTAAAATCTTTTGGTGGAAGAGGAAAAAGATACTCAACAGTCCTTGCTAAATGAATGAATGAAAGTTATTTAAGCTTTCATTTCACATTATCTTGTGATATCATTGAATTCCTCACCATTTTACAAAGCAGTAGGTGGAAATAGAGACCCTCATGTATTACCATGCGCTCAGCCAACATGTAGTCCATATAGTTCATAACCACATGTGGAATGAAGTCTTTCTATTTCCAAATGTTTATAGACACATTAACATGAGTGTTGTTTGATTTCAAAAGAGCTAACAACAATGTATCCAAGGCCACATGATTTGGTGATTCCTGAAGACAAGAGTCAGGAAGGTCATGTGGAAATGTGAGCAATCTGAGCCTGTATATCTCTTTCTCTCTACATAATATACCTTTAACTACTCAAACTACAAAAAAATATTTATTCTCATCTAATCTGAAGGAATGGCACAACTTTGAATCTCTTACACCAGCCAAAAACAAATGTATTTTTCAAGATAGAGCTTTACTTTAGTCTAATAGTTCCCTTTCCAAAAAACCAATCAACAAAAATCTCTCGCAAATTTGCAAAATACTGGAAAATCAGTAATTTCTCCCAATAGTATTGCTAGCTCACTTTATAGTGGAGGTGCTAAAGTTTAAGACGTGTTATGGAATTGTATATAACTCACATTCTATTCAGTTGTTGAATCTAGTGAGCCATGCTGTGTTCCTAATGTTCCAAGAGATGTCCAAATCTTTCTTTGGGCCAAAATAAACCAATTGGTTGCATCTAAAATAGCTGTTTTGTTAAAAACCAGAGTCATTTATAAACAGAATGGTGATTTCCTTATAGCAAAAGAACAAAACCCATTACTAACCTATGCTCACATATGATGTTCAGCTCTGTGGGCCCAAATGCAATTCCTGAACATAAGCCATGTCAGCATTAAGTGCTGAATACGGGCTAATATATGGGCTCTTTTTAACTGGACTATTAAGTCCATTAACATTTAATGAAACAATTTTAACTTTATCCACAAAAACACTCACAATGCCTTCCTATCAACTCCCTAAAGGCAAAACAACATAAATTTAAAAGAAAAATAACCATGAAGCTTTGGTAAGTGCAGATGATTTCCATAGGACAGGTTAAGTCCTGAATTTCCGTCTCAATGCAGTCCACATTTGATTTTTACTACAAAGATAAACTCAAACTGGCAATTACCCTTTGCTAACCCTACCAAATAATCTCAGCATGAAAACACTGGTGTTTTTCTTACTACAATGCAATGTATGGAGAATTAACTAAAGTAATTTCACCAAGAGTCTTAGTAATCCATCGCAAATTTATGCTATGAAACATTATCTTTAAAAATATCATGTTAATGATTTTCCCTTTACAGCAGGCTCCAAACAAAACTATATTCACTTTGGCTTGAATGATGAAGATCTGGAAACCAAAGTCGTTTACAGACATCCACTGTCCCATTGACACAGATATATATATATATGTGGGACACAGGGAACTCAAATTGTTCAGTTGGTTGTGCGTTTTTCTATTACCTTCAATACATACATAGCTAGTTTAAACATGTTTGTCCTGAACCCAAGTCTGAATATTTTTATAAGTATGTTTCTCTTCCCCAACCCCAGGCTTATTTTGAAACTTCTAAAGTAGAAAGAAGTGAAATTGGTCCCCTTATGAAGCTTTTAAAAAAATCATTAACATATTTATCTTCATGTTTCTTAGCGTGAAGCTACTATCTGGACAATTCTATAGATTTAACAATTCTCTCTCCACTCCTCCAAATCTGACTCCTTTGAAAACAGCTCTCCCTCAGTTAATAAAAGAAAAGAAAATAAACTGCAAGCATCCGTAACTTAGAGTCCTGTTTTTGGCAAACTTATTTAATAATCTAATGATTTAAAATTAAATCATATTTTTTTCAAACACCTGTCTTGAAAGACCTCACATAGCAGCTTCAGGGATTTGAATACCTTTGAGAAACGTGAACATCTAAAGGAGTTAGTGGGACTGATGCAGTTGAGGTACTGAACGTTTGACATGGCAGTTGTAGGACTTGTAAATGTACCACAGTAGGAAGCAGCTTTCCATGGACTTCAAAGCAAACGGCAGTTAATTATCTAGCTTGCCGGAGCAGCGTGGACTTACCGTGACAGCTGTTAGGCGAGGACACATGGGCATCTCCGCAACTGAACATCAGCTCGTGTCATTGTCTGGCTTGGATCTCATTGGAAAGAAATGCTTAAGGTCTCAGCTTGGTTCAATTCAAATTAGTCTACGAGTTTTCCCACATGGTTTCTCAGCACAAGCTTATTTCTTACCCCAGAGCCTGTGCTTCCCCATCACCTCAGATCTGCAGTCGACATGCTGTTTGCATATGCGCAAGCTCCATTTTTAATGCCATGCATGGGATATATCCATTTGAACTTTCTCCTCCCTGATATTATTGTGAATTCAACCTGGGGGTCTTGTAACTTCAGTGAGAAAAAGAATGCTTCTGCTTTTTAATCTCTCTCTCTCTTTCTTTCCCCCTCTATGTCCTTCCCCCTCCCTCTCGTCTGCCCTTCTCATTTTTTCACCGATGGAGAAGGTTGGCAGTTTCTATCTGGTGCCTGACAGGTGGGATGTTTTGGGGTCTTCTTCATGGTTGCTCAAATATAGTGGGTCCACCTGCTACTTGACTTACATGGCTCCTAGCAGGGCCTGCCTTGTCCAGTTTCCCAGAGCATCAGCTTCTATCTACGACCTGATCAGCCTTCAGATCACCCGTGACAAATGCCCAGAATAGCCAGGCTCATTCTTGGCCTCACCTAACACCACCTCTCAGTCAAGGACTGTGGTCACAATTGTGTACTTTGCTGCATCTAGAAGCATTTTTGGATCCAGACCTCATCCTTCTTGAGCAATGTCAGGTCGTCCACAAACACAAGGGATGTACCTTCAAGGAAAGACAGCAAAAAGAAAGTAAAGAACATATGCCTTTGATTATATCTGCTGGAGATAGGGAAGAATAAAATGTGAAGGGGGAAAGTGAGGGACAGAGTTATTGGGATCAGAAGCTAATTAGGAAAGAATTGAGAAAAACTTTTCAAAAAAAGGGGAAAAAAATGAAGTACTGAACTGATATGACCTAAACTAACTTCATCTCTTTTAGAAAAAATGTCTGCCTTTAAGTACTCTTAAGTTAGTGAGGTCTTGCTATTAAACTTGAAAAGTAAAAAAATAACACTTGAAAAAAATCTTCAGCAATTGCTGACCTCTCATTGCCATTCACTTCAATCAGCCCCATACTGTTTCTTGACATGTCCAAAGACCCAAATGAGGCCTTGCTGATTTCGAGCAGTTGGTAACTATGTGCAATATATGCAGAATCATCTTCTGGGGACTCAGAAGACCTAGGACTCTTCTAGTCCCTCCACCTCCAGGAAATAAATATCAAATGCTTTCATCTTTCCAGTATGTGAAATGTTTTCAAGCTGCCTATAAAACGTGTGCTGTGAGTGGTTTGACAAAAATATTCTACAAATTTATTAATTATCCTTAAACATGTTTCTTTGCAGTTTTCAGTTCATCTTATATTAAGTGCTGAGCAAAACCTGGCTTTGTTTCTTACAGTAAAATTACACAAGATGTATGAATCTTTAATGTTCTTGGTTTCCTTTAGTGACTTTGCTTTCTTCTAAAAGTGTCTGAATACCTCTGAAATGCATGCTGGATAAATTCCCAAGATGCCAGGCTGCTGGCCAAAGTATTCAAAGGTGATGGGCTACAGCTGCTTCCTTCTTCCTAAGGAAAATGGTGCAGAGATGCGGGTCACTGGATACTTGACAAATGTGTGCTTGCCGAGAGTTCAGGCCTTGTCTTCGAGGGAGATGCTGAGTAGACATGTGAAAGCAAACTGCTTAATGCATAGTTAACCAAACCTAGGTTTTCTAGTCTAAATAAGGCAATATGTGACCAGTGAATCATAAAAGATGAGAATGAGAACGTACTTTAAAACTCACGGGTCCTGGGGTGCCTGGGTGGCTCAGTTGGTTGGGTGACTGCCTTAGGCTCGGGTCGTGGTCCCGGAGTCCCAGGGTCCTGGGATCGAGTTCTGAATCAGGCTCCCGGCTTCATGGGGAGTCTGCTTCTCCCTCTGACCTTCTCCTCTCTCGTTTTCTCTTTCACTCTCTCTCTCAAATAAATAAATAAAATCTTTTAAAAATATAAATAAATAAAAATCACTGGTCCTAGGATGATGGGTGACTCAGTTGGTTAAGCAGTTAACTCTGGATTTCGGCTCAGGTCATGATTCTAGGGTTCTGGGATCGAGCCCCACATTGGGCTCTATGCTTAGCAGGGAGTCTACTTGAGGATTCTTTCTTCCCTCTGCCTCTGCCCCTGCTCATGCTGGCTCCCGTGCGCGCTCCCTCTCTCTCTCCAGAATAAATACATCTTTTTTTTTTTTTTAAATCATATGATCCAGAGATCTAATCCAAGAATACCTGTTATAAATCCTACCAAGTGATCCTATGTTCGAACACCTTGGGATCAGAGAATCCACTCTGTGTTAAAATAGTCTATACACATATACACAGTTGTAATTCACATCAGACAAATGGATAATCTCCATAATACATTAAAAGCTACTCTGCTTCACTAAGAAAAAGGCCAATAGTCCAATAAAAAAAAAGCAAAGGGTTTGGAAAGAAAAAGAAATACAAATGATTACAAATTTAAAAACAGACAGTTGCAGGGTGCCTGGGTGGCTCAGATGATTAAGCATCTGCCTTTGGCTCAAGTCATGGTCCCAGGGTCCTGGGATCAAGCCCAGCATCAGTCTCCCTGCTCGGCCGGGAGCCTGCTTCTCCCTCTCCTACTCTCCCCCCTGTTTGTGCTCTCTCATTCTCTCTGTCAAATAAATAAATAAAATCTTTAAACAAAATTTAAAAAATTAAAAATGTTCTCAAAAGAGATGGTTAAGTGTCTCCTTCGGCTCAAATTGTGATCTTAGGGTCATGAGATCAAACCCCACTCGAGGCTCCCTGCTCAACAGGGAGTCTGTTTCTCCCTCTCCCTCTGTCCCTCCCACCCCCCACTCAAGTGCATGCTCTTACTCTCTCAAATAAATAAATAAATAAAAATCTTTAAAAAAATTTTTAATAAAAATAAAAATAATAAAAAGAGAAGGTATGCTCAACTTCACTCATAGTAAGAGAAATACAAACCAAAACCATACTGAAAGACAACTTTTCAAATATTTCCTATATTCCTGATATGAGTATAAATTTGTACAATTTGTATAGAATAAAATTTAGCAATTAAAGGAATAGATGCATATATGTGCTTTTACTCACTATTTCAACTTTGAGGAATTTTTGAAAATGCAAAATAGTCTGCTTATAAGGGTGTAGCCACTGCAGCATTATTGGTGCTAACAAAAGATGTGGAAATAACCTACTTTGCGTAAAAACAAAGATCCAGTTAAATAGTATATCCATGCAATGGAGTACTATGCAGCAGCTGTAGGTAATAATGTAATAAGGCAGCTCTTAATGTTCATAATAGAAAATTCTCCAGACTTTATTGTTAAAAAAAAAATTTAAAAAGCAAGGTACCTTCAGGAAACTAGGAATAGAGAACTTCCTCAACTTGATAATGAATCACTATAAAAACAACAACAACCTAACAGCATACTTAGTGATGAGAAACTTGAAGCTTTCCCACTAAAATCAGGAAGAAGACAAAGATGTCCCCTCTTACCACTGCTTTTCAACATCGCACTGGAAACCCTAGCTAATGCAATAAGTTAATAAAAGGAAATAAGAGGTATACATATTGGGAAAAAGAAATAAAACTATCTTTGTTCATAGATGACATGATCATCTGTGTAGAAAATTTGAAACAATTGACAAAAAAAAAATGCTCCTGGAACTAATAAGCAATGATAACAAAGCTGTAGGATACAAGGTTAATATACAAAAGTTGATCACATTCCTATATCCCATCAGTTAACAAGTGGAATTGGCTTAAAACACATCGCTATTTACTTCTGTACCACCCGAAATGAAATAAATCTAACAAAGATGTACAAGATTTATATGAGGCAAACTACAAAATTCTGGTGAAAGATATCAAAGGAGAACTGAATAAATGGAGAGATATTCCATATTCATGGATAAGAAGACTCAGTACAGTCAAGATGTCAATTCTTCCCAACCTGATTTATAGATTCAACATGATCCCAGTCAAAATTCCAGAAAGTTATTTTGTGGATGTTGGCAAATAAAATCTATATGGAAAGGCAAAAGATCCAGGTAACAAACTCAAGATTAAAGAAGAACAAAGTTGCAGGACTGAAACTACTTGACTTCAAGACTTATTATTAAGTTACAATAATCAAGATGTATTAAGACAGCATGGTATTGCAAAAGACAGCGTGGTATTACAAAAGACAGCGTGGTATTGCAAAAGAATAGACTAATAGATCAATGGAATAGAAAAGTCCAGAAATAGACCCACATAAATATAATCAATTTATCTTTCACAAAGGGATAAAGACCCTACAATGGAAAAAATTCATATTTGCTACAGTTGGTGTCAGATTACCTGGACATCCATATGCAAAACAATTATTCTAGACCCAGACTTTACACTTTTCTCAAACATTAACTCAAAATGGATCATGGACCTAAATGTAAAACACTAAACCATAAAACTCCTAGAAGATAACACAGGAGAAACTATGGATGACCTCGGGTTTGGTAAGAACTTTTTAAATACAACACCAAAGCACAGTTTGTGAAAGAAAGAATTGATAAGCTGGACTTTATTAAAATTAAAAATCTCTGTTCTGTGAAAGACATTGTCAAGAGAATGGAAAGATAAGCCACAGACTGGAAGAAAGTATTTGGGCAAGCATATTTGATAAAGGACTGTTACCCAAAATATACAAAGAACACTTGAAAGTAAACAATAAGAAAACAAACAATCCAGTTAATAAATAGGACAAAGGCCTTAACAGATCCCTCACCAAAGAAGATATACAGATGGCAAATAAGCATATGGAAAGATGTTCCATTTCATGGGTCACCAGGGAAATGTAAATTAAAACAATAATGAGATACCATTACACATCTATTAGAATGGCCAAAATTTAGAACACTGACAACAGCAAATGCTGGTAAGCATGTCAACGACATTTGTAGTGGGGATGCAAAATGTTAACTACAATTTGGAAGACAGTTTGGCAATTTCTACAAAACTAAACATATTTTTACCATATGACCCAGCAGTTACGCTCTTTGACATTTACCCAAAGGAACCGAAAACTTATGTCCACACAAAAACTAGCACATGGATATTTACAGCAGCTTTATTCATCATTGCCAAAACTTGGGAGCAGCCAATACGTCCTTCAGGAGATGAATGGACAATTAATCTGTGGTACACAGTGGAATATTATTCAGCACTAACAGGAAATGAGCTATCAAGCCATGAAATGACATGAAGGAAACTTAAGAACACATTACTGAGTGAAAGAAGCCAATCTGAAAGATTAGTGGTTGCCAGGGTTAGGAGGAAGGAAGGACGAGTAGGCAGCCATGAAGGAACTTCAGAGCACTGAAACTATTCTGTGCGACACTGCCATGCTGGACACTTGTCCTTACACTTATGTCCAAACCCATAGAATGTACAACACACCAACACTGAACCCTAATGTAAACTCTGGATTTCGGATGATAATGATGTGTCAGTGTAGGTTCCCTGATGGTAACAAATGTGGCACCATGGTGTGGGGTGTCGGTGGGGGGAGGTTGTAGGTGTGTGAGGACGGGGGTATATGAGAACTCTGTACTTTCTGTTTAGTTTTGCTATGACCCTAAAACCACTCTAAAAATTAAGTTTGCTAATTAAAAAAAATAAGATACCACATAAGATGTATGAGATGTTCCCTTTACATGAAATTGGGGAAGGAATTACCATATATTCATTTTTCTTATGCATAAAATTGTTATCTGTGGACAGTAGGACAAATTTTTAGGATTAGGACAAATAGGCCATTGTGTGACAGTCTCAGTTAAAAAAATATATAAAAAGAGTTAACTGAGGAAGTATTTCAATTCTATTTTTTTAACTGAAAGGGAAAGAATAGACTATTTTCATATATTTTAAATCGTGTTAGTTTTTTGAATAAGTAAGTATTTAATGATTCAAAAATAAGTATAAAAAGGTCTAGGTCTCAACTTGGGCTCAGGTCCTGATCCCAGAGTCCTGGGATCGAGTCCCGCCTGGGGCTCCCTGCTCAGTGGGGTGTCTGCCTCTCCCTTTGCCTGCCCCCTCCCTGCTTGTGCATGCGTGTGCACTCTCTCTCTCTCTCTCTCTGACAAATAAATAAAATATTAAAAAAAAAAAAAAGAACTGATTTGTCCAGGAGATCTGTCAAATTCCTGTAACTAATATGTTTGATACACACTGCTCTTCTGCTTGTCCCTCAGGTGGTCAGTACCTTTCCTACAGATATGCCTTTATGAGGGTCACATACAGTGGTCGCAGACTTTCCTGAATCTGATTCTAGCAGGTGGCAGCAGCACCGCCTCTCCTTCCTTTGGGAGAACCCACTTGCCTCCAGAAAGGGCTGCCCTCAGCTGACACCAGCAGAACCTGCCAAAGAGCTCACATGCTGATTTTTTGATAGGCCCAGCAAGGTTAGATGCTGTCACCGCTCTTAAGCTTTTGGCCAGGCCAGAAGCTGGGTGCGTCCCAATGATGTACCATGACCAAACTGTTTGGGCTGTAGCGCCCTGCCTGGCATACAGGGCTGGAGTATCAAATTCTGGCAACAGCTTTCAGCTCTGTAGTATTCAAGGAAGATCCTGGGCTGCTAGAGGGGTTTTCCTGATGCGCACTGGCAGTGAGAAATCTTCAGCTCAAGGTCAGTCCACCCGCACAGGTTTGGCTTACCCTCCAGCCCTTGAGCTATTGGTTGCAAATCTGTTTCTGGAATATTAAGGTTAGCAGGACATCATTCCTAAATACCCGCCAATGAAATTTAATGTGGTAGATACTTGAATACGTTTTTTAAGCTGTTTAAATCCAAATTAAAAATTATCTCAATCATCTGACAGAACAAAACCTGAAATATTTTGGGAACCAAAGATTTATCTAGTTATAACACCACCCCAAAAACAAACAAACAAACAAAAAACCAAAACAAAACAAAACAAAACAAAAAACCAACCAAAAATAAAGAACTTCAAAGTTCATCAGAAGCAAAAGTGAAAGCAGTCAGAAGCAATATGTGTAAGAGCCATGTAACACAAAATAGAAGTGAGGAAGGGGCGCCTGAGTGGCTCAGTGGGTTAAAGCCTCGGCCTTCAGCTCAGGTCATATGATCTCAGGGTCCTGAGATCAAGCCCCGCTTGGGCTCTCTGCTCAGCAGGGAGCCTGCTTCCCCTTCTCTCTCTGCCTGCCTCTCTGCCTACTTGTGATCTCTCTCTCTGTCAAATAAATAAATAAAATCTTTAAAAAAAAATAGAAGTGTGGAAGTATTTTAAAGCTTGAGGGCTATATCGATTTGTGTGGAATAATAAAAAGTCTCTTGTTCTCTCCTTACTTTAAAAAAAAATGCTCAAGGGACGCCTGGGTGGAAATGCTCAAGGGACGCCTGAGTGGCTTAGTCAGTTAAGTGTCTGCCTTCAGCTCAGGTCATGATCCCAGGGTCCTGGGATCCAGCCCCTCTCCTCCGTCTCCTTGCTCAGCAGAGAGCCTGTTTCTCCCTCTCCTCCCCTCTCCTGCTCTCTCTTGCTATCTTTGTCACTCTTTCTGTCTCTCTCTCTCTCAAATAAATAACCAGTCTTTTAAAATAATAAAATAAATGCTTAAAATACATATTTGGAAAGAAACCTTAAATCTTAAATATCCCTTAAAAATTTTAAGTACCAAGATGGAGTAAATTTCTATTTCTACATAAACCCCTCTTTGATTTATAAATGACTGCAAAAGCACTAGGTATTCATGGTTCTAAGAATTACACATTACCATAATTGCTCTGTGTGCAGAATAGCCATACATCAATGAATGGATCTTCTGAAAGCATGTTGCTTTATCTTAATAAAGTTTGGTTATTTTTTTTAAAAGTTTGTTTTCAAAAATCTTTGGTAGTCGTTTCAAGCAAAGCTGTACCCACAAACTGTATTCGTGTATGACAAAAATACCCCCAGACACAGTATCTATTTACTGGCTCATGAAAGGCATATTCACGCACTGAAAGTAAACAGTTTCTTAACCTCTCAGTCTCATCATTTTGTGTGCAAAATGGAGCTAATAATACCTCCTGTACAGGGTTGTCGAAAAAATTAAATGAGATTATATATGTGGTACCTATTCCTTACTGTGCCTCATAAAATTAGCTCTTCAAATAAATGTCTCTTCTTAGCCAGAATTTATTTTTTCTCTCTAATTATAGGTGAAATATTTTGTCCTCTGTAAAAGGGATTTGAGACAGGTAAAGATATTTTAGGAGTTTAGGACACTCCGAGAAATCATTAAACCTTTGTTCCAATGACCCCTTCTTGAAATGAGAGTAAACGATAGGATCTATTCTAGAAGCTGCTTAGGAATTACTAAGAGTGAAGTGACGTATGTCCTTTGACAGCAGCTTTTTTAGGACCTTGGAGCCTTCTTGGCTCTTTTTCACTTGAACTCTGATTCCTTCTCTACCTGCCTGTGGGCTAGAACCGCTCTCAGGCTGCTTCCAACATTCATCTATCTCCTATTCTGCCCCTTTTTTCTCCTCTTAGAGATTCTTCTTAAAAAATCCAATGCCTCATTCACTCCTCCATCTCCTCCGTGTCACAAGGAGAAGCAGATGGGGAGAGTATTGACATACCAACTGCTAGAATTGCCAATGAGTGTCTGTGAGGTCTCAAATTCTGAGGAATGCTCTGATTCCCACTCAAATTCCAGGAAGGCAGCACACTTTAAGAAGCTCCAGACATGCCACCCTGTAGTCAAATGACTTTGAGCAATTTTCTAACTTCTCTGAGTTTCGGTTATATCATCTGTAACACAGGGAAAGTAATTCTGCATGAACCAAAGAAGGCCATTTTCACCTGGATAAAAACGTTTTTTTGTTTCCAAACATTTGTGCTCAACAGACATCCCTCAACCTCACACTCCCTTTGGAGGTTCAGGGCTGGGATTGGGCTCATGATGATCGAGACATGATGATCCTGAGGGACTGGCTGTAGTTCAGTAATGTCAGAGGGCTCAGGGCTGTGCGGGGACATCTGCGGCAGCCTTTAGTTTCGTTGTTGTTGTTGTTTAAACTGAAAGTTGAATGCTTTCTTTAAAAAAAAAAAATTTTGCTTGAGTCACCGTGGCCTTGTGAAAATATCATGTAGGTGGCCTGATAGGCTAGATAATCTGATAGGCTGTTTTGAAGATCAGATGCTACAATTCACAAGAGAGTATTTTCTATAATATATATTGTGTCCTAGAGCGTTGGTGACAGTGATGTTCTCTCTTCGGGTAAAAGCCTGCAGTCCAAAGATCACTAGACTGTGAATCATAATGAATCTTGGGGTCATCTTTTCTAATCCTTCTCAAATGAGACTCTGAGCGTACACATGCTGGACAGTTAGAAGCAGATTACATTGGCAAGCTAAAGGAGGGTCATTCTCCAGTAATACATGTGGAGACTTATGTCCCTTTCTCTCCCGGTGTGCTATGAATGTACATCAGATCATCTTAGGACACAATTTTATATAAAAACAATAACTTCCATTCTTTATGATCTCATCCAGTTTTTGCAATGAACTTTGAATGTTTATAAGCCATTCTTATAAACTTACATATACCATACTATGCAATCCAGTAATCCTGCTCCTAGCAGTTGAATATTCATGGCAGCTTTATTCATAAAACCCAAAGTAGAAGCAACTCAAATATTCATCTGCTGGCGAATGGATAAATACATGTTGGTATATACACGCAAAAGAATTCTACTCAGCAATAAAAAGTAATGAATCATTGATACTCAACAACATGAATAAACCTCAAAATTGAGCCTTATGCTAAAAGAAGCCAGACACAAAGATTGTATACTGTATGATTGCATTTGTATGAAATTCTACAAAAGGCAAACCTGTATGCTCAGAAATCAGAGCTGTGTTGGCCAGGGACTAGGGTAGGGAGATGAGATTAACCACAAAAGCACTAGAGGGAAATCTGGGGGGTGATTGTGTTGATAGTTATAGTATATATTTGTCAAAGCTCATTGAATTGTATACTTTTTTTACGATTTTATTTATTTTCATGAGAGACAGAGAGAGGGAGAGGGAAGCAGAGGCAGAGGGAGAAGCAAACTCCCAGCTGAGCAGAGAGCCTGATGTGGACTTGAACCCAGGACTCTGGGATCATGATCTGAGCTGAAGGCAGACACCCAACCAACTGAGCCACCCGGGTGTCCCAAATCGTATACTTTTAAAAAGTAAATTTTATTGTGTATAAATTATGCTACAGTAAAGTTGATTTTAAAGAACAGATAACTGCCAAAGAGATTCTCTTAATTTTTAGTCTTATAACTGGCTAATTTAGAGGATATAACCCACAAACTAAAAGATAACAAATTCGGTAACTAAAGTTTGAAAGGTGACTTTATATATATATGAAGTGTTCAGGGTAAGAGATCCTGGACAACTTTATTTCTGCTTTTTGACCATCATCATGTTGTTATCATGTTACCGGTAGACTAAATAATAAAAGTAAGATTGAAAGATCAAGCAATTACTTGGTCTTTTTAACTAATTTTAGACTAACTACAGAAGGTTATTCCCATGTCTGGATCCATAACCCTGCTCTAATTTATGGAATCTTCATTTTACTGACAAACCACCACAAAAACCTCCAGCGTCACCCAAATGGAGCTGAAATTTCATTTTCTGTGCTCTACTCCCACTAGAAACCTCTGATCATTTAATTATTTACTAGTTAATTCCACATGCCTCCCTCACTTCCAAAGGATCTCATGCAACTTCATAAATAAGGCAAGTGTAATAATGAGAGTAAGTAATGCAAGTAAATGCAGAGTGGAGAGGCTAAATAATGACTAGAAGTAGCTGCAAATTTTGCCATAAGCTTCCAAGTGGACCAAAAAAGGGAGAAGCATGTATGATATAAGATTCAAAATGCCTATAAGATAAAGAAAGAACTAAGCATTAAGGAGATGCAACCTTCTTTCTGATTCTAAGACTAGGGTGAAAATTTTCCCATGGATCCTCTGAAAGAAGAAACTGTGACACAGCCAACATTATCAACAGCGCATTGGAAAAGCCACAGTGAGTTTTCTGTGGCATCCTTAGATCTATAGAGAAAACTGAGAACATAATGTCACTTTATGCAGGGAAACATGGTGGCTGGAGGGAAAAGATGGCAGGGGACTGACTTTTCAGTGCACACATCTCCTTTCGTAGCTTTTGAATAGTTCACAATCTGCACACATAACCAAGCCCTGGTTATTGCACAGACTGGGGAAGCATCTCCAGAAATTACTAGCTGTATAATGTTGGGTAAGCTCTGTGTCTTCCGTAGACATTGGGGATTAGAGACTATCTACCTCATTTGATTGTTGGGAAAGTTAAATAATTTAATATGTACAAGAAGCCTAGCATCAGGTAAGTGATAGCTATTACTAATGATAATGCCAAAGTGGAGTTTGTAAAAGTTGTCTTGTTATGGAACAAAACAATGTTGTTCCTTGTATAAAGGTCAATGATAATCGTATTTTAGTCAAGAATATAAATTTAGAGTGTCTACAAGATACAAAAATCAGGTGTTTGTTGGTGGGAATGCAAGCTGCTACAGCCACTCTTGAAAACAGTATGGAGGTTCCTCAAAAGGTTAAAAATAGAGCTACCTTGTGACCCAGCAATTGCACTCTAGGTATTTATCCAAAGGATACAAACATAATGATTTAAAGGAGCACATGTTCCCCAATTTTCTTAGCAGCTATACCTGCAATTGTCAAAATATGGAGAGTCCAGATGTCCATCGACAGATGAATGGATAAAGAAGATGTGGTATATATAAAAAATGGAATATTATGCAGCCATCAAAAATTTGAAATCTTGCCATTTGCAATGACGTGAATGGAACTAGAGGGTATTAGGCTAAGCGAAATAGGTCAGTCAGAGAAAGACCAATGCCATGTGATTTCACTCATATGTGGAATTTAAGAAACAAAGCAGATGAACGTAGGGGAAGGGAAGGAAAAATAAATAAGAGGAAAACAGAAAGAGAGGCAAACCATAAGAGACTGTTAACTATAGGAAACAAACAGGATTGCCGGAGGGGAGGGGGTAGGGGGATGGAATAACTGGGGGATGGGCATTAAGGAGGGCATGTGATGTGATGAGCAGTGGGTGTTGTATACAACTGATGAAATCACTGAATTCTACCTCTGAAACTAATATACAGTATATGTTAATTAATTTTAATTTAAATAAAATTTTTAAAAATAAAGATGAAAATTACAGGGGGAAAAAAAAGAAAATCACATGTCATGCCTGTGATTTTATGTGGGTTTATGTAGGTTTATGCAGCTAACAGACCTAGTTTGTTTGAATTTTGTTATGTGTTTTAAAAGGCAATGTACTACTCGGCATTGTTGAAAGAAATTAAGGAAGATCTAAGTAAATGAGAAGACATCTCATGTTCATGGATCAGAAGGTTTAAGCTTTTAAGTTCTCAGTTCTCAAACTGATCTAAAAATTCAACGAAATCTCTATCAAAATCCCATCTTCCTTTATGACAGAAGTTAATAAACTGATCCTAAAATTCATATGGAAATGCAAAGGACCCAGAATAGCCAAAACAATCTTGAAAAAAGAACAAAAATGAAGGACTCACTCTTTTCAATTCCAAACTTACTACAAAGCTGCAGAAATCAAGGGAATATAGAATTAGCATTAGGATAGACATAGATCAACGGAATAGATCAATGAGTCTAGAACTAGAATTGTCACATTGATGGTCAACTGATTTCAACAAAGGTGCCAAGACCATTCAATGGAAAAACAATAGTCTTTTCAATAAATAGTGCTGGGACAATTCAATATCCACATGCACAAGAAAGAACCTGGACTTCCACTGCACACTACGCACAAAAATTAACACAAAATGGATTATAGATCTAAATTTAAGAGCTAAAACTATAAATCTCATGGAAGAAAACATAAGGGCAAATCTTCATGATTGCAGGTTAGACAATGGTTTCCTAGACATGATACAAAGCACAAGCAAAAAAGAAAAATAAATAAATTGGACTATGTAGAAAAACTTTTATGCTAAAAAAATACTATCAAGAAAGTAAAAAGTCAATCCACAAAATAGGATATAGCACAAATTATTTATATATGTATATATGCATTGTATATTTATTATATATAATACATATGTCATATACAAATATATATATATATGAATGAATGAATCAGGGGTGCTTGTGTGGCTCAGTTGCTTAAGTGTCTGCCTTGTGGTCAGGTCATGATCCTAAGGTCCTGGGATTGATCCCCACCTTGGGCTCCCTGCTCAGCAGGGAATCTGCTTCTCCCTCTCCCTCTGCCCCTCCCTCTGCTCGTGCTCTCTCTCAAATAAATAAAATCTTTAAAAATTTTTAAAAATAAGTAAAAATCATAAATCATACAATATATATCTAATAAGGGCTTCTATCCAGAAAAATCTTATAACTCAATAATAAAAAACCAATTCAATTTAAAAATGGCTAAAGTGTTTTAACAGTCATTTCTCTAAAGAAGATATGCAAATGAACAATAAGCACTTGAAAAAATGCTCAACATCACAAGTCATTAGGGAAATGCAAATCAAATCCATAATGAAATGCTACCCTAAACCCATTAGGATAGCTATAATAAAAGACAACAACACTGGCTAAGAAATTCTCATACTGATGGGAATGCAAAATGACACAGACACTTTGAAAAACAGTTTGGCCATCTTAAAATGTTAAACATAGAGTTACCATATAACCCAGCAATTCTACAGTTGGTATAGGTCAAGGGTATCAGTCTATCTATATATGTAGGTAAATTAAAACATATATATGTGTGTGGCAAGCAAAAACTTAGACACAAATAAATGTTCATAGCAGCATTATTTGCAATATCTAAAAAGTGGAAACTACCCAAATGCTCATCAACATGTTTATTCATGCAATGGTAGCTAAAACGTCATACAGCCATATAATGAAATATTATTTGGCAATAAAAAGGAATGAAATACTGATACATGCCCTTACATGGAAGAACCATGAAAACATTATGGTAGTAAATGCAAGAAGCCAGTTACAAAAGACCACATATAGGCAAATCTTTCTAGACAAATCTATAGAAACAGAATTATTAGTAGTTGCTTAGGGCTGAGGGAAAGCAAGAACAGGAGTGACTGCTTATGGGTATAGTTTTCTTTTTGGGTGATGAAATGTTCTAAAGTTAGATTGTGATGATATTTGCACAATTCTGTGAATACACTCAAAACCATCTAATTGGATATTTTAAATGACTGAATTTTATGGTATGTGAATTATATCTTTTTTTTTTTTAAGATTTTATTCATTCATCAGAGAAAGAGAGAGAGAGCATGAGAAGGGAGAAGGTCAAAGTGAGAGGCAGACTCCCGGTGAAGCCAGGAGCCCGACATGGGACTCGATCCCAGGTCTCTGGGACCACGACCTGAGCCGAAGGCAGTCGCCCAACCAACTGAGCCACCCAGGCACCCCGAATTATATCTTAATAAAGTTGTTGGGTTGTTGTTGTTTTTAAGGCATTAAAAAATGCCCTAGTCAACAGGCCCTTGCAACTTGTGGAGTTTGAGACTCCAGCTTTCAAGTGAAGAATGAACAACGTTGGGCCTCCAAGGATAATATTTCTTGAATAAGCTTTCAATTGGAGTTAGATGGGGATGTGATCACTGGCAATAATTCCAGGTACAGATTTTATGTGTTAACAATTAAGGGCAAAATTTTAAGTAGTTCGTTAACTGGTTAGTTCCTGTATCTGGGCAGATGTGGTATATCAATTTCATGGACCGTCCGTGGGAAGTGTTTGTCTTAGGCCAGCAGGTTGCCCTCTGGAATATATTTCTAGGTCAGTGGCTCCCACCATCAATTAGTGTGTGTTCTCAAGGGAATGCAAACTGATTTCAGCATTATCTTAAACAAAACATAATTAGGAAGGTAAGTATCCTGCCAAAAAATTACATAATGCATTCCAAAGCCAACTAAAAATGAATTTTGAATCAACCATGCTAAATATACACATTTAGCATGGGTTTAAATGGTTAATAGTCATGAATACTAAGTTGGTAGTACCCATGTAGCTTTTCTTTTTGGACTTATTTAAATCTTTCTTTTAGGATTTAGAAATTCTGCTACACAAATTACACTGGAAAAAAGTTAATAAATTAAATTCTCAAACATCTGTCCCACAACAACATTATATGCCTTTCCACTACGTCTAAATCCTTCTAGAATGTTCAATCCAGAACGTTCAGTCACCTTGCTATGCAAAATTGGTCCGGAACCTGGACAGCACCAGGGAGAGGCACTCCAAACTACTGAGTCAGAATCTGCATTTTAACAAGATCCCCAGAAAATCTGTGTGCACATTAAAGTTTAAGAGGCCTTGCTCTCATACCTAACCGAAACTCAATGTAAAACAGCCTCAGGAAAACTGGGCAGTGCATCACTATTAGTAATCTCTATTGAAAAAACATTGTAGCAACCTCAAAATGTTCGATTAAAGTGGTGAAAGCTATAAACGTTCTCTTACTGTAAATGTGCACACAACACAGGAAAGAAGGCTGCGGTGACCACTCTTACTTAAACATCCTGGAGGATGGAGCAGAGAGGAGCTTGTTCCTAAGGAAAATTTCCCTATTGTTCTAGTCGTCCCCAGATCTTCCTCCCGGCTTTGCTCTTTTGGGCCCAGCATCACCCTTTGTAAAAGCCCAGCCTGGACACTCTGCTGTCAAGCAGCAGATGGTAAAGAATCATCAAGGGCAGGAGGGTTCCCGAGTGAAAGATGTAAACTTCACTCTTTCAGGTCTTTCAGGTCCACTTATCAGTATGGAATTAAGACCTGGCACACCACTGTTTTCCCTTTCCCAGGTAGGTACAATTCAAGCACAGCCTTCATATTCCTTAAAGAGCATCAACTCTTCTGAACCTACAGGGTTCGAATACATGAAACCCCTCCATTATACCTTTGCCCCCACATTTCCACTTCCTCCAAAGGAAGTTTATAAAGCCAAGTAACCAGGAGGTCTTTCCAAGTGAATCAGTGGTCTCCATACTGTGATGGGGGAAGGGGAAGGGATCAAGAGAGTCTCCTGGAGAATGATAAGTAAGATGCTAATTCTTGGGTTCTACCCTTAAAATTCTGATTCAGAAGGTTTGGACTTAGGACCAAAAATTAACATTTTAACAAGTGCCCTAAGCAATTCTAACGTAGGTGGTCCAGGCCTGCACTAGAGAAAACCAATGGTTTAAGAATAGCAATACCACCTTTAGAATAAAACACTTATTCTTATGCATCTGTTTCATTTTTTGAACTGATGTTGTCAATTTCCCATTTGGCCTCCATTCAGCATTGACTGAGCAACTGTTGTTCGCAGAGAATTGTACTACCTGTTCCTTTCCTGGTCTGTTTGGGCCGTGTGGAGAGGATGGGGAGAGGAGAAGAGTGTGATCACAATAGACAGCTATTTCTCAACTTCCTAGCAAAATGACAAATTCACCTTTTCATGATTTGTGAAACAGTTTAACCTAAACAACTATGTTACCCAACCACAGTTACCATAATTTGCTAACCTTTTTAGGGCACCAACTACCCGGGATGTCATGGTCTTACCGGTAGGAAGGCCAATCCTGTAAACCAAACTGCCTTCCTTCTCCCCTTGATATGACGGACAAGTAACTTAACCTTTCTGTAACTCAGTTTCTTCATCTGTAAAATGAGGCTACCACCTACTTCATGGAGTTGGTGTAAGGAGTAAACAAAACCCTATCTATGGAGGCAGAGGGCCCCAAGAATCTACATAATACAGTGAAGATTCATTCCATTTCTCAGTCAAAGCCACAAGACCGTTGAGAATACTAAAAACTGTTTCCAGAAGCTGATTTTTAATTCTAGGGGAAGAGTGAAATTTAAACTTTGTTTATTTCAAACAGCTGAAGTGAATTACTGTCACTAGCGTGATCTGGGGTTTTTGTTTTTTAGGGTTCTCTAACCCCTTGGCTTCTTCGGGAGTTTGTCCTACTGATGCCACACTCTGCCCCCAAAGTTCCGTTCCAAATCCCCGGTTTGGGGGAAGGGACGGATGCGGAGGCGTGAGGCCCCCGGGCAGGTGCCCCTCGGGAGCTGGCCCGGAGCCCAGCCCCGGGGGTGGAGGGACTGGGGAGGAGACGGGGGTCGGTGGCCCCCGGCGGCCGCGCAGCGGGGAGGATGCCGCCGGGCGCCGGGAGCGTGCGCGGCCACGTGACGGCCGCTATAAGAGCGCTCCGGGCCCACGCTCAGCTCCCGCCGCGCCTCCGCCCTAGCCGCGCTCCTTCCCGGCGCCCGGCTTCTCCCAGCCAGCAACCTGCGGCTGCGGCGGCCGCCCGCCCCCCGGCAGCACCATGGCAGGTACGCGCCGCGCCGCCCGCCGGACCTCCGGCTCCTTGCCCCGCGCGGCCGCCCCGCGCCTCCTCCCCGCCCCGCAGCCCCGGGGGAGTTCCTGGCAGGACGAGGACCGCCGCAAAGTTGCAGTGGCTGCAGTCGGGCGTGCCGCTTCCTGCGTCAGCCGCTGCCCCGCCGCCCCCAGCGCCGGAGCTGCCGCTCGGAACCCGGGACGCTGTCTTGGGGGGGCAGCCTGGCGGCGCCTGGGCCCTCTGCCGAAGCCCCCGCTCCTGCTTCCGTGTCCGTGCCCTTCCTCTTGCTCTCACCGTGAAGGGCGGGCGGAGCAGCTGCGGCGGGGCCGGGTGGGGGTGGGGAGCCGGTTCTTGGGGGCGCCTGTTCCGCGCCCTGGAGCGCGGCGGCTCGCTAGGCGGCCGTCCCCGCCTCCCGCAAGCAGGAACACCTGGAAGGGCCGGCCTCGAGGCCCGGACGCCCGTGGCCCCGGCCCGGCTCCTCTACCGGCCGCCGGGGCGCTGGCCGCCACACCGAACCTATTTTTAGGCCTTTGGGGCCGGGCTGCGGAAAGCTAGCGCCGGGCGAGCGCCCCAGGGGAGCGGGCCGCATGCGGTGGGCGTGCGCGGGCTCACTTGTTGCCGGGGTTCACTCTGCCCGGAAAAGGGGAGCTCAGAGATAACTGGTCGGTCCTTCCGATGTTGTTGAGGCTAGTAGCGCGGTTATGAGAGCAGCTGAACTGCGGAAAGATTGCAGATGTACCGGAGGTGTTCTGTTTTACCCAGCTGTCATTAGTCCCTCCTGTTCGTGTGTGACGTTTGCTAGGTGTTTCAGCTTATGTTCCTAAGCATCTGTCCTATCCCTACTTCGTCCTGGACAGCATCCATATCTTTGCTCCCTGAAATCCTTGAGTCCTATTGACCTTATTAAACGTCTGTCCAGGTTCGCACAATCTGGACCGCTTTTGAGTTAAAACACTAGTCCTTATCCCCCAGATTAAATACTCTTGTGCAGACTTAAGTGCTGCCATCTTATGGGTTGAAGGAACAAGTAAAGGCAGAGATTGATGGGCATGTCAAGTAACAGGTCTCCGTTCTGAGCTTTCCTAGAGCATGACTAGGTGGGAAGCTGGTGCCCCTTGAGTGGGGGACACCAGTCTTTCTACAGCTTAATAGCGATCTTGTTAAGGAAGAGGGTGCCGCAGGGTGTGAAGATGCTCTCTGGTCTGAGGCTGGCTCATGCAGTAGCCGCTCTGACAGCCTACAAATTTCTCTAGCTTCTCAACGGAATTCACTCTGCCTCCAGCCTCCACATTGGGAAACGGGCAAAGGGAAAATGAGACAGAGCATGACTTCAAGACAAAATGTCCCAACTCCTGGGTTGGGCAACAGAGCCCCCAAGTGACCCCTGCCAGTGTTTGATCCAAAGTATCCTGTACATTTGGATGCCCAGTGCCTTACTAGAATCCCCTCAGAGAGAGAGTGGACCTCAGACTCATTCCCGGAAAGAACTGGAGGGTGGAGCTTGTTCAGTAGGAAGGGTAATCCCTGTGTCTGCCTTCCCTTCTGGCAACTGCGTGCTTATTGAGCGTGTGTATGTGTGTGTTGGGGGGGACCCAGGGTAAAGGGTAGGGGGTGCTGCTTGCTCCTCCAAAAAAAAAAAAAAAAAAGCAGGTTCCTTAGTGCTTTTGAGGTGATCCCTAAATCCAATTAACACGGATTGGCTGCTGTTTGGATAGAGGCACTTAGGAGGGAAGGCCTGTCTATTGAGGTGATGTCTGAGCAGACACTCAAAGTGACTGCTGAGGTGTGGTCCGGGTGGGGGCCTTTGCTGCAGGTTGAGGAAACAATGTATAAAGCCTGAGGCCTTGGCAGAACCCTAAGCATCTGAATGAAGAATATGGCCTCTGCTTTCAGATGCTCTCAGTTGAGGTCATTAGTTGCATTTGTGCTTGGCTGCAAGTACTTGTAGGACACAGAAAATGTACTTCTGGCTTTCATTACCACCTGTTAATTGCCTGAAGTTCACCTTCTGGTGTTAAGCTACTATTTAGTCTGAGAATTTTGCATGTTCAGACTCTAAATCGGATTTAATTTTTAAAGCTAATCCGCCTGTTGGAGATTGCGAAAGATGTTTCTGCTAAAGAAAGGTCTTGAATCATTCTTAAAGTGGGCACTTGGGTTCTAACCCCACTCCCAAAGACGCTGCTCCTTCATTAATAGAGCAGGTTGATCTCAGAGGAGCTGATTTTGCCAAATTAGTGGTTGAAAAGGGTTCTGGGGTAGCTTTTTCCAGATAGGATATTATAATGAGTGTGGGTTTTTTTTTTCTTTCTCTTTGTATTAAGATCAGGCCTTTGTGACACTGACCACAAACGATGCCTACGCCAAAGGAGCCTTGGTCCTGGGCTCGTCTCTGAAACAGCACAGGACTACCAGGAAGCTGGCCGTGCTCGCCACCCCGCAGGTCTCAGACTCCATGAGGTGAGGACCTCCCTGCCTGTCTGTCGGTGGGGCTCTGAAGTCTTTATCTCATTTTTGGCATCACTGGGCATTGAGGCCATATCCTTTCTGGGGGTTGAGCACTAGGTGGAGAAAGATCAGAATTGCTGAGTAAGAGATTTCTGGATCTGAAATCTCTGCGTCTGAAACCTCTGCCTAGCTCTTGGGAGCTATTTCAGCTGAGCTCCCTTCTGGAAGGTACTGTTCTGACCCATGCTCTTACTGGTTCCAACTGTGAGAAGGACTCCTCTGTAAGCAAGTCCTCGAGGATGACCCCAGTGAATGTTTTAGTCCAGACATTCCTTTTATGTGGTCACACTTCACTTGCGTTCCTTTTCCAAAATGCAGCAGGGGCCACTTTGTTTCCTGCTTCTAACCAGGGAAACCTCAGGTGGACTGAAAGTAAGTAGCAGTTTTCTCCACTGTCAGTTGGCATTTGTAACCTAAAGATCTGTATTTATCATCTAATAGACTAGAATATTTTCCAGGACTTTCTGAACTAGGGATTGTGCTAAGAGAGCCCCCTGGGGGTGGGGGTGGGGGCAGGGGGACACAAACTCGATTGATTTGTTGGCATTAAACTTTGAAGTATTTGATTGAACTACCTAAATCCTAATACTACAAAAATATCTGGGCACACTAGCAGCTCTGTAGGTGTTTATTTTTGTTTTCCCTCTTAGAAATTGAAAATGCCCTTTTGGTGACTTTTTTACAAGAAATGTAAGCACATACCAAGGACTTCTGAAAAGGCTGCTGTATATAGATAGATATAGATATTTCTCACACCAATAACCTTATTCATAAAGGGTGATTTATAAAAATACTAAAACGACTGTTTCCTCATCTGTACATCCTTATTTGTAGTCTGTTTAGTGAGGATGTGTGCAAGAAGACATGTAGTCTCATGTTCCCCCTTTACTGTGGCAAATGGCTCCCGTGACCATTTATTTTCAAAAAGCTCATGTTTACTGTGTGAATTGGAACATCTTTTTCTACAGTGGTGGACAGATAATACGATACCAGTACCAGTTCTGCATGTTTCATATTGTTATAAGCTTGCAGTGATGTTTTTATGGTATGTGTTCCCCACTCTGAGCTTAGTGTTTTATCTGAGTATACCCCCACTTAACCCACCTCAAGACGGTTCTCTGAAATAAATCTTGAGTTAGTTTTGGGACAGTGGAGAAGTGTTGCACCTCACAAACCAAAGCGAGTGTCTCATTATGCCAGAAGTGCTAAGCATACTGTAATTCTGGTTATATTGGATTCTAAAAATTGGCATCCGAATAACCGAGTCCTTTAGTGTGCTTTGGGACACAGCTCGCTGTCAACTGCTTTAGCAAAAGTGGTTATTTATAGGTTTTATTGTAGGTATTATATGCACTTAGCATCATTTGTAAAACATGCAATAATCAGCAGGAGTATTTCTAATGAAATATCTTTGTTAAATACATAGGTTGTTGTAAAGATGTGCTCTTTCGAAATGGGGGTCACATCTTTTTTTTTTTAAAGATTTTATTTTTATTTATTTGACAGAGTGAGAGAGCACAAGTAGGCAGAGAGGCAGGCAGAGAGAGAGGGGGAAGCAGGCTCCCTGCTGAGCAGAGAGTCTGATATGGGGCTCCATCCCAGGACCTTGAGATCATGACCTGAGCCAGAGGCAGAGGCTTTAACCCACTGAGCCACCCAGGTGCCCCTGGGAGTCACATCTTGACAGGTGGTTTCTATAATTTGCCTGGTATTCCGTGATGCAATAAAAAATAGAAAAGTTCTGCTATCATAATGTTTAAGACAAGTACTTCATTCTCACCAAAGCAATTTTTTATTAGTGAAGTTAGCTGCACATGCAAATTGATACAGTTTGGCCTGAAGTAAATTAAGACCACCTATTTAAGAGATTGTACTATATCAAAGTAACAGATTGCTCTAGTGATTGATGGGTAGACTAATAATACAATTTTACATTAGATGGGTTACTTGTTACTTATCTGAAGACACTAAGCACTGTTTTCTGGATTTTATTTTGGCAGGAAAGTTTTAGAGACGGTCTTTGATGAAGTCATCACCGTAGACGTCTTGGACAGTGGCGATTCTGCACATCTAACCTTGATGAAGAGGCCTGAGCTGGGTGTCACGTTAACTAAACTCCATTGCTGGTCGCTTACGCAATATTCAAAATGTGTGTTCATGGATGCAGATACTCTGGTGAGTGTGGCTTCGGTGACTGGAAAGATGTATATAGTACCTGAGACCAGTTAGGCATTTGAGGAATGCTCTCAAGCCTTGACCTTAAAGTTCAGATAAAGCCACTCGTTGAAAGCATCAGGTGAAGGAGGAGAGTGGGTGCAGGCTACCTGACCTCGGAGTGGTTAAGATCAGCAGCAGATTGCATCTTTTGTGTTGGGTAACTTAGGGAGAACTTAAGAAGAGTATGCTGGGACAGAACATTTCTGTAATGCTTTTCCTCCCCACTTTGAATTAGGTCCTAGCAAATATTGATGATCTCTTTGAGCGAGAAGAATTGTCGGCGGCACCAGACCCAGGGTGGCCTGACTGCTTCAATTCCGGAGTCTTTGTTTATCAGCCTTCAGTTGACACCTACAATCAGCTGCTGCACCTTGCTTCCGAGCAAGGCAGTTTTGATGGTAGGTATCTGTTATCTTTATATTTGATAAGCTGGTTAGTAACTTCTAGGGGCTGTTCTTCTCGGGGATCTAGTTGTTTTCATTCCTGTGCCTGGAAGACAGCAGTTTGTGAGCTGTAGCAAACATTGTCATTTGTGCTCTTGTTGGAAAGACTGTTGTGTGTCTGTGTATGCATATGCATTTTTCTTCTGTAAGTGCTTAAGGTTAAGCTAGGAAGCATTTTTATATATCTGCCTTTAACTGGCTTTCTTGTGTCTAAATTAGAGTATGATAAATGAGCCATGATTATTTAAGAACTCAAAAGACTGTTAAATCAAGAACTGTAACCACTATCTTTCAATCTAAGTGAACTTAACCGGAAGAGCTAACAGGAGGACCAAGCGTTGTTTCCATAGAAATTGGAGGAATAACCCTGATAAGTTGGCTCTCATTCTCTTGGGAAGCATTGGAAAAAAGATAGAAAATTAAGTGATTAATCTCTGTCTCCAAATTCTCATTCCCTCTGAGGCTGCATATAAGACTGGTATTTGCAAGGACAAAGAGCAGAACATTGGCAAAGTCAGCA
>CM052799.1:92712947-92886823 GCA_028533885.1 Nasua narica
TTTTTTTTTTTTTTAACAACAAAATTATCCCAAGACAGAACTCGTCGTTAATGTGCAAAAGCAGCTTTTTCTAAAATTAATGTTAATGGATCTTTTGAATAAAGAAGAAAGCCAGTCATATTAGAGAAGAAGGATCTGCTCTCAGAAGCGGCTCTCTCAGCCGAGACTTACTATCACATACTTGACTTTGTGGCAAAGAGCCCTGAGCTCTGAAGCAGATCCTCGGCACCAGGGGATTCTTCCTTCCGCCCTCCTCTCCAAGGCAGATCTGGGATTGCAGGGAGGAGATCTTTTGAAACCAGCAGAAATGACTTTCCTCAGTTGACAAAAGTTTGGCCCTCAGTAAAGATATGAAGATTCATTTCCATTAACTAGTTAGAAAGGTTAAAGTCATAATCTCAAATTTAAACATTTTAACCTAAGAGATTAAAAGTGTGTCAAATTGCTGAAGTTAAAACATTTTCAGTTATACATAAAACTGAAATTGGATTTTTGTTGTTGCTATTCACAGAAAATAAATCCTGTTTGGTCACTTGACAAAGGATTTGGGATATGCAACTATTGAAATGTCATTGAAAAGGATAAGAAAGCTTAAGTCTCCGTTTTGTGTGACTGGCTAGTTTAAGCTCTATGCCAGGAGCTCTCAATGTGGGGTCGATTTGGCTTCCTAGGGGACATTTGGCAACTTCTGGAGACCTGTTGGGTTTTCACAACTGAAAAGGGTGCTAGTGGCATCTAGTAAGTAGAGGTTTGGGTTGCTGCTGAACATCGTACAATGAACGAGGGCAACCCCCACAGCGGAGGATTACCAGGCCCCGGTTGTTAATAGGGCCAAGGCTGAGAAACTTTGCTCTAGGCCGAGACCTTATATGCTCTAAAACAGTGAGCAGGAATATTTACACCATAATGAATGACAGCATCAGATACGAAGTATGTCTTATTTTAAGCCCTCTTAAATAGGAATAATGTGTTGAATGTTCACTGTGATCAGGACCAAATGCAACTTCACTGACTTTTTTTTTTAAGGCCCATAGAAGGAATAAAAGATGTATTAGTATTTGAGTTCAAAACACTTATTCCTTATTTCTACATCTTATACTAAAACCATGACCTTTGCATAAAAGGAAGGTGAAAGTATTTTTAGCAGAAGTCCACTGTTGGTCTTAACCTTCCCGTCAAAATACAGCTTTCTTCACCTCCTCCGATCAAATTTGAAGGAAGTAGTGTAATCTGCCAGAAACTCAGTGTAAACTGTCAGCTCCAGTAAATAATTCACATTCGAGAATAGACCCAGCAATTTGAAATCCAAATGACTGTAATAGCATAAAGAGAATCAATCCAATTTCTAATCTAAAAGAGTACTCGATTTTGTTGTTGAGAGGTAAGAGAGTTAAGAGTTGGTATCTTTGGATACCAAGCAGTAGTATACCGTGGCAAATTAGCCAGGTTACAATTTTAGAATATAAAACTAATTGATTAACTGGTAGAGACCCCTTTGGATCAACCTTGTTCGAGAATTAAGAGGGACTGGAGGAGTTCATGAATTCATTGTTAAGAAGCCAGGATGTGTGGAAAGTGCCCAACTAGAAAGCACTCTCTGCTTTTTCAGCCAGAATTTTAAACCACTGAGTGAGTCTCTCTGTGCCTGGTAGCACATTTCATTATTCAGCAGCAGGGTTTCCAGGAGCTGGTCTTTCTGTAAGGTGCTCTGTTTAACTGGCTTATTGGTGATGAAGGATTGAATTTTCTCAGTTAATAGAAATGCTTAATTGAAGGAGTTGAAAATTTCAATTATGTAGTTGGGAACTTATGGTTATTCTCAATATGTTGTTTAAATTCTACAGAAGAATAGAATAGCATCTTCTAAATGAAAGGTAGTTTTCCCTTTGTGTTGGTAAGCTTTACTTACCAGAGAAAGCCCACAACATACTGAGGGCGCCTGTTCCATTCTGGAGTTTACTTTCTTATTGAGTTAATACCTGTGCGACGTAAAGACTTACTGGACTGGCACTTAACATTTTATCATGAGCTACATCTTTTTTTCTTTCTTTCTTTCTTTTCTTTTTTTTTTTTAAGATTTTTTTTAGTTTATTCATAGTAGAGATACAGAGACAGAGCGCAAGCAGGGGGAGAGGCAGGGGAGAGGGAGAAGCAGAAGCAGACTACCCGCTGAGTTGGGAGCCCCATGTGGGGCTTGATCGCAGGACCTGGAGATCGTGACCTGAGCGAAAGGCAGACGCTTTACCGTCTGAGCCACCCAGGTGCCTCTACATCTCTTTTTCTAATGGCAGTAGGAACCTTGCTTTACTTCAAGTTTCCAGTGCAGTGTGCAATTTTGTTTAGATGTCCTGTCATAGGCACTGAGATATGAACGTCTTCAGATGTTTCACATTTTATAATATCTGCAGATATTTGCCATCCCTCTTCATCACCCAGTTTTCCTGAACAGGGGGCTTAGGTCCCAGTATTTTTAGATCTGTATTAAAGGAAACCCATTTGTAGATGATTGTATCTCAGTCTGAATATCTCGCAAGTCCTGCTTAATCTCTTGCATACGTTCAACAAAAACTATGGGGCCGGGTGTCCACTGACAAGCCAGGGAGGCTGCTGGTGGCTGAGTGTTTGCAGCTGCCTTTCCAGCCCTTCTGCGGCAGAGGAATGTGACTGGAATGCCTCTAATCATCAGCCCCCTAATGACTACCCCTCCCCATGCCTCTGGCCAAGAGAATAACCGGACCATGGCCAGTCCTGCGAGATACCTTGACTTCTCCCTTCCTTCCAAATATATAGAGTATTAGAATTTAGAGCTAGTGACTGTGCACCTCATTCATGGCTGAATTCTAATTTTCTGTAGTGAAGTGTCTAAGTTCCTATACTGTTTGTGTTCGCAAACTGTCTTGGCACTTACTTCATAACTGAAGTTACATGTTTCCTGGTTGAACAATAGCTATTGTGAAATATCTGCACACTAACATTTTACAGAATGTGACAAGATCAGGTTAATTCGGGGTTTGTTAGTGGTGAGAGGAAGAGAGAGGCTGTATTAGATACTACTGATCATCGGTTTTCTCTCCTCATACTCATGTGCAACAAGGATGATGCACTTCGCCCTTGAGGAAATTCATCTGAATGCAAGTTGAGGTTTACTTTCTTTTCCCCTGCTACTCTAAAGTAACCTAAATTAAGGGTGCTTGTACAGTTGAAGAGTTTAGTGCTTGAGAATTGCTGTATGTTAAATTTTATCTGTATGTGTTAGTTTCAAAAACCTAAGACAAAAAGGAATTTAGGGGCGCCTGGGTGGCTCAGTGAGTTAAGGCCTCTGCCTTCGGCTCAGGTCATGATCTCGGGGTCCTGGGATCGAGCCCCACATTGGGCTCTCTGCTTGGGGGGGAGCCTGCTTCCCCCTCTCTCTCTGCCTGCCTCTCTGCCTACTTGTGATCTCTCTGTCAAATAAATAAATAAAATCTTTAAAAAAAAAAGGAATTTATATTTTCCAATTTGGATTTTTTTTGGTTTTGGTTTTTTTTTTTTTAAGATTTTATTTGTCAGCACAAGCAAGGGGAGCGGCAGGCAGAGGGAGAAGCAGGCTCCCCGCTGAGCAGGGAGCCCTACATGGGGCTCGATCCCAGGACCTGGGATCATGACCTGAGCCACTCCCCAGTGTCCCTCGAGTGTTTTGTTGTTGTTGTTGTTGTTTTTAACTTGGGGACTGACTTTACTGTAGCCTAAATACCCTAAGCTATTTATTGGAGTAATGAAATTTTGGTCAATAGTTGAATTTTCAGAAAGAATAGGAGACAGTAAATTGGTGATTAAATGTTAGGTATGATTTTACTTTAGGCAGAATCCAAGACCTGCCGTGAGGTCCTTATACCTATATGTTCCATATCCTAAGTGGTCACTGAGCCCCTTAAACTGGAAGATGTATTTTTTGTGCTTGCAGATGTAGAAAACCAGGAGAATATAAGTTTTTACAACTTTAACAGAGAAGATTTGGTGTTAAATCCTTATAAAGTGTAAAATTGACCCCACTGCTACCTCCTTCAATCTTTGTAGTTACTTAGGCTTCAAACTGGACCTGCCCCCAAAAGGAGTGAAGGTGAGAGGTATTTCCAAATAACACTTGTCCAGCCCAAATCAGCTCAGAAATCCCAGGGCGCCTCCCCGGGTCGGCTGACTTGGTGGCTTCTCCCTTGCCGGTGGCCCACGACGGGCTTGCCCCAGCTGCCCTGACGGGAGGCTGCTGGGACCTCGGAGAGTACTTCAGCAGCTGCTTTGAAAATTACTCTGCTCTCTTGCACTTACAGCATTTAACTGATAGCTTGAGTAACAAGTATCTTGAATAAGTAAAAATGAAAAGCAGAAGTCTTAACATGTAACAGTAAGACAAGTGAGCACCCAGGTTTTTTCTCAAGAGCTGTTTTTACCTCCTTGTACCCATGAGTATTTCTTTTAACTTAGCCATCTGTTTGTCTCTAGCCTTGTAAGCCGCGGAGCTCATGAACCCTGTGAGAAATGGAGACGGGGGACAGGACTAACCCGTTACATGTGTACAGGCCCTCAAACTGGTCCTCCTCCTTCACTTCTTTCCCACCAGTCCTCACTTGTTCACTCATTCATGTGTTCTTGTAGCAGATCGCTCTTGAGGGCCTGCTGTGTCACTGGTGCTGGGAGCCCCTGTCGTCACGTTCAGGACGGCAGCCTGGCCAGCGTTCCGTAGCCGGGGCCAGAGCCTGGCCTGAGCCAGACAGTGTTCCTCCACTCTGTGGCCGGGTCGTGTGTGTGGTTTTTCCCCTTCCCTCCCCACTCCCAATTACTCCATTCTGCAGCATTCACGAAAATGAATCCTGATAGCGATACAGGTTGGAGGAGAATCTCTAGGACGTGGCCCTTATTACAGATTAATTACTTAAAATTCATTCCTCTGAGTAGAAAATAGCTGATAACAGTCCTCATCCTACAGATAAGGAAATGGAGGCTCAAGTCTGCTATCTCGACAGCGTCTTGCTCTTCTCCCCTGAACCACGATATCTAGAAGTACTTTGTCTTTCTAAATCAGCTGCACAGTTAAGAGTCTTGCATTGTTTTCTGAGTCTGGAAGCATTCTTGGAAACATTACTCTCTACATTTCTGTAGCCCACTTAGCATTTAAATAATTTTAGGTACTAATCTGGGCAAGATGTTAAGTTTAATGACCAGCAATAGACTGGTAAATAATTCAGATTCTTATCCCTGCCTCTATAAAGCTATGAGATCTTACAGAAATTTAATAACTAATTATCTAACTAATCATGTAATTGTGATTCTGATAAATTCAGAGTGCTAAGAGAATCTAGACTAGGAAGACCTCCCTTAAATTAAGAAAGTGAAATTTAGGCCAAGAATAAATATTCCTTGCATTTATATGTTATTTAATTAACATCTTGATTATTAAGGATCTCTTTCTAAAAAAGATTTTATTAGACAGCACATGAGAAGGGCATGCACAAGTGGGGGGGGGGGCAGAGGGTTGGGGAGGGAGAAGCAGGCTCCCCACTGAGCTGGGAACCTGACTTGAGGGGGGTGGTGATATGCAGTGATAGTGAGACCCAAGCTCCAAGTGCCTAGATTTCCACGAGCCACCTGGGGTTCATCTCATGATCCTTGATAAACCTCATAGAAATATTCCCAAGATCTGGGCCATTCATAGACTATAATCCTTGGCATGCTTGCTATAGGCAGAAGTGCTGATACGAGTAGATTGTGGATGTCAGTGTTAACAAAGCAAGTCACATTTTCATTTCAGTGCTTGCCTATGTCACTATAAAGTATTAAGCATATTTTACTTTAAATTCTTTGCTTAAGAGGAGAGGATATCTGCTCCTCTGCCCCTTTATTAGATTGAGAACCATTTGAGAGCTGCAGTCTAACTTATTAATCATTCTAATCGTAATGCCTATACCTAATTTATGTTACTTCAGACATTTTCTATAGAAATGACAGTACAAGCTGCATTCTCCAATTAAAAAAAAAAAAAAAGTAATTCCTTAGAAGATTCTAAACCAGTGCTTCACATATTCTAATATGCAAAGAAATCACCTAGGGGTTGAAACGTGGATTCAGATTCTGTAAGTCTGGGTTGAGACTTAACCTTCTGCATTTCTGTCAAGCTCCCATGATGCCTGTGGTGCTGGAACCTGGACCGCTTGGCCTAGGACGATTCTAGAGGGCACATTCCTGTGGCTGAGCTACTAGGGGTCGTGTTTAAACCAGAGCTGACCCACCCTCCCTGCTATCCAGAGGAGGCAGCCCAAGTGCCAACAAACTATGGAAGGGCACAAAAACAAATGCACACATTTGAAAGACAGCACTCAACTCCATTTCTGTTTTACAAGATAGCCGGAGTTTCTGGCGAATGCTGTGATGTGTTGTCTGTGGTTACTGGGTTCAAGACCCTGCTCAGAGGACCTGGAAAATACTGAGTGGTTGCAAGGTTATGACTATCCGTGGGCAGCCAGGTGGAAGGATGAGGCAGAATCTGATACTTGCTTTTGTTTGCAAAACAGGTGCTATGTGTCCCTTGTCCCATTTCCTTTGTCTCTTACCTGTGTTGCCGCGCCCTGGCCTGTGGATCACAGCTGCTGGTGATGTCTCCTAATCGAGTTTGTCGGTTCAGAGATGATTGAGATTAGAAGTGTCTTAAGCTGTCAGGATAAATAAAGCTGCCTCCGGAAGTCTGACTGAATGTACTGGACTAAAAAGTCCTGAGGGTTTTGTAGTGGAAATCCAGCAGTCTTCATAGCATCCCTGTATGTCTTGTAGTGTGGACATGCCGAGATTTGCATTCTGCTTTGAATTGTGCTCTAATTTAGGGACTTCTCAAAAGACGGTATTGATAATGCTATGCAGATTTTTCTGATGAGGTTAAAACATTTGCCTGACCTTAAAATGTGGAACTGTGCACTTGGAAAAAGATGTTTGAAATGCTAAACTTAAAAGTTAATGTAAAAAGCTACAGACTTTTAGGTGATGTTTAATTCTATTTTTAATCCACAATTTTGGGCTGGAAGTTGACCCTCTGTCATCACACAATGAGGTCGGAGGCCATGGACCTTGTATGCTCTATGCTGTCCCCTCTAGAGGCAAGGTCCCTGTTGACCGTTTAAGGATTTGCCAGTTGAATGCGTACGACTGACTCAGGTCTTCCCGGCCCGTTCCACCTCTTGCTGGTTTCCTGTGCCGCTGGTGCTGCTCGATCCTGCTATGGCACAGGGCTGAGGGACTGATGAGGTTTGTAGGGTACTTGAGAGTAAACGGAAACAGCCTATGGTGGCCAGGGGCAGCTGGCCAGGGGCTTTGAGGGATCAACAGCTCCGACTTCTGTTTCCCGGGATCATCCTGTCCGATTGGGAAGTTCGGCTTTACAACTACTATTCTGACCTTCATGGAATTAGATTTCTTCATTGTCCTACATGTCGTCAGTAGTCCTTTTCAGTGGAAATGCTCAATTTTAAAAAGGTCTTCTAATGTGGCACTAAAAAAAACTAGTAGAAAAATATATATGGCATGATGCCCAATTTTCCGAAGTTCAGAAACAAGTGAAACTACCTGTGTTTGGGGATACATATCATGTAGTAAAACCAAGAAATCATGACCATTACAAACAAAATTCACCATTAGTTCTGGGGGAGGGGCAGTGGGATTGGATTAGGTAGCCCACACAGAATTTAAGCAGCACTGGTAACATTCGAGTTCTTAAATTGGGTATTAGATAGAGTTTTATAATTAATGTTTTATAAACTACACATATATATTTTTTCTTTTGATAGTATATTTTATAATGTTAACAGGTAAAGGATATTTAGAAAAGGTCTGGGCACAATCTCGATCTTGTCCCTCATCATATTATTTTAAAATTATAAAAATACAGCTTTATTAAGGAAAAGTCAGCACCCACCAGTCCCCTTATACAATTACTGTTGTTTCATTTATTTTCTTCCGATCTGAATGTTTATGTTCTTAGTTATGATAATGATGTCTGTCTCTATGTATCTTTATACTGCTTGGTGGACTGATGGTCATTATAGCCCTTAGTTTTTAACGTCTGAAGAATATTCCCACAAACGTAAGTAGCATAATGTACTAACCATTCGTCTTTGGTGGAATATTCAAGTTTTTTCAACTTTTCTGCTATTACAGAACATCTTCAAGTTTATTGCATTCGTCCCACAAGTAATTTATGTATGTGTAAGGCCTTCTGCTATGTGCTAGAATTACAGTAATAAGCAAAAAGCCATAGTCTCTGTCCTTGTGGAATTTAGAATCTAATGGCTAATGGCTCTTGATTATATTTTGTATTTTAAGCACATTAATTCTCAGACTTCCAAATATTTTTTTTGAGAGAATAGTAGATACACATGCAGTTGTAAGAAATACATAAAGTTCCCATGTATCCTTCCCCCAGTTTCCCTAATGGTAACATCTCCATTCCACAAATAGGAGATTGACATTGATATAATCCGTCAGCTTTATTCAGATTCAGTAGTTTTGAGAGTTTTACATGTTGTGTGTTTGTGTGTGCATATGGTTTTTCTGTGCTGTTTTATTACGTGCATAGTTTGGTGTGACTACAAGTCGAGACGGAACAGTTCTGTCACTGGGACCCCATGCTGGTCTTGTAGCCATGGCTGCTTCTCCTCCATTCTCTCCCCCTCCTGGACCCCTGACAACCACAGATCTGTTCTCTCTGTTTATGATTTCGTAGTGTAAAGGATATTATATAGCTGGCACAGTAGGACTGGATTTTTTTCACGCAGCATAATTCTCTTGAGATCCATCTAAGTTGCTTTGGGTATGCATAGTTTTTCCCTTCATATTGTTGAGTAATGCTTCATTGTATGGAGATATCACCTTCCTACACCTGTTGAAGGACATTTGGACTATTTCCAGTTTTGTGCTGTTATGAGTAAAGCTGCTATGAACATTTCCTCAACCTTTTTTTTTGATGATTGCAGGTGAAAGGAAATTAGTAAGACTTCAGGCTTCTGTACCTCAGACACCAGTGTTTATGCCCACATTTGGGGTGTCTCGGTAGAATCTTGGTAGAATCCAAAGTAAGCCACTGATGGATAGTATGGTGTTTTGGCTCCAATATTTAATATTCTGTATCTCAAAATATGTTGTCAATATAGCTAAACTTGGTTTTTTTTTTTCATGTAACCAGTGAAGCGCATCCTGTCACCATCTTTATTGTCCTTCAGAATTTATGAGGGTAAAGTTTCAATTTCTCTGTTGAGCTATTTGTCCCTTGAGGAATGAGGACCCATCCAAGTCCCCTAATATGAAGAAGTTGCTCCACAGACATTTGTTCAATAAATGCCTTTGATCCATAGAGTTGCCTGAGGATATTTGGAAAGGATGAGATACAGAGAGGAGGGCTAAGGTACACTTGGACTTCAAACCGAATGCTTTGATCTTACTACCTAGTTCCAAATATTAAGTAATCTCCAGATTTTTAAAGTCGCTTTTAAAACTAATGAAAACCAAGTAATAATGAAAGCCAATTGGGCCTATTGTATATTTAAGAAGAAAACTGGGTCTTGGGCCAAAGCTGACTAAAGAAGGAGATAACTGCTCAGTGTAGCAGCCTTGCACACTTTGGAAGAGCAAGATTCTCCCTGCCCACTATCTCCCACTTGCACACACGAGTGCACGCACACACACACCACCCACCCAAGCTGCTGTTTTGCTGTTCGGAAGACTCTTATTCTGTGCATGTTTTCCGAAATCTCATGAGCCTGAAACAGAAAGGACATGGGTTATGGGGCAGAATATGTTTTGAGGTAGCTCATTGACCTGTTTGGTTACTTGTGTGTTTATGATTTAGGTTAGACACTTAGCTGTTTAGATTTTATTTCTTTTGAATGAATGGCCATGGTTGTCACTTTCCAAAGAAGACTTAAAGATCAGGAACCCCCAAAGGCTAAGCAAACACTGTGCTGTGTGGTGGTGGCTGACCTTGGTCCCAGTTATGACTGACCTGTACCTGTCCAGAGGCTTGGTCAGTGGTAGGAGAATATGCCAGGGTGACATGCCTTTCTGGGCTTCTGTCCATGAGCCAACAGTTGGGGGCTCTGGAAAACCATTCCATTAACCCAGTTTGCTCTCTTTTGCTTTTTACCACCCCTGCCCCCGTAGCTCTTAAATCCTAAAACCCTGAACTGGGCATAAAGTCTATAGTCTGAGTCCTGCGTGGTCTGGTCCATACCTACCTACATCTCTGAGACCCACCCTTCCCTCCATGTACACAGGCCAGCTTCCAGGTCTTTCCACAACTTCCTGTTCCTGCCTACCTCACATCTTTGGTACATGCTATTTGTTCTGCCTGAAACACCATCTGCCCTCCTCCTCTCCCCTGTATCTGTCAAGTGCTCCCGTGTACCCCTCAGATCTTGGCTTCAGTACAGCTTCCTCATGGACGCCTTCCCTGACACATCACGAGTTCTCGAGCCACTTCCTCACGCCTCATAGCACCTAGCACTTGGCCGCTCTCCTCCCATCTGTGATGATGTTTATTGACTTCTCGTTTGCTGGTACCAGTGTCTCCTCCCTCCTCCTGTCCTGCCCCTCCTGGAGATGGTGGCCATTTCTCTGTTCCCTGTTGACTTCAGGGTCCAGCACACAGCAGCTCGGTAAATATTTGTTGAATTCATGAATTAACTCAGGAAAATGACCTTAGTCGGCTTAACACAGAATTTCTTATTTTAAAAATGGAATCTATACCTATTTTTAAAGATCCAGCTATGTGTTCCTATAAAATTATTGACCTGTTTCTGAAGTTTGACTGTAATTCATTTTTGCTTTCTTTCAGGCGGGGACCAGGGTTTACTGAACACATTTTTTAACAGCTGGGCAACAACAGATATCAGAAAACACCTGCCATTTATTTATAACCTAAGCAGCGTTTCTATATATTCCTACCTCCCAGCATTTAAAGCGTAAGTGCAAATGGTTTAACTCTTGTTGGGGGTGGTCAGGGCAGGGGAGTGGGATTTAAAACTTGGGGGGGTTCCTCATTGTCATTCTGAGGTCAGTAACAGGTGGGAACTTTGAGGGAAGTCTTTCTCTTATGAGAAGCATGGCTGTCGTGGAGAAAGGCCTTGATGTTATCAGTCAGTTTGTTTGGTGTAACCCCGAGGGCACTTTACCACCTTATAGGAAAAGGTTCCCATTTGTTCCTGGGGTGCCACGCCCTCTCTTCAGTCATCCCTCTGTCACAGTCATGAATGCATAGCGGGCACAAACCCAGCTTCTGTGTCATAGTGACTGCTAAGCTTCAGTTCCTGTACCTCTAAGGTGAGGATGTTAACAGCGTCCTCCGTGGTGATTGTAGAGACGAAGCAGGATGCCGGCCACAGGGTACGGTCCCGGTCCCGGTCCCGGGCAGGGGCTGCGGAGCCGAGCTCTCTCGTTCACGTTGTGGAGTAGCTTCTTCCTGGTTGGTGACTGGTGACTGAACTTCTCTGCCTCAGGGTCCTCCAAAGCTAATTGTGATCATTAAGGGAGGTAATCCCATGAGGTGGGTAGGAGACGGCCTGGCCTACCCTTAGCACTCAGTAAATGTCAGATGATTAGTCCTTTTTGTTTGAGAGGTGTTCTAGCAGTCAGCGTCATCTCTGAAGCCAGAAAGGCAGGGTGTGTGTTCTCACTCTGCCACTCAACCACTCAGTGGTTTAGCCCTGTGTCTCAGTTTATCCGTATGCAAAATGACAAGGAAAATGAGACCTACCCCGTAGAGTTGTCATGAGGATGCCGTGAGTTCAGACAGGCATAAAGCTCTCCGTGGACACCTTGGTTTGGGCAGTGTTGTTTGGCCCTCCCCCAGTGTGGTTCTAATTCAGCGGTTAATACAGCCTAGTTGCAGGGCTGGTCTCACTGAACAGGTCCCGGGCCCTGTTCTTTAGCCTCTGACTCATTTGGGTCGAACGAAGATGATGATTCAGGTCTCTTGAGCAGGGGCCAAGCTGTCAGGTTGATCCTGAGACACAGCCGTGAGCAGCAAAGCTCTCTTGTTGAGTTGGGCTCGGCTCTGCAGTCTCTGTCCCACACGGGCATTCCTGAGCGAGCAGAAAACAAAAGGGCCTTTCTCTCCTCATATTTCATTATCCAGAGTCCTCTCTGGATGGGACCACATTACTATGGTCTCCCACCACAATAATGAGCGCGTGTGGCTCTTTGTGGCAGAAGTGTTTCCTTTTCTGTTCTTTTCTGGGCAAACTCTGACAACATTTCCCCAGATAAGGGTTAGAAGTAGCTTGTGTTCTTTCCTCCCTAACCGTTCTCTTGGCATATGTCTCTGACATATTACAGCCTCTTGATTGTCTCCCCTCTCTAGAATGAAGCAGGCAAACTCTCAAATCTACCAACTGTCGTCCGAGTAACACCAATCGAACAGGATTCACTATCGAGGGGTGGATTTGGAGAAACTTTTTTTTCTCGGCCTCTCCGTCCTTGGCCTTGTCAAATACCAGCCTGTCTGGGCTTGGAAACGTGGGCCTGAGGCTCTTCAGTCTTACTGCCTCATAACTAACCCGCAGCTTTGCACCGTGCTCCCACAGACCGTGAGAGCTCGATCCCCTAGAAGGGAATTTGTGATAATAGGGCAGTTGGTTAATGTAGTTGACTAGACTCCGTTGAGCAAGCGAGAAGATGAGAGGGTGGGGGAGAAAGAATCATCAGTAGCGTGAGCGCTTCTGCCCGCCGTCCCGCTTAATCCTGCCCAGTGAGCATGTGTCCTGGGATGACTCTGCTGGGGAGACCTGACTCTCATCTCCTTCCAGCCGGGCCTCGCTCCCCAGAGTCAACCCGAGTGTTCAGAGATTTGTGGTTCTCCTGTAATGTGGCCCCCGGTGCCTAGCAACTATCTCCCCTATGGTTCATTTGGACTCCATCTGATTTTCACCCTAATGCCGAAACTGAACACGCTGCACCTTTCAGTCGCCTGGTTTGCACAGACACTGTTTGCATTTATTTTGTTTTGACAAGAACAAGAAGCGGGTAAAGCAGAGTGAAGGGTTTTTTTTTGGGGGGGGAGGGGGAGTGGACAGACTTATTTGCTAGAATCAGGTCCCCTCTCGCAGGAACCCAGTTTTTATATCCTCCGAATGAATTTCCCAGAAAAATAGTTTGAGATCTAAATGACCAAAATGGTTAGGGTGGTGGTTCTTCCAGGCACAACAAATTCGTGCTAATTTTGGAAATCTCCTTGGTTCTCTGCCATAAGCATGGAGTACATGACGCGCTGGGGAGGCTGGGAGCAGCTCCCTCCATGAGCTGCCCTCGGCTCGCCCCCGTGGCCCCGCAGGAGCTGCTGCGCCTTGGCGCAGCCGGCCCTTGGGGGTGTCCGCTGCACACTTCTGTGATAAGACTTTTCGGAGTGCCGCTTTCTCTCACCCCGTCGCTGCCTATTTGGGAATGTGGAAACCCCATCAAAGAACTCCTTTTTCCCTTCCCTCTGCCAGAAAATGCATTTGTTTTTCTTGCAGAGATCTACCTCCAGAGACCTTTTTCATACCATGGGGAAGGGCTCAAAAGACAGTTCTATTCCTTTTTTGTTCCGAGTGAATGTCAGATTGTGACCCAGATCTTCTAAGCCGAAGTGGATGATCGTGAACCCTCAGGCTGCTAGAGCTCCCCCAGGGATCGCCCCGTGGGCCTCTGGGCACTCGTCGTGCATGGAGTGCCCCGTTGCTGGGCTCAGGGTCACCTTAGGGTCTCTAGGACTTGGTGGCCCTGTGGCGTGCTGGCCTTCCCTAGGACGCCAGGTGGGTGGTGGCAGGTAGAGTGAGAGACTGTGGAGGCTTCAGAGCAACTTGGGCTTGGTGGAGCGAGTGACAGTCTGTCTGGGCAGCCCCAGGCAGCCGTGTGCCGCGAGGTCACGGTGGCAGTATTTAGCTGCCCCAGAATCTTAGAACCGTGGGCATCCTCAAACACATGCTGCACTTAGAACAGTGCAGCCTTGCCGTTTTATGTGGAGTTTTTGCTAAAGGATGGCCCAGTATGAATCTTATTTGGCAAATGAATTTGAGCTGTGAAGGCAGCACCTTTCCCTGCACACCATTTAGATGAACAAAGGAAACACTTACTAGTGTCACCACTGTGAAAGAATACTCAAACATAGCTTCTGAAAATAAAAATTAGTGCTGTTTTCTATAATAGAAGATCCTCTTTAACACAGCATTATTTGAGAGTGGAAATGCTCGATTTAGTAACTTTTAAGGTAATTTGTAATATGTGAATTGAGAAACAAGTTCATAAATGCATTTCTTAATGAAGTATTTTGAAAGTGCCTAGCATCATGTTTAGGAAATAGTAGGCATTTAGTCAATATGAGTTTCTTTTTGATTTTCCTCACCTGGAGGCCCTCTTTTATTCGTGTAGGTTAGAATCTGGCTCGTGCATAGCACTAGGCAAAATCTCATCAGCCTTTTTTAAAATCAGTCATTTAGCTCTGTTTTAGTTTTCTATTCTGTCTATTGACTAAAAGCTGTTTTTTGGCCTTTTGTGCCATAATAAAATGGGCCCAAAGGACAGAAAAAGAGTTCTCTGTATTGCTTCACATTGCCAAATTAATTAGCTCTTGATTGGCTCCAGAGCTTGTTTTACCAGATAATTTCAAAATATTTTAACCTGATCTTTTTACTTGAGTTCAGGTATGATCTGAGGCCTGTCCTGGTCTAGTCTCAGAAAGTAGGTCTAGAAACCTTAAAGATTTCTCTCCATTTGCTTACCGCTTTAAATTCTTCTGAGGATATTTGCATCCACTGTTTCTTTTTCAGGAATGTGGCTTATTCACTAAGACCTCATCAAACCTCTTTAAAAAGCATTATTTTCCAAAAATGAAATGAACCTTCAGGGTCCTGAATTCTGTTGTTCTTGCATCTTTCTGATTGGACTGATTTTCTTTTTTCCTCGACCCCTGAGACACCCTTAGGTCCGGCTCCCCACTGTGACTATTGTCACCGATGCCACAGCCTTTCTGTGTTCGTTACTTTCACACTCTTAACATCTTCACCTAGAACGCTGAGGCCTCGGAGTTTGGGTCCATCTTATTTCGTCAGCCGTCTCTTTGTCCACTTGCCTGTCTGGTTGGTTGGCGGCCGCCGCCCGCAGGGGGCCCCCAGCCGAATGAGGAAGCGCTAGTCTGCTCGGCCTGCGACCTGCGACCTCGCACGTGTGGAGAGTTGCCCGGAGGTCACGTGGCGTGGTCCGTCATGATTTGAGTGTGAGAGGAGAATCCGGCCGTGGTTGCCCAGCTGTCTCGTTCCTCCTTTGTGGGTGTCAGGAATCCCTGTTAGGCCCCAGGTCCCCCAGTGTCCAGCGTGGCCGTCTGGTCTTCCAGCCTCCTCTCTGTTTATCAGGCCATGTGTCCTCCCTTCTTACTGCTGCCTGTCCCGCTCCCCTCCCTCAGCTCCTGTCCCCGAGGGGAGCCGTCCCCATCAGACCGAGCCCAGCCGCTAGAGGCCGCCCTGACAGCGCGCCAGAAGGGCACGAGGAGGGGTCCAAGGAGGGGTCCCTCGGCAGAGGTCTGAGTGAGAGACGTCCTCAGGAGGAGATGGGGCTCGGGGAGGAGAAGACCTACCGTCCTCCGGGTCTCAGACTGCCGGGCCACAGGCTCTCCTTGTCCCCCAGATATGTTTTGTCTTCCTTACGTAGTCATCTTCTTTTTTTTCTAACTCAGGTACCAATGCTTAAAAATCAGAGAATTCCACATGAAACCTAGATTTTCAACTTCTTTTGAAAAAAAAAAAAATCAGGTATTTGGAGAAGGATGTCCAGTGACTGTTAAAGTTTGGGGCCTCAAGCAGTTGGAAGCATGGGGGCAAGCAGGTTTGTAGGGACAGGGCTTGACCAGAGATGGATTGAATGTATCCAGTTTGGGAAGCATTACGTTTGGGGGGCGTGCAAAGCATCCTAGGGAAAATGGGGAGTAGGCAAGTAGATGTAAGAGTGGGGAGTTGCAGGGAGAGGTCTGGGTGAGACCTATGGGAGTGTCCGCATAAAAGTGCTGTTTATAGCCATGAGGCAGGATGATGTCACCCAGAGAGTGACTGTGATAGAAGAGTCCTGAAGACTGAGCCCTAAAACAGGAAAATGTGGAGGAGCAGGGCCCTGCGACAGAGAACAGTGAGTCAAGAGGGGACCCAGGAAGGTGAGGTGCTGCACAAGCAGCCGGAGAAAACGTTCCAGGCAGGAGGGAGGGACCCGTCCGTGTCAGACCTTGTTGAGAATTGGCACCGACCTGGAATGGGGAGGTCACTGGGGGACCTCGACAAGAGCACGTCCGGTGGAGTGGTGGGAGCAAGCCTGATTGAAGTGGGTCCACGAGAATGGAGAGTCAGAGACCGTGAATGTAGAAAACTCCTTCTAAAGCACTTTCTTTAAGAGGGAGCAGAGAAATGGGCCGGCAGCTGGACAGGGATGTGGGATCCGGAGAGGGTAGCAGAGATGGTTTTTTTGAAGGTGGGAGAAGTTAAGGCATGATGGTCTATGGATGGGAATGGTTAAGAGAAGCCAGAGAGGGTGCTCCAACAATGCAGAAACCCGAAGGGGGACTTTCCGAAGTCGGGGCCTGGGGTAGCTGAAAGGGCGTGCGTCCAGGGGGGGAGGGGGTGGAGGTCGGTGTCAGGTAAGAGCCAGGACAGCTTGTTCTTGTGACGTGAAGGAAGGCAGAGTGTGGAGACGCAGATGAAGGCAGCTGGGCATATTTTTTGGTTGAGTGAATGGTAGAGCAAGCAGTCGGCCGGGAGGGACTGAGATTGACACACTGTCCCTAGGAAAGTCTCCATGGTGGCCTGGAGTCGTAGGGTGTCCTTGGCCTACTCGGTGAGGACAGGCCTCCGTGGTAGGGGCAGTAGTCGACTAGGTCCTCCTCTAGGTGATGAGAGTCCACGCTTGAATACCGATGTTGTTCTGATGTCCGGGGCATGAGTGGGAGGGTCATTTAGCTGGAAAAGCAAGGAAAAGTCAGGGCGGTCCCTGGTGGCCACAGTTCTTTGCTGCTGGGTGGCAGCTGTCTTTTGGTGACGCAGCATGGGCTCACTTGTGCTCCGTGCTCCCGACGCTCAGCAGATCCCCTCCTCTGCGTGGCCAGCCCACCCTTTGGGCACTTATGCTCATGACGCTTGGTGTAGACCGTGAGTGAGTGGGTGAAAGGAGGAATTTGGGGGTGAGCGGGAGAGGGGGCTGACTGGTCGTAGGGAAGCGATGGTGCAGGAGAGGGAGGCTGAGGAGGCGCGGGGGTGAGTGGCCTTGTGCCAGAGAACATGAGTCACGGAGGTGGGGGGAGGAGGGCTGGCCCTGCTTGCAGACGAAGGCCTGCAGGCCCAGCTGCATTTCTTCTTCTCAGCGCCTCATTGAACATCCCGAACAAATTGCTCTGTGAGACGTCAGAGGGCTCCTGTGTGCACCGTCACGGGGTAGTTCCGTTTCCATTCTGAACAATTCTGTAGTCTCATCCACACGTTACCAGCTGCTGAACTGGTCGTGAAAGTTCTATCTGATCTGTTGGTAACATCAGGTCACAGGGATTATTTGAACGGCTAACATAAGCAGTATTATTGCTGGCCCAGGTTCAAACTATGTCTTGTGATCTGGACGTCTCTTTTGAGACTCTATCAAGTTAAAATTAGAACACTTATTTTAAGAGATGTATGCAAGCTGAGACAAATCCCCGTTACTGGGTCAGAATGAATGGCTCTTAGTAATTTAGAGGCAATTGTAATATGTACCCAGTCTTGTTTTTTGTTTTTTGTTTTTTTTTATTCCTGGCTGGCAATTTGGTGGATAAATCAGGCAGTGAGTCAGTGAATCTTCTCGGTATCCTTGTTCTGGGTCGAGGTCGGTTGAACTTTATCTTTTGACATCAGTATTTCCCCTTCTTATTTGTCAGCTGTTTTGCCTTTAGCCAGGCAACATAAATTTTGGCTGGTACCTGTGTGTGGCCTTTGGTGAGAGAGAGCCAAAACAAGAAAAATATCATGAGTTTACCTTCTCTAAGGAATATCCCCAAATTTGTACTTAGGCCAAAATATTCTTATTTATTTATTTATTTATTTTTAAGATTTTTATTTATTTGACAGAGAGAGACATCACAAGTAGGCAGAGAGGCAGGAGAGAGGGGGAAGCAGGCTCCCCGCTGAGCAGGGAGCCCGATGCGGGGCTTGATCCCAGGACCCCGAGATCATGACCTGAGCCGGAGACAGAGGCTTTAACCCACTGAGCCACCCAGGCGCCCCCAAAATATTCTTTTAAGCAAAAAAGTAATTTACCTCTTTACTTAGGACCTGTTCTCTTACTTCATTTTGATATGGTTATTTTGGATTTTCATAAATAATTGAAGAGTACTTGGGGTGCGTGGGTATGGCTCAGTCGGTGAAGGGTCCGAATCTTGATCTCTGCTCAGGTCTGACTCTTGGGGTCATGAGTTCAAGCCCTGTGTTGGGCTCCATGCTGGGCTTTGAGCCTACTTAACAAAAAAATAATAAAATTAAATAAAACTGAAGAGTAGAATTGATTAAAATGATAGAAAGTGATTTTTCAAAACATTCCTCAGGAAGCAGGATCAAGACCTAAAAATAATTACATGAAATCCATATCTAGATTAATTGAAATTCTAGATACAAAAACAGCGTTTGGGATCTTTTGCTCATGGTTTTTGCAAACTATTTTATTAGGAAAGCTAATAGAACAAGCCCTTCAGGCTGCTTTGCTGTGTAAATAAGTAATTGTTCTGTTTGTACAGTTAGAGCATCGTCGTATAGTTTTACCCGTGTCACTCACACCCTTCGCGGAAGGTGGCCAGTGTCGGGCCTGACTGTAGCCCTTCCGCCAGGCCGAGGGCAGCCCTAGGCACTCTCCAGAGCATCCTTGTGTGTGACTACCTTACGCAAAACGGGAAGTCCGTCTTCTCTTCCCTCCCGCTTTCCTATCAGCGCCCCATGTCTCCCACTTAACAGCTGCCTTACTTTGCACCCTGCCCCCATCCCCCCACCCTCCCAGGGCCTGTGGGCTGACCAGAACCTTCCATGTTCAGTGACTCACCCAGGCCCGTGCTTCTCATAAAGAATCCTTGCTCTAAAACTTGTTTTTCTCCTACCCCAACTCATTTCCGTAGAACAGTTTGGTGTGTGGCCGTCAGGTTAAAGGAACACCTCACTGCGGAAGTAGGGCTAACCATGGCCTTGAACCCAGGACCTCTGAAGCCTGCACATGGCTGCTTTATGCCCCAGCGTCTTTCTTACTTCCTCTCTCCCTCATCTCTCTGCTGTCACCCTCCTGAATCCCCACGAGCACTTGCGGGCCGACCCCTCAGTCCTCCCAGCCGCGGTAGAGACCTAGTCACATTATGCATTTTATGATTTGTTTTGTTTTTGCTGAAACGTGGGTAGCTTTGCTGCTTGCGTCACATCTCCGCAATCCTGCTCACTCTCGTCCCTCCCCCATCTCACTGGCACCAAGGAATTCTCCCGGCTTCGGGCACAAAGGGCAGTTCCATCCCCCTTATGATCTCTGCTTCTACCTCAAACAGACTCATTGAGGACTGTCTTCCAACTAAGACCACTCAGTCTATGAAAGGGCCATCCAGTGGGTACAGTTTTTCTCCGTGTTACGATAGAATAGGTAAAGAAGGTAATCTTGTGGAGGAAGGCCACGAGGGTATCGATGATTTAAAGAGACACTCGGGTCGTGGCTTCACAAAGGTGGAGCCCAGACCTGAGCCCCAGGGAGGTGCAGGGGGTGGACTGTCCCCACATGGGGTTTCTGTGGGCCGCAAGGGGAAGGCATTGCACCGTGTGGGGTGGTCTCTAACTGGAAGTTGCAGAGGCCTCTGAGCTGATGTGGGGCACAGACCCAGAAGCAGAAGTGTCCCCTCCTGCTGTCAGCGGACCCGGGCGCTCGGTCTCGCTGGCGGCGTTCGCAGCTCTGCAATGGGCCAGACCACCGTGCCCTTCCTCTGCATGAGCTTTAAAGGCCCAGCTCACTGAGCGGGGTGCTGGGGAGGGGTCGGTCTAGCCCAGTCCACGCAGGGTCACCTGCTGGTCCTAAGCGCTCCCACCCGTTCCTTTTTCTTCTCCCCACCTTTCCCTTACCTTTGTGCAAACTGAACCCTTTCGAGAACAGTCTTCCTTAGGCAGTGCCAAGTGGCTTGTTTTGTAGCTTCCTGATGGTTACTTTCTTGCTCTGTCCTTGACTCTATTTGGAGTATTTCCAGGGCTCATTAGACACATCCTTTCCACTCTTCAGATTGACCGTCTGTAGGCAAGGAATTAATCCCTGAAGTAACAGATGTCACTCTCAGATGACGTCCTTCTAATTCTGGGAGCGTCTTTCAGTAAGAGCCTCGTTGTGGTTAAGAACCTTGGCTCTGGAACCAGACTGCCTCGGTGGAATCCCAGCCCTGCCACTCTCCAGCCATGTGGTCCCAATAAGCGATTGAACTGCTGCCTGCCTTGGTTTCCTCACATGGTCGTTTCGGAGATTAACTGGCATATAAAACATGCGCTTGTTCACCAGCGTCCCGTCCCCGCAAGTGCTCCGTAGCGTCCCCGGTTCCTGTGACCCCTGCTGAAGCCAGTGCGAACGGTCAGGAAGCAGGTTAGGTCAAGGAATAGCGCTTGTGTTCTGGTCATGTGTGCTTTAAAGGTGATAGCGTCTCTTATCTTAATTAGTACCGTTACTCCTCCTATAATGACTGTAGGACATTCTTCTTAGGTCGAGGCAAAGTCACGGAGTGAAACCTACCAACCAGTTTTATTCTAGGAGGAGCAAACAAGTAGTCTTGCTCCAGGCAAGATGAGTGAGGAGGCGGGATGTCTGAGAAGGCGAGAGGAAGCGCTCTGTTTTGGTCTCAGGCGGGTTGGTATTGGAGATGAGGTAGGACCTGCCAACCCCCAAAACACACGCAAGTGTCCCGTCTCTAGGGTGGGTCCCCCCATCACCACTAGAACGTTTGTCGTTTGTCGAAGGCCGTTACCTTCCCCTGCTGTCTTTCCCAGGTCTTTGCCGCCCCGTTCCCGCATGAAGCCCTTTACGAAAATCCGCACCTGCACTGGTGGCTTGGGCGTTTCCGAAGCCCCTCATGTCAGCGTTGCCCGGTCGCCGCCGTGGCTTTTTGCCTTGTTGGTGCAACCAACAAAGGAGATGACTCCTTTCCCCGTCTGGGTGAAAATCTTTTGGGGTCCTGCACTTACCCTATGTAACAGTTGCTTATTTAATTAATAGCCCTGTTTGCACAAATTTTGAGCGTTATCCTCTTAAGGATAAAATTGAGAGTACTTGTGTGCGTGTGTGTATGTGTGTGTGTGCACACACATGTGCGTGTGTGTAAAATACGAAATGAAGAGTCAGCTTGGGGATTTCTGGTATCTATTTCATTTTCAGGAGAAAGGCACTGTGATAGTGTCTGTTACTCTTGGGAGGAAATTCACAGGAGGCTCTACTTTTCTTGCATACGTGGCAGCGCAGTAGGATTGGTAAGAGCTCAGTCTTAAGAGAAAGGCAGAACTGCGCCCAATCCCTTTCCTGCCACCTAATGGCTATATGGCTCTGGCCAACCCAACTCCCTGGTCTCTAGGAGCCTCCATTAACATGTTAGTAAGCGCTTACCTATGCCAGACTGTTGTTATTCACAATTGCGCTCTTAAAAAAGGTTGGGCCCAGGGTGCCGGGGTGGCTCAGTCGGTTAAGAATCTGCCTTGGAGCAGGTTGTAATCCCAGTGTCCGGGGATCAAGCCCCGCATGGGGCTCTCTGCTCGGCAGGAAGCCTGCTTCTCCCTCCCCAGCTGCCCCAGCTCATGCATGCTCTCACTCACTCGTTCTAACAAATGAATAAAAAAAAAAAATCTTAAAAAAAAATGGGGGCCCCAAACATAGGAAACTCTCAGATAATAATAGCTATGTAATAGGTCTCTGGCATTTAAAACAAAACAAAACAAAAAGAAAGAACTTTAAAAGATTAGAAAGGTTACATGAATAGTTTGTGTTATTTCAACCTGTGCATCATGCTCGACTACTTTGGTTGCCTAGAGGATAAATCCACTGAAATCTAACACTTGAGCCCAATGCCCAAGGATCCGCCCCATTTTGCCTTTCCCTATCAGAGTTCTGTCTCTGGCTCCAGTGGGAGTACCCGTAGTCTGACTCTCATACACCCACCTGACACCTGCTCTTCCCCTGCCTAGAACTCTCTGTGTCATCAGCTCTCCAGCTCCTGCCTGTCGCACAAGCTTTAAGTCACTGCCCCACAGAACCGACCTTTCATGACCTCCCTGCCTCTGCATTCCCGGAGCATTCACCGTTCCTGTCTTTCTTCTGGCACTTGTTGTATTCACCTTCATTATGTGGTTTTATGTACATAGATTTCCTCCCGGCCAGAATGGGACCACTCTTAACTCTTACTCTTTTTAAGACATTTTTATGGAATATAGTGTATAAACACAAGGGTATATATATTAAAATTTTTTTTTCTTAATCCAAGCTAAGAAATGGAACACAACCCGGGGCCCCTGGGAGACTCAGATGGTTGGCTAAATGTCTGCCTTCGGCTTGGGTCATGGTCCCAGCGTCATCGTGGGATCGAGCCCCACCTCAGGCTCCTGGCTCAGCAGGGAGTCCGCTTCCCCCTCTCCCCCTGCTTGTCCTCTCTCTGTCTCTCTTTATATCTTTGTCTCAAATAAATAAAACCATTTTCAAAAATCGTTTAAAAAAAAAAAAGAAATTGAACACAACCAGTACCTTAGAAGCTGTCTTGTCTATCCCTTCCCTTTCACAGCTTCCCCTTTCCCCCAGAGATAACCAACATTATGACACATATATAGATTACAGTTCTCCACTTTTGTTAAGATTTTATTTACTTGAGAGAGAGAGCGAGCGAGCATGAGCAGGGAGAGAAGCAGAGGGAAAGAGAAAGGGAGAAGCAGACCCTCCACTGAGCAGGGAGCCTGATGCAGGGCTTGCTCCTGGGTCTGTGGGATCACGACCTGAGCTGGAGGCAGATGCCCAATCCCACTGAGCCACCCAGCCCCCGCCCCCAGTTTTCTACGCTTCAAATAGTACTTTTGTTGTTGTTGTTTTGCCCTATGTAAGTGGATTCATATGTACGAATTTCTATTTGAAATTTTTCAGCACGTTTAATAATTCCTCCATTTGCTACATAATGTGTATAGCTAAAGTTGGTTTATTTTCACTGCTCATTGTATTCCATGGTCTGAAGATACCAGACGTTGTCCTTTTAAAAATGACAAAATGGACAGACAATCATAAAATCTCCATGACCTTCAACAGTAAGGATCTATCTCTGGCTCGTATGTTGGCGGCTGGGCCGGAGCAGCTCTGATGATCTCAGCACGGCTGGGAGCTGGGCCACAGGTTTGATCCACATCTGCTCCGTGGGTCTCATCCATTCTTCTGACAGAGGTCCCTCGGAGAGAAGCCGGGTGGTTTGGTTTGGTTTTGGACACACTGTCACTTCCTCTTCCATTTCACTGGCAAAGGCAGGCTCTGTGAGCTTGCCCCATTATCAGAGGGAGGAAGTGTATCCCCCTGCGGGGACTGGGAAGAGGGGTGAGCACTTGCTGAACAAGCTTAATCTACTAAGATCTGGTCATTCAGGTGTTTGTAGTTTGTTTGAGACAGTGCTGCTGCTATGAACATCTGGACGATGTCTCTGGTTGCACGTGGGGAAGACCTGTCGGGCCTGGGCCTGGGAGCTGAGCTTCCGGGTCAGAGGCGCAAGCGTTCCCAGTGTCACTGCGTCCTGCCGGATGGTTTTCCTACTGCGATGGATGGGTGGTTTGTCTGTTGCACTGATCCACTGCTACTTCTGGATTTTTGTGTATATTTAACGTACAACTGAATCATTTCAAAAATAGGCCCCAAATTTTTTTCAGTGAGCTCAAGTTCTTTTCCAACCACTACTCCTGGTGGAAGGTGCATCGTTAAGGCTACAGAACAAAGTGCTCAGAATCCACTAATGGTTTCAACTTGTGTTCTCTTGGCAGATTTGGCGCAAATGCCAAAGTTGTGCATTTCCTGGGACGAATCAAACCATGGAATTATACTTATGATCCTAACACAAAAAGTGTCAAAAGTGAGTCCCATGATCCCACCATGACTCATCCAGAGTTTCTCAACCTGTGGTGGGACATCTTCACCACCAGCATTTTACCTCTGCTTCAACAATTTGGCCTTGTCAAAGATACCCACTCATACCTAAATGTGGTAGGTTCTGTTTTTTCCTTCTAGGCAATTTAATGCTGTATTTTTTTAAAACTTGGTATACTGGTAAAGGTAGTGTTTAGTGGTACTTTAAATGGAGATAAATAAGATTTGTAGAAAAAAACAAATGTCCCTCTTACAGGGAAGAAATACTGGCAGCAAAAACTAAAGCAGTACATTTTATGGCAGATTTCATTAGATCTGAAAACATAGGAAAGGACTTTAGAGGTTTATATTTATGTGTGTCTGTGTGTGTGTACACACATATATATATCCTTATCTAGTATGTATAGAATTCTTAGCCCATTGTCCTAAGATTCTGAGATTTTTCCTAAAGTATAAAGTGTCTTATTTCATGTTTTAGAAACTACAAACATTTAAATATACATATTGTTTATTTTTGCTTTCTGCTTAGAAATATAATTTTCAGTGAACATTATAATGACATGTGAAAACAAACACTTGCAAAAACAAATACTTTTTTAGTGTTATTTTGGTTTGCCATGCTTGTGCTCTTAGGGTTACATAGAATCTTGAAAAAGAAGTCTCCTTGTAAGAGGAAGATGACGTCGACATTTATAACAGCAATTTGCTTAACCTCTTTTCTGACATTAAATGTCTTCCTCTGAGGTTTCTTCTTTTGGAAGAATTGGAAGAAGATGAGAAGTTATACTTCTCTGCCACATATTAAGATACAAAGAACAGAACTGAATGAGTGAATTACAGTCAAGTCTAACTGATCAGTTAATACCTTGCTACAAGGTCGTAAGAGACTCTTTTCTTGGCCATGGTAGAGATTTTAGCCATTTCACTTAGTAGTAGTGCTTGTACCGATATGTGAAATGGAGAAAGGGAGAAGTAACACTAACATTCTTACTTTAATTGCTTTACATGGACCATGAAATAATACTTTTACAGTACTCGGAACATTGCCTGGCCCATAGTCAGTGTGTAAGGAAAGCTAGCTATTCTTGTGTAACCCTTAGGACTATTGTCAAGTAAGTGTTATTGTTATTATGTCCTTTGTATATTAAGTGAGGCTTATAGAAGCTAAGGAACTTCTCTTAGTTATGTGACATACTCATCAAAAGCAGACCTGGGACTCAAATCTAGGTCTGCAAGACTCTTACCTTCCAAACAATACTGTGAAATAAAGAATTCTGAAAGCCTCTCATTGCTGTTGCAAGTAGAAGAAAGGCCAGGCTAATCCAGGGTAAGGACTTATGTAGCTTCAGCTATGAACCTCCCAATGGAATCTGCCCAAATACCTTGGAGTTTCAGTACATTTAAACACACACATATACTGACATATATATAGCAACAAAAACGGAATCAAAAAGTTTGTTCTCCTATTTTCTCTGTCAAAAACAATACCAATATGCATTCAGTCACCTTTTTTTCTCTATTTTTAGTACCCTCTCACCTCAGAGCTTTTTGAAGGATAGCTTTGATATGCTTTTATGGTACAATTGAAGTTAATTGCCTTTCTATAAGTAATGAGATTCTGATTTAACATAGAGTAGGCTTGCTCTATTTCCTGCACATTTTACTTGTTCCTTCCACAACCCAAGGACTGAAAATTATGAGCAAAGGAGAGATGATGGGAATTGAAACCGCTGTTCGAGACTAAGCCAACTAACACAAACCATGGGAATAAATGCTACTTGATAATAAGCTTGAGCAGGCAGATAAGTTCGGTGCACGGGCTCAAACCATTTAGCTCTCACTTTTGTAACGTGACAACTGTGTATGTGGTGCGGCTCTCTGGTTAGGTGCTTTCGGAAGCTTAGCCTCTGAGGTATCAGTGTGTTTAAGTTCTCAACCTTTCAGAGCCCACACAGATCGAGAATTGATCGTGAGACTGTGTTCCCTTGTCCGTCCATCTCACACTTTCCAATGAACTGTTTGCAGCTTTCAGACTTGGTTTGTACACTGGCTTTCTCTTGTGGCTTCTGTAGAAAGGTATGCAGAACTTAAACATTAACCCTAATTACTTTGTTCTCCCAATGTTTTCACTGAGTCAAGAAGTCTTCATTTTGTTAGGAATGAATCATACGGCCCTTGTATTTCTGTGTCTTTTGTTTGTTTGTTTCATGTAATACTTTTCAGTTTTTGCTACTTTGCATGCTAATTCATCCTGGCTTTTCACACCTTCAACTTCTTGCGTTCTTTAAAACAGTCTGATGGGCAGCTCTCAAGGGGTCTCTGATTATGCTCTCCTTTTTAGGAAGGCGTCTCAGGAGACGTATCACATCTGTCCCTTGGGGAGGTCCCGGCGGCGCCACAGCCCAGTGTGTCCTCAGAAGAACGGAAGGAGCGGTGGGAGCAGGGCCAGGCTGATTACATGGGAGCAGATTCCTTTGACAACATCAAGAGGAAACTGGACACTTACCTCCAGTAGAAACACTGCCACCTTCCCATGGACACGTCCACTTCTCAGGCACTTGTTTCTGAGACTTAGTGCCTTGAGCTGGGTTAGGAAAGGTCTGTTACAGTTGCTAGAAGCTTTGCTAGAATTCATCAGATGAGGGGATTTTGCAAGACAACAGGTGAGACCTGGGCAAAATTTGTGAAGTAGCAGTTCTGTTCTGTGGACAGCGTTCTGCTCGTTCACCCGAGGCTTATTCATTACTCAGCTCATGTGTCGGAAACTCTCGATTTTGCCGGTGGCCAGCTTATGTGGTAAGGGAAAGTCAAGCTAATTAAAATGGCTGTATCGACTCTAAAAATGTGCCAGAATGGCTCTAGATCAGTCTCCCTTCAGGATGGGCCAGGGTATCTCTCTCTCCCTTGCCCGTCGTACCTTTCACTAGACATGCATTTTATTTAGAATTGCCCAGAGACGGCCAGGGTGATTGTGATTCTGCTTTCAGGTGAAGATAGCTTGTAACACTGCTGAATGATTCATAAACCTATCAACAAACGGCGTTAACCCATTTTATTTCCTAACTGTAGTGTCCGAAACTGTTCACCCGTTTTCTATGTACTGTAAGGCAGCATGCTAAAACGCTTTTGTTGAGTTCTGTCTTATCTGTAAACATCAGCGTGTGCTCTGACGGTTACCTGCGGTGGCACCTTGTATGAAAATAAAGACTTCTTGCCATATCTTGGTTGTCTGATTAAGGGATTCCCACTCCCCTTGGGAAAAAAAAAGTTATTAGGTGGTTTTTCATAATTTGTGGAATTTGTCAGTGTTTTAAAAACCAGTATAAAACTTGACACTTGGAATTGGTTTCTAGATATCTAGAAATATTTCAATCTAGTGTTCTCCACTGATGGTGATTTATCTATTCTGTCACTCACATTGTATCTCCATATCAAGTGAGTGTTCAGATTTTAGAAAGCATAAATTTTAACGTTAAAATCATGACAGGTTCATTATCAGTCTCTGGACATATTTGATAATCTTTCAGGACTGTTAGAATCATTACTGGAACCAGTGACTTCTAGTGTTTTTATCCATGAATTAAAATGATACGAGTGTAAAGGATATTTATTAAATGTATAGATGATTCTGGGTTGCAAGGATGGCAAGCCAGGGATGGGCAGGATCCAAAATGACCTTTTTAAAGCAATATGAGTAATCATTCTATTGGGGGAAAACCAACCAACCAGCCAGGAGAGAAGAGCACAACCAGAGACTCGAGAGGTTTAACTGGGCAGAAACTACAATGGCTTTTATGACCTAACTAACCTTCAAGCTCACCCTTCTTTATTTCCACAGTATCCTACTGGTTACACAAGTCAGTCCTATTCAGTATGGGTATGAATGAATAAATAGGGATACAGAATCCTGTAGGCAAGAATGATTAAGGGCTACCTTAGAGGTTGACTACAGAAGAACTCAAGAAGAACCTGAGGATTTACCTAAAATTGTAAAATATCGAGTAAGTGATTTCTGAAGATAAACTACGATTATTTAGACTGGTGGAGGAGTTGCTCTAATCTTCAAGTACACAAAGCACTACTGGAGATCTAAGTACCTCCATGTGTTGGGTCTATGGTGCCTCTTCTCCAAATACTCCTAAATCCAAGTATCTCCACGTTGGGGGGTTTATCAGGATGTAACCCCATCATAAGTCAAGAGATGTGAATATAAAAGGAGGAACTGGTTTCCTGCCATCCTCCAAAGGTAACCAAGGTGATTTTGGGGGGATTGTGTTCTAAGCATCATTATGAATTAGTGAATTTTGATGTAGTTGGTGTTTATCCATTGCTGTTACTTCTTAAAGGTGATCTAATTGTTTTGCCTTTATGATTTACATTTTAAGAACATTGCTTTTGCAGCTGGTGGAAAATAGCTTGAATTGAGGACAAAAGAGTTGATGGGAAAGACAGTTTACACTAGTGGTCCTGGAAAGAGACTGTGGTAATCTAGCATACCTTTCACCAGGATGAAGGCAGTGAAGTTGCTGATGGATTGGATGTGAAGAGTGAGGAAAAAGGAGTAATTGAAGATGAGGGGCTTGAGCAACTGAGGGAGTCTCCAACCTCGCTGCTCCCTAAAGCACTGGAGACTTAACTTTATGGAGACTTAATTGTAAGTAGTTTCTTATGTCTCATCACTTACAAATTCTGATTCAGTAGGGCTTGGTTGAGGCCAGAGTGTCTCTGCTCCAAGTAACTACCAGGCAATCCAAAAGACTGACCCAAATGACATTTGAGAACCACTTAATGCATTAAGGAAGTATTTATACTAAATAGGGAATGAGGTTTTTAGTGGAAGATGCATAAAGAGGTAAGGTGGTTGTTGCATAGCAGGGGGCTCAACTTCTAATTAAAGTAAAGCTTTCCCAAAAGACAGTCTCTGCTCTTTGATATAGAAAACATTACCATAAATAACATGTATAAATATATTTTTATAGTGTTTACCTTTTTAATGTCACTGAGACTTGGAGCATTAGGCTAAAGTAAGATTTGGCATGTCCTTAAAATAGTCTGCTATGGTTTACTTTTTTCTTTACTTACTACAAACACACAAATGGATTATAGTCTTTTTATACTTGGGTTAAGTTATTTGATTAACTTATTTCTCTGGGTTTCAGATGCTGAAATTCAATCTCCTTTAAGTATGTAAGAAAGCAAAAGAGGAAAGTTTACTGGGCATTTACATCTCAAGTCTCCTGTTAATCCTATGATGTATATATGGTATACACATTTTGCAGATAGAGAATAAGGTAAATAATGTATAGATTTTGATTCAAATTATTGTACTCCAAACCCCAAAGCTATGCTCTGCATACAAAAAAGTGTTGTCACAACAAACAGTGAAATCAGATAGACCTCTCTATGTAACAAGCTATACAAATGCCAGAAATCTAGGGAGTACTACAGTGTGTAATAATATAGGAGCTTTCTTTCATTTTGCTGTGAAGATAAGGCCCATGGCTTGAAAGAGGACTTGGGAAATACCTTTTACAAAGGCTTTCATTAAACAGACTGCCTGAAATTATAATATAAAAATAAATTGATAAAATTCCAGGACAGAATTTGTTGTGAGTTTTGGCTAGGACCTGATTCAGCTTCTGTACACACGTATGTAACAAGAAGCCTCTATTACCCTGTTTCCAGAGGTTTTATTGGCTTAGAAGAGGCACAACTTCTATTATAGGACTATGCTGTGATATTGTGATACACCCATGTGGGCAAAGGCTCCTTACACCTTATACACAGCAGTTCAGTTCTTGTGATCTACTTATTCTGTATGTTTTTTGTTTGTTTGTGTGTTTTTTAAGATTTTAATCTATTTGACAGAGAGAGAGTACAAGTAGGCAGAGCGGCAGGCAGAGGGAGGGAGAAGCAGGCTCTCCGCTGAGCAGGGAGCCCGATGTGGGACTCGATCCCAGAACTCGGATCATGACCTGAGCCGAAGACAGCCGCCTACCTGACTGAGCCACCCAGGTGCCCCTGTATTTGTTTCTTAATGTCCATTCTATCAGCTACCATTTCTCACTACTGTTTGCCTAGAATAAAAATAGGAGGAGTCAAATGTTCTGGAAAGAGCCTTTGAATGCTCGTCCTTTTCCACTGAGACAAGTACAGTTGACCTTGAACAACACAAGTTGAACTGCGAGGGTATACTTACATATGAATTTTTTTTAATACAGCATAGTACTGTATTTTCTTGTCCTTACGATTTTAATTTTTTCCAGCTTCGTTATAAAAATAGAGTATAAAAGATATATATATGTGTGTATGTATATGTTGAGTGTTATCAGTAAGGCTTCTGGTTAGCAGTAAGCTATTTAAGTTTTGGGGGGGGGGATCAAAAGTTATATAGGGATTTCAACATGCAGCAAAAGCACAGAGAGGTCAGCTCCCCTAACCCCCATGTTGTTCAAGGGTCAACTGTATAGGGATTTACTGAAGGCTACTATTTTAGGTGATCAAAGTCTTTTTGGCTCCCGGCCAAAAACTAATACGGCCACGCAGTATGTAATCTGAATAATTTAAGTGTATTTTGGAACTCTCTATCTGTATCAGAAGAGATGACAAGACTCAAAGCCTTTTCTTTGTACAACTGAGAAAAGGTTATCCAAGCATCAAATTTGGTGTGTGAGGGGGAATCAAACATATCACTTGGTGTTTTTTGTCTTAATATTTTTTGTTCCCTTCCCCTTTTTTTTAACATTGTATAAGCGATAAAAGCTCTAAAGTGAAAAAGCTTACATAATTTCTTATTTTCAAAGTAAATATTTTTGGAAGGCTATTAACTTTTGGAATCAAAAAGGATGACAGGTATACCATAGAAAATAGCAAATAATGTGCATACAAGTATCCAGTTAAGAGGCTGAGAAGTCACTGAACTAGGCTAACAGATTTCTTTCCTTGATCTTTTTCAAGGATATGCCTTAATTAAGGTGAAGTACTAACTTTTCTAACTACGCTTCAAAATCTTCTCCAGGGAGCCTAAAATACCAAAGTTCACCTAGTAAGATGTATAAAATGGCAACAGTAACTCAGATTGTAAGAACAGTTGTAGAGGATCAATATCTTTTTTTTAATCTTCTTGTGAACAGTAGTGGATAGAATAGCCTTTCGCTGTAAGACAAATTTGCCCACGCAAAGGTCAGATTCATGCCTTTGGAGATTAACTCCATGCTTGATCAGGGTCTGTAATTCATGCCTAAAGTGAATGCTTAATCTTAAATCTCTTTACTTACACCTGCTAGAAGCCTAGTATGTCTCTTTTACTGCAACATTTCTCATGAAATATTTACCTCTTCTTTACTAACATTGATACCAGGGCAAGTTTTCTTTAAAACCCTATAGTGTACTAGTAGGGGAATAGCCCTTCCCTCTCCTAACAAAAAAGGTAAGCTAAGCATTCAGGAAGCTGTATCCTGGTTAATTTTATCTGTCTTTATTTCTAATTAAGTAGAATGCTGAGAAGACCACAAACTTATTGAAAACCTTCCTGAAAGTGTTCATCTTTCTTCTTTAGTAAGTGCAGCATACTTAAGAATATATACTCTTTTAGGACTCTTAATATCCACTCTAAATATCCTCTTGTAATAGTCCAGACTGTTTCAAACATGTAAACACATGTCCTAGAATTTTTTATCCACCAATCTAAGAAATCATTTTGACATTTGGTAGCTTCTAAATGAAGTCTGGTAGCCTTAGTTACTATAAAGTTTTTGGACACTTGGCTGAGGTTAATGAAGGTGGCCTGTGCCATATACATTAAATTACAAACATTAAAATTGTGTTCCTTTCATATAGAAATCAATTTTCATAAAAAGTAGAAATGGATTTAAATTTGTCAGAAAACTCTTGACCAGGAAGGTTGAGTAGGGAATTTAAAAGATTTAAACATCCTACATTTTAATCGAAAATTCTGATAATAAATCATTGTAGGTTCATATAGAAGACTACTCTCTCTTACATACAAGAAATACGAATATATTAACAGGGAAAGAAAACATCTGCTTACAAGGATTCTAATCAACAATTTCTGCTTTGAAGTAGGCAAGGGGAAGCATCCCAGTCATCATCCACAACAACCAGTTTCTGGCTCTTCTTACTCACAAGACCACACAAATGAGGTAGCAAAGTCCAGAACGTAGAACTTGGTTACTTACTACATACTTCCTAATGAACAAGGGAAAATTGTATTATACCTTTTGTAAGTATTTTACAGTTAATATAGCTAAAAAATTAAGGTTAAACATCTGAGTTGTTATTAAGCCAAACATGGTGTTTGTCCTCATGTGTTTAATGAATCTAACAGAATTTTGGCAAGTACTAGAAATAATGAAAAAAATACACCAATGCCTTGGACTTCCCCCAAGAGAAAACAAACACTGCCCAGAAGATGATAATTTCATTAGTACTCACTAGTAATAAATACAAGATATTTTCTGATTTACTATTTCAATCCTAGATTAGGGCAAAATCTACAATGCAGAGTGCTATCTAGTAGTACCACTTCATGTAAGTATTATTCTTTTTTCCTGGTAGATGAGGGAAATAACTAGAACCAAGGTTTTAGAAGATCAAGGCACTTAATTTTAAAAATATACTTTAAAAATATTAAAAATATAACTTTAAAAATGTAAAAATATAAAATGCTCTGATTTCTAAACAAATTCAAACTGAGCAAAATAAAAAGTGCTAAGAATAAACTTATGTACTTTTTAATGAACTGTCAGTAGAAAACAATTGTGTATCTTCACAGAAATGTGAAATTTATAAAAATTTTCAAAGAAAAAGGCACAAAATTATAGAAGCTGATTTTTAAAACTTTTTATTGATTTTAAAACAAAATCCAGTTTGAACCACAAAATTGTTTGAACCACAAGTGGGAATACAATGTCTTCAAAATACTTCTAAAGCTATTACTCTACATAATGATGAAACAGAATTAACAGCAGAGCATAATATGAACTTTTCATTCTGGTGGTTTATATATTTTCTTAGGATGAATTAAATTTAACACACCATTTAAGAGGACTGTACAAAAACAGGTATTTTTTAAATGACTTGCCAAATTTATCATTATGAATGTTTAAAAACACACGTCTATAAATGGGTAAAGAAGCAAAGTCTTTTACAGTGACTTTGCAAGGCTTTGCTTTTGTAAGCAAGAAAAGTATTTTTTTTTGCTGAAAATTCGTTTTGTACTTAATCTCATGGAAGTATTGGTATATAGAAATCCACATACTAGATTTCATGAGATTTTCATCAACTTGATTTTTTTGTGTAATGCTAGTTCTACAAGGTAAAGAAATTCCCTGTTGCTCCAAATGCTAGTGGACCAACCCCAAGTTATATTCCACTCTTAGCCATACAGAAAGGTCTATTGATCCTTTTAACCAGTCCTCTGCCTTACCTGCTGCGAAAGAGAAAAGGGGCTGGGAAGATTCTTGCTATCTAATCCACTGTTTCCTTGGAGCAGGAGGCCAAGCACAGGGAGGGGAGAATTTAGTTGTTGATAGATTTAGCACATATCTAGATGTATACTCTAAAACACAACACTGCCTCCAAACTCATCTTTAAGTCATTTCTTATAACTAAGTAAAATGAAAAGTGTTAAGTCTGCATGGTCAAACAGGAAGCTTCTCCTGTACAGTAATCTTTCTTTGGATTAAAAAGTTCCCCTTAAGGAAAAACATCACTATCTAACGTGATTGCCAAATGTAGAGCTCGTTTAAATGTGACTCAGAGAGTCATCCAGAATGCTATGGCAACTACTGTGAGTTTGCTTATTAACAAGAAAAAGAGGACTAATTTTATAGATAAATGTAGGGTGAATTACTGAAGTTCCGAAATCAATGTCTGATTCTAAACACAGTAACAAAGAAATTTTTCCATTCAGGATTAAGATGTCTTTAAGAGTTGAAACGATTTTGGAGGTCATCCAGCCCAACTTCCATCCAGATATCACGCCTCTCACATATAGTAGTCTTCTGAATTATAAAAATTTATAAAGTTATTTTTTAAAAAAAGCTACATAAATAAAAATTATCTCTATATATAGAAATATCTATTCAGCAATTCCATAATTTAAACACTCAAATTAAACTGGGTAGAATTTGTTCCTTCTCACTCCTACGTACTCTATTTACACACTAACACATCAAATTACATTTAAACAATAGTACTACTTGACTAAAATGGAGAAAAATAGTATTCTAACATAGTCCCTACTATTTTCATAAACATAAAACTGCAAATTACATATGTGAATTAGATCTCAAACTGTTAAAAAAAAAAAAAAAACACCTGTAAGTTAACTTGCTAACCTGAACTTTAGTCTCTCTCATTTAAGGTTTGATTCTGGAATGCAAGTATGGTTTTTCAAAGTAATAAAATCTTTTGTATATAGTCTATCATTTACAAGGACTGTGAATCCATCACATCACAAATGGAAGGCTCTAGGGATTAACCAAATGTGTCCAACACAGAAAATAACTCTTTATTTGGTCAAAAGTATAAAAGGTTTGACCTTATTTGAAATATGAAAAAGCTGAGTACTTGGAAAGATATATGAAAATACTCAGCAAAGACACTATGAAAAGCTGAATAACAAAGTAACTTTCTCAAAAAATTATTTTAGGCCACAGTATATAACAGAACTTATTGCTATTTGAAATATTAAAAATAGGTTCATATATAGAAGAGCTTTATCAGTAATACTTTACTAATATAAAATGATACACTTCTTTTAGAAGATATACTCTACATCTCATTTCTAAAACTCTTTATTTTCTGATTTCCAAAATTTCAGTATATATCTAATCAAACTGACCTTACCAAAATCCCACAAATTATAAATCAATTAAAGTTCTGATTTCATTAATTTTAGCTTGTTTCATTTCATTAGCATTTGTTTTTTTAGTTCCAAAGGCTCCAGCAGCAAGTTCTCTTTTTGTGTTTTGTATTTTCAGCATATTTTCTTCAACAGAATCCTTCACAATGAACTTTAAAAAAGAAAAAGTACTTTTTAGGTCACAATATTTAAAATACTCAAAAGACCTGTTGAAATGTTGGCCCACTATAAAGAAATTTATTACAGTATATTACATAGCTTTCAAAATTGGTTAACCTATTAATCTTTTAATATAATATCTAATCTTTCTCAGTATGCAATAAGCATTTTTAGAATACAATAGAATAACCAGACCTGAACATTGCTTTCCTTCATCACTCATATGGCTTCCTTGTACAAAGAATAAGGCTGTAAGGCCATAAGTTACATCTTAAGAACAGCACCAAACCAGCGAACTTTATAGGCAACTCTGTAACTGGAATACTTGCAAAATAAATTTAGCATTTAAATTAAATAACCAAATGAGATACTCCCAGAAATGCAAGAATGTGCCTTTATCTGGTTTAACTTATAACGTGGAGAAATTAAAGAAAAAAGCATTGCTTATAAAAACCTTGATTTAAAAAATCTTGATTAACCTATACATAAATGTTCCTTAGTCTTAAGTGTATCTACTAGAAACTTACCAAGAACAATGGAGTCACAATGTAAAATAATAAAAGGAACAGTTCAAGAATTACTACCATCACTACTATTAGTCAACATTGTGAGCAAGTCCAGTTACTGTGATTACTATACAACATTACTGAAATACATAAAAGACCTAAGTAAGTAAATGAAGAGAGACACTAAGTTCTTGTATGGGAACACTCCTCACTTATAAGGAGTATTTATAAAGACCAATCTCAAATTAATCATAACTTCGATAAATCCCAAACAAGGAATTTCTTCAATGGGATCTGGTAACCTAAATTCAAAGTTTAATTCAAGAATAAATAATTGTATTAATGAATTTCCAAAAAGAAGGGTAATGAGAACACTCTGCCCTGCTAGATATCAAAGCATACTTTAAAAAACCATAGTAATTTTAACAGTAATGTTGTTCTAGGAACAGGAACAGGAAATCAGTGAAATAGAAACACAGAAAGTCTGGAAAGATTCATATTAATATATATAAATTAGTTTATGATAAAAGTGACATTTCAAATCAGTAGGAAAAAATGATATGCTTAAAAATTTTGAAGCTTTTTCATGGAAAAAAAAAACACATCCAGTTCAGAGTCTGAAATAAACCATTCCTAATACACATAACAAAGAATTTAAAATCAGAATGTATAAAGGAATCCTTTATATTATAAAACTATATATACTTTATGAAAACTGGACAAAAAAATAAGCAATTCACCGAAGAAAATATTAACTGACAACAGATAAGTGAAAAATAAATCTGCTCAAGGTCTTAGGTATACACAAATTAAAAGAGCACTTTTCTTACCATCACATAAGCAAAAATTTGCATCATTCTCATATATCAGGCTTAAAGAATCCTAAATCCAGAATTCTATTTTTTTTTTTAAGATTTTATTTGAGAGAAAGAGAGCCCATAGGGAGCGGGGTGGGGGGTGGTGGTTGGGCAGAGGGAGAGGGAGAAGCAGACTCCCCACTGAGCAGGGACCCAACGCAGGGCTGGATCCTAGGACCATGAGATCATGAGCTGAGCCGAAGGCAAAGGTTTAACTGACTGAGCTACCCAGGTGCCCCCAGAACTCTAGTTTTCTTAATCAATCCTGAAGAAGTACTTGTATATAATATAATGCTCATTATGGCACTGTTTTTATTAGCATAATATTAGACTGGCTAAATAAATTATGGTGTATCTAAAAAAATGGGTTTGTAGAGTCATTAATTCACTGAAAGTGGAAGGGTGGTTGCTGAGGGCTGAGTTTCCATTTGAGATGAAAAAGTTCTAGAGACTCATGATGTTGAAAAATTACACAACAGTGTGAAGGTATGTAATGCCTCTTAAGTGTACACTTTAGATAAAATGATAAATATGTATGTTTTACCATATATGAAAAAAATAGGTTTTATATGTACTTATATGGTAGTGTACTTATATAGTCTCCAATATATACTGTTAATGGGGCAAGGTATGTTGCAGAACAATAAAATTTGATCCCATTTACCTTAAAAGAAATTTTTAAAGAGATACATACACACAAATGAATCTTTGTAAACATCGAGAAAGAGACTTTGAATAACATGTACAACTACTGGTGGTGGTTTCCTCTAGAGGAGATTAATGCTAACCTTCCTATTTTTTTTCTGCCTAATTCTACTGCAGTCTTTCATAATAATATATTCATGCATTATTTGTATAGTCTTAAAAAGTTCATCAAACTAATATTAAAACAGATGGCTTAAAAACTCACTTTTGTGATGATAACTTCTTGCTTCTGGCCAAGTCTATGGCATCTGTCAAAGCACTGATCTTCAGCAGCTGGATTCCAGGCCTAAAAAGAATATGAATTGTTTTTATCACCACTCTGATCTGTGAGTGTTCTAGACAATTCCTTTCATTTCAGTATTACTCATCATATAAGCAAAGACTCAAAAAGTCTTTTTACTTAAAAAGACTCAAATTTTTACTGAATGAATTCAGATACTCACGTAAAAGTATATGAAAAAATATACCCCACTTTTTGGGAAAAAAATATACCCCACTCCCAACTATGACTCCCAGCTATTCTCCCCCATCATTTCACTGCACTGCTTCTAATATTTAATACAGTGCCTGATACATAGAAAGCACACAGCATAAGCAATGTTAAGTAATCAAATAGTATCTTTTTTTTCATTTTAAAATTGATCTATGCCTGCTTGACAAAGAGGAAAAAAAGATTACACATCCTTACGTGACTTAATTTACATCAGAAAATATATGTAATTGAGTCCATTTATGAAGTTTTCTCCCCTTTTGCTGATCTTTTAATTCTTTTTCTTTCACTTTCTTTCATTTGTTAAATAAAAGCACAAAAAAAGATTTCAGGAGTAATCAAAAGTCCTAAAAATTAAAGGCTTTGTTGATGTGATTTTCTGTATCTATATTTGAATCTGTTTGACTTCAAAATTGAACTAAAATAACAACTCATTAAATATAGGCATTATCAGAGAAAAGAAAAAAATAAGCAAAATGATACAGAGTTCTTCCATCTAGAAAGATAGAAGTCAAGTGGTTTGGAAATAACTATCATGAACTATCAAGGTTAGGGATCATTAAATTTTAAACTATGGGATGATTCTTAAAGGATGTTTAGGGCAAAGGAAACTTTATACAGCAAAGTACTACCTGAAAATGTAACAAAATCACAAATGCATATGTAGATGATGAGTTTATAATATGATTCATACTCAGGCTGTTATTTTCTTCTATTTAAAGTTCCCTTGATGGGCACAGGATGGCTCAGTTGGTTAGGCATCTTGGGGTCGTGAGACTGGGTCCCCTATCTGACACTGCTGAGCATAGAGCCTCCCCCTCATCCCTTAAAAAATAAAGTTCCCATGAGCTCTAGGGAAAAGGAGATTGTACTATTATCATTATTTAAATATTGGGTGATTTTTCATATAGAAGTCAGATTTTAAGAATATACTTAGCTTATAATTTTCTAAAATTGATTATCACATTTTATGCATATTCCGTATTTCACAATTACATACATTTTGAAGCTGTTATTACCAATAGCCTAGGTAAATAAATGTTCCTTTCTTTGTCTCTGTTTTATCTAGGAACCTTCTAGTGAGCTGGCAATATACATCTAGTATGTTTTAAGTAGGCTCCATGCCCAGCGTAGACCCCACCCAACACAGGGCTTGAACTCACAACCCTGAGATCAAGACCTGAGCTGAGATCAAGAGTAGGATGCTTAACCCAACTGAGCTACTGAGGCGCCCCTACCTGGAATCAAATTTACCTCATGATAATATAAAACTGATAGTTTCCATTTTCAGCAGGACAGATGAAGGAAGGTAATTAGCTTTATCAAAAGCCCAAAATCAAACATTTAAAATACACCTTAACTCTAATGCAACATTCCATGAGAAGGTAAAATATTTTCATGAAAAAAGTTTTTTGACTTAATCTTACTTTCCTGGGACCTGGCTTTCATTTTAAAGTTAGAAAGATTTGAAATGTTCAATGAAAAATAATTTACAATGAACTGCTAAAACATTCTAGAAGTCTTTTTAACTATTAAAAAGTACAGTCTGTGATCAGCTTTATAATACTATACTTGGTATCAACAACTTTTTCCTTATCAGACACTAAGATTATAACAAAAGAAGCAAATAATTTGGGAATTTGTCCAAAAATCATCTAAGATTATCATCAGGTTAGTTTAACTTAATATGCAGTTACAATAGCTTTTTTATAATAACATAAAATATTAAAACTCTAGCAAAGATTTAAAACTTCAACCACAGAACTAAGGCAAGAAAATACAACAGATCACTGCCATCCATAACATTAATCTGTGACTGTCAAAATATGGTTCTTGTTGGTATTTCACTGGGGAGTTTCCTCAGCTGAGGAAAAAGCCTTGGTAACAGGTGTATGCATGAACTAGGTAGCCTAACCAGAATAACTCAAATTTGTATCTCTGAACTTTGTTATGAAATTTTCTAAATTTCAGGTAATAAGCTAAAACTACAAATCTTCAATCTGTGAGTCACAGAAATAGCAAATAGGGTTGCCTCTGGCCCTGACAGTAACCCAGTGCAAATTAGAAAGTGAATTACTCCAGAATGCCTATAGCTCTTCGTGCAATTAGAAAAAGGTGCTGCTCCTCTATGCATGCTTCTCTTAGGTCACAGTTTGGTGAATAAAGTTCAGAGTAAATTTTAGATCCCACTCTACAGCTAGGTCTATTATTGTACAACTTCAAGTGACTGTACTATATTAGATGCTAAAATTTATCCAAAATATTCCATTAATTGTCTTAGTTTTTAAAACTGTGATGCTGGATCACCTGAGTCACCTATGATCTTTATAAAAATGCAGCTTCCTGGGTCTCATCCAAGAACTCCTTAATCTCTGAGCACAGAGGTGAAAAATTATATTTTACCTAATTCTTTGCACATTAAAACTTGAGACCATTATCATCACAATGGCAGCTACTTTGTCTACCTTGTTTATAGCCAGATTCCTGGTGCCTGTAAGACTCCCTGACACAGGGATGCCAGAGTGGCTCAGAGGGTTAAGCCTCTGCCTTCAGCTCAGGTCATGATCTCAGGGTCCTGGGATCAAGCCCCACATTGGGCTCTCTGCTCAGCAGGGAGCCTGCTTCCCCCTCTCCCTCTGCCTGCCTATCTGCCTACTTGTGATCTCTCTGGCAAATAAATAAATAAAATCTTTAAAAAAAAAAAAGACTCCCTGACACAATGCAGGATCACATTATTTGTTGGTCAAATGAATGAAACCACTATACTAAAGCATTACAGTTAATAGAAACTAATTCCATATATAGAAGCAGAAAACCACAGCACAGAAATTAAGAACATGGAATCCTGGTTTGCCATACTACAGCATGAGGTTGGGCAAGTTATTTTACTTCTCTGTGCTTCAGTTTTCTCACCTGTAAAATAAGGACAATAGTAAAACCTCTTAAGGATCCATCCTAGGGATATCCTTGAGAAACTGTGAGAATTTCAGTTGATATATGTAAAGCACTTAAAAGAAAGCCCTCATTACACATTTACTAAGTTATCTATTTTTAAAGTTTGCCCAAGAATTTTCACAGTTATAACTATGAAGGTATTTACCAAATAGTTTTTGTTTTTTTTTTTAAGTTTAATAACATACCAAAAAGCCTACAGAACTACTTACTGGATCCATTAAAAACACTCGAGAAGCTGCAGACAGATTCAAACCAACTCCACCTGCTTTTAAGGACAGAAGCATTACAGTTGGAGATCCTGCTTCAGTGTTTTGAAAACACTGAATTGATTCAACTCTTTTTTTCTGTGCCATGGAACCATCCAAACGAGTAAACACAAATCCAGAGGCTCTGTGGAGTGACAAAAAAAAAAACAACTAACACTCTCCATTCAATTTAAACACATGTTAAGTAATTACATATCTCTTCATTCAACCAATTCTTCTCATTTATTTTGACAAATATTTACTAACCCATCTACTAAAATGTCATGCTCTGCAATTTTTTTTCTGATAAAGTCAAGAGTAAATCTTTAAAATCCTATGCTCCCAGGAAATATTCTTTATTGTGACTCTGTCATTTTAGATGGATGAAATGAATATAACTGGTAAAACATAATTATTTTTTGCTATCCAAATCAAAACACATAAAATCCTTTTGCTCGAAATGAGAATCAATACTTAATTTACCTGAGTGGTGTTTCTATTAAAGATAGGAATGTTGTAAACTGAGAAACAACTAAACTTTTTATGTTGGGGTTCTTCTTTCTTAAGTCAGTCAGTGCATGCATTAGAGCATTAATCTGAAAAAAAAAATCACAACGCCCATTAGATTCTATTTTGAACAGGCAAAATACATACAACTTTTTTTTATTAGGAAAAGAACGTTCCTGCCCCATTATTTCTCTAAAATGCCAAAGTAAAAGAAAACTAATGTTTTTAAAAATTAAGATTGAAAGAATGCACTCATAAACCGAAGCTCCTTTCCTCTCAAATTCACCACTAGAAATAAAAATGTTAACATCAACAGAGTATAATATTCAAATGACAGGATTAAAAGCAGAATTACTTTAAGACATGATATCCTTTTTTTTTTTTTTTTAAAGATTGTATTTATTTCTTTGAGAAAGAGAGGGTAAGAAAGAGCACAAACAGTGGGGATGGGCAGAGGGAGAGGGAGAAGCAGCCTCCCCACTGAGCAGGGAGCCTGACACAGGGCTTAATCCCAGGACCCTGAGATCATGACCAAGCCAAAAGCAGACGCCCAACCGACTGAGCCACCCAGGCGCCCAAGACATGGTAATAAATGTAAAACAAATTCTCAAATATTTGCCATGTGTATTTTACCTTTGAACTGGATGTCCATTCCATATTAGACTTTTTCTCAGTGTCACATGCCAATTCTTCTGGAGGACATTCTAATAAATTGTCTCCATGTATATCATTTCTGCATAAAGGACATTTAGCATGTGGCTATATAAGAAAGAATAAGATATGAGTGAAGTTTATCAGAGGAAAAATACGAATTTCCCTAAAATTTTTCAAAAGATGATACATTCTATATCCTTAATAGCTACCATTTTCTTTTTTATTAGATTCATCCATTTGAGATAAATTTGTACACACTGAACTCCTGACAGATATAACCGTTCCTGTGTTAAATGGGACTGGGTAAAAAAGGGAGCAAAAGTATGGTATGAGATCTTGACTAACAGCAGGAGTGTGAAACAAGTATTATAACACAATTTGCTCTTGAACATGGTCTGAACTCCAGAGGTCCACTTATAGGAGGATTTTTTTTCAGAAATTATAGCACAGTACTATAAATGGATATTCTCTTAATGATTTTAGGATTTTCTCTAGGTTACTTTACTGTAAGAATACCACATATAGGGGCACCAAGCTGGCTTAATTGGTGGAGCACGCAATTCTTGATCTTGGGAGTCATGAGTATGAGCCTCACATTCGGTGTAGAGATTACTTAAATAAATAAAAATTTAAAAAGAATACCACATATAATATATAACATAAAAATATGTGTTAACTGTTTATGTTATCAGTAAGACTTCTGGTCAACAGTAGACGATTAGTAGTTAAGTTTTATAGGAGTCAAAAGTGATACGCAGATTTTCAACTGCACAGGGGGTCAGTACCCCTAACCCCCCTACATTGTTCAGGGTGAACTGTACTATTTGCAGACAAGTAAAGAAACTATGAATAACAATATCTTGAAACTAACTACAATATAGCACACTAGTTGGAACTATTCTTTAGAAGAAAAAAATTTCCTTAATGGCTTATAAAGCTAATGTAGACCTGTTAAATCCTATCAAATTCATTCAAAGCAATATTTGTTGTGTCCATTTGTACCAAGACATGCTAATAACATATCTCCTAAATAACTATATACAAAATACCGTTACCAAAAAAAAAAATTCTGAAACTGAAACAATGTTAAAAGTATAGTGGGGTTACCTTTAGGGAGGAAGGAGAAGGTAACTCATTAGAAGGGGACACAAGGAGACCAGAGTAGTAGTTACAGGGATGTGTTTACTTCATATTCACTCAACTGTATAATCATGACTTGTGCATTTTTTTCTATATGTATACCAATGAAAATGTTAAAACAAAAAAGAACTTCTACCTCCGCTGAAGAACTGCTTAAAGGATTATTCCACTTCAAAAAATTCTACCATGTTAAGAATCCAGGCTACCTTATCCAAAAAACACATGAAGCAATTAAGCCCTTGAACAGTAGTGAAGCCAAACTGAGATGTGCTCTCTGTGTACATTATCACCAGACTTTGAACACTTATTAAAAACCCATGGAAATTATCTCAATAATTTTTATATTTTAGATATATTGGATAAATAAAAATGCCATTAACTTCATCTATTTCTACTGATTATGCCTCTAAAAGTACACCTTCTTTCTATGTTTAAAAGGGCTTAATTATAAGAAATATATCAATATGAAACACTGACATACATAATTAACCATAAAATGTGCACTAGTAAATCCAAATGCAAAACTCTTTATAGTCTGTTGGACTTACGTTTCATTACACTCAAGAATGACTAGTGTACCACTCCATCAAACACTGAATTTGTACCCAGTATAAAACTAACCTGCTCATTCTGAATGACTTGGCAAATACAGGGTTTACAAAAGACATGTGCACAATGTGTTATGACAGGAACTGTTAAAGAATCCAAGCAAATTGCACATTCTTCATCAGAACCTGAGCTCAGAATTAACTTCATCTTCCTTATTAATTTCTTCCTTAACTCTTCAGGTGTGTCATTTCCTAGAGAAAAGGCTGAAAAATTAATTTCACAGCAAGATTTGTAATATGATTAGACAAGTTAATCTTATATAGCGAAAAGTTTTGCTTGGGTAGTCTTTACATAGGCTTTTTCTATCACAGGAAACAAACATGATTTAAATTTAAAGAAAATTTAGAAGCTAAAATAGTAGCTAGGGAGCTAACCCACATAATATACCTTAAACAAAAGCATCACTACAATCTACACATACTACCACAGAATAAAAGGCAGATCCAATTTGAAATGATTATCTTAAAGTATCTATAACTGGAAATCCTGGAAGACATCACTGTTATTCCATTTCACTGGTTAAGACTTTGTGAGAATATTCCAATTGTGTCCTATTCTAAAAGCAATGTCCATTTGACAGATAGGAAACTATAGGCCATACAAAAAATTTATCATTCTGTTTTAAATATCTTTAACAAATATAATGGTGTAAACAAATCACATCTACTTACCTGAGGGACCACTGGAAGACACTGCATTTGTAAGAAGGTGAGTATGACAACAAATCTGCCGCAATCTAAGCAAAAGACCCAGGACATCTGCATAGTGCGCAAGGACAGTCCCTTCATTGAAATACCTAGAGGTAAAAAATGTTAAATACTATGAAGGGCTCTAAACAGTATTATTCCCTATTCTAAAACAGTGGAATAAAAATGGCATTGTTCTTTTCTTCTCTGGAAATCACTTCAAAACTACCTCTAATGAAACCACAAGAGATTTGTAACCATAAGGCAAAATATATGAGAAATGGCTGCCAATTGCAATAGAAGTTGGATAGGAAGATGCTGAGAGATATAACTACAGATCTCAAATAGAGATCCTTACACCAAGGAGAGAAGGCAAGCTAAATAAGGACACACAACAGACCTACTGTGTTTTCAGAAAAGATTATGGGCACTAAAGTCCACATTATAAGGAACGCGACAGCTTCTGATCTTTGTTATGTAAGCACAAATAAAACCTAAAACAACTCAGCTATCACCCTGAGATATAATTAAATAGGGATACTTCCTATGAGTCTGGGACACAGCTATTCCCGCTCACCTCATTAATATTAACCCCTTGCAAATAACTAGGCAAGAACTCAATACATTCAAATATAATAATCAGCAAACAGCAAGAGAGGAACAAATGGCAGTGCAAGAATACTCACCAAAAAAATGTTGCCATTAAGCAAATAAAAATTATGAGGAAGGATGCTGCCATGATTTTCCATCATGGCAAAACAACACACAGATGAAAAATGAGGTGGTACAGCTCAGGAGTGTGAAAGAGCAAAATGAACCATCAGAAAAATGAAAGCCACATTGAAACCAGCATGAAAGAGACAAACCACTGTGAAAAAACAGAAAAAATGTGGGAAATGTAAGCGATAAAAAGCAAAACAGGAAAACATGAAGGATTAGAATAAAATTATACCTATAGAACAAAGAACATCCAACACATATAAAGATAAAATAATGGAAGAGAAAACAACATTTAAAGAAAACTTTTTAGGAAAAGGAGTGGGAGAAAAAAAAAAAAAAAACAACCTAGAATCCACAGATTTAAATGGTACCACATGTTCCAGAAAAATCAAGAGAGAGGTGTCTTGGTCAAATTGCTCGACTTTAAAGAAAAACATTAAAATAAAATCAGGGTTTTCAATAGAAAGTACAGCAGAACAATGACAGTACAGGCTTCTGAAGGAAGAATGGATGATTCAAAAACTATAAACTAAGTCTATCATATACTCAAACATATTAAAGCAATAGAAAAAGTATAGCTTAATGATTAGGAGCACAGATTCGAGAGCTAGGCTGAGTTCAAAACCTGGCTTTGCCTTAACTGTGAAGCTTTGGGTACGTTTCTTAACCTGTGTCTTCAGCTTTTCCAGCTTTAACAGTGGCATGGTAATAATACATTCCTCATAGGACTATTAAAAAAAGTTAATACATGGAAAATATTTAGAATAGTGCCTGGATTATGGTAAATAATAGATCTATTATCTATCTATCTATCTATGCTGTTATTAATAATACTATGTCAGCAATTACTTCTAAATATTCAATAATACAAAGAGGCAATATAATATAAAGGTTGAACTTATAAGCTCTAGAACCAAACTGCCTGAATTTAAATACCAGCTGTCTGTCATTCACTAGTTGTGTGATACAGTACAAGTTACTTAACTGCTCTGTGCCTCAGATTCACCTATAAAATGTGGGTAATCATTGTACTGACTTTTTAAGATTATTGTTAACTAATACATATAAAGCACTTAGGCGGCACGTGGGTGGCTCAGTTAAGTGTCCATCTCTTGGCTTAAGCTCAGGTCTAAGTTCAGGTCATGATCTCAGGGTCGTGAGACCCATCCTGTGTTGGGCTCCGCTCCCAGAGGGGCGTGTACTTGAGATTCTTTCTCCCTTTCCCTCTGCCCCTCCCCACAACTCACGCTTGCACTAAATAAAAATCTTTTTTTTTTTTTTTTAAGATTTTATTCATTTCTTTGAGAGAGAAAGAGAGAGAGCACAAGCAGGGGAAGCGGCAGGCAAAGGGAGAGGGAAAAGCAGGCACCCTGATGAGCAAGGAACCCAACGCAGGGCTCAATCCCAGGACCCCAGGGATCACGACCAGAGCTGAAGGCAGACACCTAAAGTGAGCCACCCAGGTGCCCCTAAATAAATAAAATCTTAAAAAATACATATAAAGCACTTAAATGAATGCATTAACACCAAAATGTGCTCAATATTACTAACTGTACTACATAGTAAAAAGGATACTTTAAAAATAACCTATTTTCAATAAAAATAAAAATAACCTATTTTCTAAGGTTTCAATAAAGCTATTCTTCTCAACCTTTTCAAATACAATAACCTTTACAAACAGTCTATTCCCTGGCATGGTCACTTACTACACTAACAGTCAGCATTTCAGTTTAACAACTCTCTTCTGAGTACCAGATAATTAGAATAGAAGCCGCGTCCAACCTCACTAGCCACTCCTGTCTTCTTTGTTAGACTTCTGTTCTCTAACTTCACTCACTCTTGGTGATCTCATCCAGTCTCATGCTTTAATTAACCATCTACACACAGGCGACTTTCAAATTTACCTCAAGAACATTCCCATGAACTCTAATCTTGTATGTGACTACAAGACATCTCCACTTAGAAATCTCAGAGTCATCATGCAATCAAAGGGTCCAAAACCGAACTTCTGATCTTCCCTGAAAAAACTGCTCCTCCCATAGACCTATTTCTGCAAATGGTAATTCCAACCTTCCAGTCACACTCATGTGAAAAACCTTGCTGTTACCTTTGACTCCTCTCTCTCACTTCCCATACCACATCAATCAGCAAGTTCTGCTGGCTTTGCCTTCAAACTATAACAGAATCCAGCTATTTTCCATCCCCTTCATCACTACTACTACTGTAGTGAAAACCACCATGATCTCTTACTTTGATTATTGCCACTGTCTTCCCTATTTATGCTCTTACTCCTAGAATATCAATCTTAACACAGCAGCCAGTGATCCTTGTAAAATATAAATAAGATTATGTCACTCTCCACAAGTAGGCAGCAGAGAGGCAGGCAGAGAGAGAGAGGGGGAAGCAGGCTCCCTGCTGGGCAGAGAGCCCGATGTGGGGCTCGATCCCAGGGTCCTGGGATCATGACCTGAGCAGAGGGCAGAAGCTTTAACCCACTGAGCCACCCAGGCACCCCCCTTCAAAGTTTTCTAATCTAATAAAAAGTATAAGCCAAAGTCCTTGAAATATACGCATGCATTATGAAACTGTCATGTATTCTCACTCCAATCTCTGACATCGTCATGATATCTTGCTCATATTATCTAGCCACACTTCCCTCTTTGTTGTTCTTCAAGCTCACCAAATATTCTTTCAACTCAGGGGCTTTAAACTTGCGGCTCCCTCTGCCTGAAATGTCTCGTACCGCCACTCTCTTAGACCTTTCCCCACATAGAACCCTCTCAGTAAGGTCTTCAGTCAATATCCAATTAAAACAGTTACAGCACTTCCCTTTCTCTGCTTTTTTTCCATCAAATTTTATTTTTTAAAATTGTCTGTTCCCCTGCATTAAAATATAAACTCCTTGAGAGTGGAGATTTTTGTCTATTTTATAATGCTATATCCCAATATGTGTTACACAAGCACATATTACATTTTGGTTGACAGAATGAATATGAAGGAAATTTCAATCACCACTGAAAGATTTTGAACTCTGAAACCAATTGCTTAGTTAGAACAATCTTTTTCAATCTAATTCCTGTTAAACCTGATTTGTACTTCAGTGAAGTTCTTGAATTCAAAGAGTCCCCTATTTTCTCAACCCTGTTCTGCCTTCACTTGTCTCCTACTCATTCTGATGCATGGGCACTCACATCAAACACGTTCTTGCTTCAACTAGAATTTCCCACCTTCTACCAATCCCCAATCCCTTCATTATCTACTTCATCAGCTCCTAGTCCCAAGATTTCACATGCTGTTTGGAAAGTCATATTGACTTCTACATATATCCAATACTACATAAAGCCTATCCACCACGCTAAGAACCTTATAACTTTTTAGAACAGGTGTAAATCCCATGATCTTCCTCAACTTCCCACCACCTTTTCCTGTAGATGCCCTTGTCTCATATTTCACTGACTGTACTCTTTACCACCCACTGGTCTTCATTTTTCTCCATCAATTTATTCTCTTCTCTATCTGTAGTCTCTTCCATGGTCTCTTCCAAGGCAGTTAACCCAAATAAAATGCAAAAAATTGACAGAGCAACCATCAATCCTACATACCAGTCTTCTTCTTCCTTTGCAAATGTCATGAAAATTGGTCTACCCCTACCTACAGCTGCTACTTCTTTGTGGTACACACCTCAGTATTCTGGTGAAACTATGCTAAGACTTTACACCAACAACTTCTGAATCATCAAATTAAACAGCTTTTCTAAGTCTCTGCATCATGTGATACTACTAACCATTCTCTCTTTCTTGACTATGCTTTCATGGGATTCTCCGAACAGTTTACATTTTTCCTAATTCTGTCCTTGACAGAATCTTCTATGGTAATTTCTCCTTATTTTCCTATTTCTTAAATAAGGATATTCCCCAAAGTTTTGTTCCTTAAATAGGTTTATTATCTCTCAATGTTTTTTATCTACTCCCATGAGAGAGAGCCAGGAATAGAAGCAAGCAAGGTCTTCTGACTAGCCACTCAGAACTTGCCATTTCATGTAAACTTTGAATTTTTTCCTAACTTAAGGAATTACTCACCTGTAAATTATAATACTATTTCATTTATTTCAACTAATTTGTAAAAAGGAATTTAAACCAAGATGCAAGTTATTTTCTGTATACTTCAGACTTTCTTAACATTTCTAAGAAATATTATTCAGTTAAATAGGGAAGAAAATAAAAATTATTTTCTAAAATGGCTTTCATTTTTTCATACCTTCCAATAGTAGCTCTGCCTTCATTTTTCACAGACTGGTAAATTTTTCTCTCTTCATCTGAAAGGGTAATGTGCTGAATAAATACTTTACGTTCTGGTAACTCCAAAACAGGTTTTCCTTTAATTTTGCTTGTCTTTGTTCTTCTTAGGGTAATATTTTTAATTAGGGATTGTAAGCGCCTAAGTCAAAATAAAACAAATAATTACATAACTTTTTATTTCTATGTAAGTTGATTCAATAAGAACAAAAAAGAATATTTTAATATATTACTATTTTAGAAGCAAAGTTTTTTTTTAAAAATCCCTTTGTTCTAAGTCTTATCCAATCTGATAATCAGACATATATTCTACCAATAGAAAGTTATAACAACAATGCATTCATTGCCCTCAATTCAGTACCTGTCAGAGTTTAATCTTCTTTTATCCTGTCTTTATTTTTCCTCTGTTTTTTTTTAAGTTTTTTTTGTTGTTGTTGTTTTATGTCAGAGAGAGAGCACAAACAGGCAGAGAGAAGCAGGCTCCCCGCTGAGCAAGGAGCCTGATGCGGAACTCGATCCCAGGACCCTGGGATCATGACCTGAGCCAAAGGCAGCGGCTTAACCAACTGAGCCACCAGGTGTCCCTCCTCTCCCTGTTTTTGTTCTATTCACTAACTACTTCTTACTTCCGTCAACTACATCACCCAATATTCAACATTCACATTCTTAAGTACCTACACAAAGTACAAGGCATTATACGATTATAAATATCATAAAACTACAAATACATGGAAAGATCTTACCTTCAAAAAGATTTTTCAGTAATATGAAAATCAAGGTACAAAAATGGTAATTTTTACAAAGTAAAGACGCCAAAAAAATTAAAACATGATGTGACAATTCAGAAGAGGAAGAAATGCTTTCTAGGTTCTACAACCTTTACACTCCTTCTCAACATCAGAAAAAAAGGAGGCACATCAATTCTTTACGGAAAGAAAGGTTTTTAAGGAAAGGTTTTTCCTAACACTGAAATATAAACACAATTTCTTAAATTAGAATTTACATAGTTGGTTCTGAGAATCAAGCAGACGGTTTTGCAAACTAGGTTGGTGGCTTTTGAACCTTTTTCACTATAACCACAATAAGAAACACATTTTAGTCCATCCAGCAAACATATATATGTATAAACACATACACATATAACAGAAACCTTTCACAAAACAATACTTTGTGTGAAGATTTAAATTTCTTTAAAATCTTCTACGCTATTTCATTTTCTATTGTAATGCTAGAAGCCATCTTTATAATAATTTCACAACCTGCTAATGGATCCCAAACTCTGAAAACCACTGCTCTAGGCAAAAACCTTAAGCCACATATTAGCCTAGTACCCTGTGAAATGGCTATCACCAAGCTGAATTTCATTTATGTCTCCATGAGAAACAACTCTCTTTCTTACACTCCTGTTGATGCTAGTGTATGTCATACCATTCAATACCACTATATAAAGCTACAAAAGTTGTGAAAATTTAATGCACATTAGATCCTCAGAGCATACAATTTTTCCTGTCATTGTTTAATCAATTAATGGTGATTTCAATGGCAACAGCAAACACAAAAACTATAAAGCTCTGCCTTTCCTTTCTGTTTCACTAAAATCAAAGAAAGGGAGGGCTTATGTTTCAGTGGTAGTTAGAAACCCCTGTCTCCCCAAAAAAGAATCACTAGGTTCTGAGAGCCAAATGCATTAAGCTATAAACATTTTGGGAGAAGAAAGTCAACAGTGAAGTTAAAATAGTAAAGTGACAATTGGTTCAAACTGCTCACAGTTATTTGTTGCTAATATTTTTTTAAACATTTTTTTTAAGATTTTATTTATTTATTTGACACAGAGAGGCAGGCAGAGAGAGAGGAGGAAGCAGGCTCCCTGCTGAGCAGAAAGCCCAAAGCAGGGCTCGATCCCAGGACTGAGATTATGACTTGAGCTGAAGGCAGAGTCTTTCATCCACTGAGCCACCCAGCCGCCCCCATTTGTTGCTAATATTAATCAGTTTTCATGAGATTACTTACCTAAGTCCTCCTTCATCTCCCATTGTGACAGGACGTTGTATTGTTCTATGCCACCATTCTCTATCAAGAAATGGTTTAAGTTTTAAAAAGGAAAGAAGAGACCACAAGTCCTTTAAAGAATTTTGAATCGGAGTACCTAAAAATAACAGAAAACTGTTGTAACTCTACAGTGTATCCATTCAGAATATCCATCTGACCCAATCAGAGGAAACAAGGGTTGAAAATGGGCATTGTGCACAAGGCACACCCACTAACTATCAAGGTATAACTATAATCCATTGTTAAACATATATATACATAGTCTCAAAATATAGTTTTGCTGCAATTTTTAGCTCTCACTTAACCATACTAACAAAGAAAAAGACCATAGGCCCAGTAAATTCAATTTTCTCCTTATTCAAGAACTTTGGTTTTAAGTCAGCAGTACTAGCAAGAAAGAAAAATGAATCTGAGTTTACATTCTCTTCCCCATATCCTAGTAGAGGTGTCACAAGTAGCAAACAGGCCTGGCTTCAAGGTAAGTAAGAGAGAAATCGAGATTCTGATTGGAGAATTAAAGTGTCTAATGAATCCCCAAAGTTCAAAAACAAAAGTCTAGTGATTGTTCCATAAATTGATTATAATTCAGATGTTGCCACAACATGGGCAACTATGAAAAACAAGTCAAAATATTTTATTAAATGACTTTTATGGTTAATTATGAACAAACTTTATATCCACGTGAAGTTTAAAAGTCACCTCACTAAAACTTACTTAATGATACATATTTGGGAATTAATTTTTTAAAAATTTAACCTTTTAGGTACCTGTTAATACCCATCTTCTTTCTGCTTCTAAATCAAGTACAGCTTTTGTCTGCTGAGCATTGGGATTTCGGATGGCATGTCCTTCATCCAGGATCACTCTTAGCCACCTTATGCTATGTAATGGACTATCACCTTTAGTCTGAAATAAATGTTTCATGTGAATTAAAAACACAGGAAAGTAAAATAGTACTTCATGTAATTTGGTAAATAAAATTATTAGTCTTTAATATCAATACCTACTATGTGGTAGATACTGCTTTAAGCATTATATACTAAAAGTTATTGAATGCCCAAAAGCTTATGAAGAATTATTTACTTCTATTTTACAAATGAGAAAACTGAAGCACCAAGGCTGGGAAGTATGTTGCTCAAAGGACCATAGCTAGGAAACAGCAGGGCTACCATTTAAACTCAGGTAGTCTAGCTCTCTACTGAGACTTTGGTTCAATACACTGAGCTAATTCTGCCTCAGATTAAAACTGTGATGAAAGAAAAATTTTCAGTTTTGAGAATTATTTGAATACAACATAATTAGTTTCTTTTATGTTAATGTTCTTACTAGGAAGACCAAAATTTTGAGAATAAGGTATTTTGAAAACATTAAACAACTGGAATTACAGGCAAACAAAAATTAAACTTCTAAATTAAATGGGAAACCCATGAACTTCAGCTATTTTTAAAAAAGGTTATTTTTAAGCTGAGATAATTATTCATCAAATCATTGTGACAGAAAATAATATTCTAGAATACTAGAAAAAACAGAATTCACTTATAAACTGCTATATAAACTTAGTTATAATTCCAATTGTAACTCCAAGTGTTTTAAATGGAAAATATTCCTAATTAGTTGAAGAAAGTTCAACCTTTTTTTGCAGAATATTAAAAAACTATTTCCTATTTACTTCCTACATATTCTTAAGTATTTAGAAAGAAAGGAAGTGTATAAAGTCTGAATTTTAGAACGCTTTAGAAACCTGAAGCATATTTCTTAAATTCAACTTCTGAAATGAGTCTCAGGTCTACGGCCATACCACCCTGAACGTGCCCGATCTCGTCTGAAATGAGTCTCAGCATACTTACTCCATAGTCATGAGTTAAAATGTTGTATGTAGTCAAAACAATATCCTGTTTTGAAAGCAAGGCTGGGTCTCTTATACGATCAGGACCATAATAAACATAAAAATTCAAGTGCACATCTGATTTTATATGTTGTCCAAACTGGTCCTAGAAGAAAATTAGAAATATTTAGAATAAACAGATTAGTGTCACGTTTGATAAACTACTGTCCTGTACACAAATCAAACTACTAAAATTACATAAAACCAAGTTTCCTGCAATCTAAACTAACAACAATGATAGTAACAATACTAATTATTATTTTATTGTCAGGAAAATGGATATATATGCAGTAATAATGCATTAAATAAATTTTGCTTGGCCCTAGCAATGAGCAGCCACTTCATTTTCAGGGGGAAAAATAACCAAATTTCTTTAAAACTGTAATTAATTTTTTTAATTTAATATTTTAACAGAAAGCATCTTTAATGCTTCCAGTTAGTAGTGCTCGCTTCTGCAGCACATATACTGAAAAAAAAATGCTTCCAGTTAGTAATTCCTAAACAGGGGTGCCTGGGTGGCTCAGTGGGTTAAAGCCTTTGCCTTCAGCTCAGATCATGATCTCGGGGTCCTGGGATCAAGCCCCGCATCAGGCTCTCTGCTCAGCAGGGAGCCTGCTTCCCCCTCTCTCTCTGCCTGCCTCTCTGCCTACTTGTGATCTCTCTCTCTGTTAAATAAAGAAAATATTAAAAAAAAAGTTCATAAAACAGAAATTAAACTGTAAAAGAACAATATTTTCAAGAATGTAGGCAGAGATTCAAGTATAGTAGCCACTTTCATTCATTTATCATAGACTTGCTATTTGTCAGGTTATCAACCAGAAAGGTAGTAAAGTTAAAAAGAAAAATGTGACCTGGCTCCACCCCTCTCTGAGGACATGATCTGTTTCAAACACTGGACTTTTTCTCTCAAATCTGAGAGATTCTAAGCAGGAAAAAAAAATCATGGTTAGATCGGAAAAAAATAAAAAAGGATGTCAGACAGAGGCGCCTGGGTGGCTTAGTCAGTTAAGTGTCTCCCTTCAGGCTCAGGTCATGATCCTGGGGTCCTGGGATCAAACCCTGCGTCAGGTTCCCTGCTCAGCGAGGAATCTGCTTTTCCCTCTGCCCCTCCCCTCCCCTCCCTATGCTTCTGTGCTTGTTCTCTCTCTCACATAAATAAATAAAATCTTTACCAAAAAAAAGGATACCAGAAAAACAAAACTGAGAATCTATTAGGTGAGAGATGATAAAGCCCTAAAGTACCAAAAGAAAGAACAGAATGGGAAGGACAGGTATAAAAGAAAGATACCAAGAAAAAGGGACTGATGGGACTTGAGGACTAATTAAATATGGGATATAAAAAAAAAAAGGGAGAAGACAAAGAAGCCTCTGATACTTAAAGTGAGTGCCTAGAAGCTGTGTGATAAAGATATAAGGAAGTTTTAAAAAAAAGGGGAAAGTGGGTATAAAAATGAGAAAGAAATGGGGCGCCTGTATGGCTCAGTTAAGCATTTGACTTTGGCTGGCTCAGGTCATGATCTCAGGGCTCCTAGGATCAAGCCCCATGTTGGGGGTTTGTGCTCAATAGGGAATCTGCTTGAGATTCTCTCTCTCCCTCTCCTTCTGCCCCTCCCCTAGCTCGTGCTTTCGTGCTCTCAAATAAATAAAATCTTAAAATAAGAGGAAAAGTATTATTATTTTAGACATTTAAAATTCCTGGACACTATAGAAGTCTGAGTGGATATATACATTAGGAACATTTATCTATTTATTTATTTGTAAAGATGTATTTATTTGAGAAAGAACATGTAAGTGGAGAGATAGGCAGAGAGGGAGAGAGAGAGAAAGAAGGAGAGAGAGAGAGAAAGAGAGAGAGAATAAATCCCAAGCAGGCTCTCCACGAAGTGCAGAGCCAACATGCCTCAATCCCAGGACCCCCAGATAATGACCTGACAGAAATCAAGAACTGGACACAACAGACTGAGTCACCCAGGTGCCCCTACTAGAAAAAGTAAAATATTGGTCTGTAATACAATGCAGAGATGGGACTTGACAAAGTTATAAGCAGAGTACATGAAGCTACATGAATGAGTAAGATTTCCTAAGAACATGCATAATGAGAAAAGAAAGTTAGGAGCAGAACCTACAGAATGGCAGTATTTAAATAGTGCCCTGTTTTTATTGGGGTAATTTAAAATATTCCAACAAAGAAAAAAATAAAAATAAAGCAAATGTGGCAGACCTGAAATTCTTGAATCTTGTGAAGTAAATGCAGATCTCACTAAAAATTTTCCTAATATTTCAAAAAAGATACCATGCTTTAAGGTGCGGGTGGGGGGGAGAGGGCAGACTAAATAGAAACCATGGGGGAAAAAGTGGTCAGAAAGTTGGGGAAGCAACAAAACTGGGTGGGGGAGGGGAAGAATAGCAAAGTTTCAAGAATTTGTTGATTTTTAACTTGTAATTTAGGTTCATTCCCTTCTTTACAAGAAGGTTTAAAGATGGTTTACAAAATAAGACATAAAAATGCTATAAAAAGAAAAACGAGCAGAGGAAAAGAAAAAGGAAACTCACTGGACATGGCAACAATGAGGTCCCTGAAGGCCTTCACAGTTTCTATAGAGGGTGGGAGCAAAAACCAGACTATGGGGTGAAGAGAGAAGGGTAACTAAAATAGTAAAGGCAAAAATACTAAAAAAAGAGGATAAAACACGAAAGAGTAAAGGTGAAAGCTTAAGAGAATTTTATTAAGAAATCTGGTGAAAAAGGAAAACAAATAATTCAGTATAAGAAAACTGAGTCAATGGGCTGCCCTGAAATGAAACAGAACAAATTTGTGGCAGGATTACACCTGAAATTGAAAAAAATTAACTTTCCTAGAGAAAAATTGTATTGAGTTTCTCGTCACTGTGCTTCAGTTTTGTGTGTGTGTGTGTGTGAATAAAATATATGTTATTTCATTTTCTCCTGGGAAGATAACTTGTCCAAATACCCAGAAAAAGTATGTGTTAGAAGTGGGATTGGTATCTTACACCTTTAACTGGACTCTCCCCTATCTGAAGATAAAAAAAGGAAGATAAGTAGTTCTAGCCAGCTCACTAGGGTGCTATGTCATTTACTTGGAAGCTAGGGAGAGTAGCTTATTGAAAGATTGCAAAATTCTAATTTTTAAAAAAGATTTTATTTATTTATTTATAAATAAGAGAAAGAGAGTGCGTGTGTGCGTGCATGAGCAGGGGGAGGGACAGGAGAAGCAGACTCCCCAGCTGGGCAGGGAGCCTGACTCAGGGCTCAATCTGGGACTCCAGGATCATGTCTGAGCCCAAGGCAGACGTTTAACTGACTGAGCCACTCAGGCACCCCACAAAATTCTAATTCTTGACCAGGAATCCATACATGCCCAACCATCCCTCATCCTTAAAAATCATTTTTTCCATAATCTCATTTAGGCAAGACTTTGCCAAGGAGTTTTCTTTTGAAGTTTATATTATCTAAAATTGTGTTTTTCACATATAAAATTATAATGAAATACTGATGACCCATTTTTAAAATACATATCCCCAACATGTTGAATTTAACATGTTTCGTGTAAATTAAAAACACAGGAAAGTAAAATAATACTTCATGTAATTTGGTAAATAAAATTATTAGCCTTTATTATCTTTATTAGTCTTTAATATAAACACCTACTAAGAATCACAGTTCTACTATTTATATCCTCACTTATAGTTGCAAACCTCACCCTCAAACTGTCATTCTAGTACCTATGTACTGGCCTTCTCAAAATGCACTACATCTCAAAAGAAAGAGAACACTTTTGTTGGAATAAAAAAAAAGCAAGAAAGAACTAAACCTCACTCTGGTTCTAAGAGGAAGAATGACACACTAATCAGAAGATTTAATTTTTAAAAAATATATAAACCAAAAACTTAAAAAGAATCAAAGAAGGCAAGAGTATACAAAAGTCAAGAAGAAAGTAAAGAAGCATAAAACTTGACAATTAGACAGTAACTACTAATCTTTTCTGAAGCAATTTAGAGAACAAGTGGCAGAAGCCAGATTACAAGTTAAAGAGTAAGTAAAAGCACAAAGTGGAAAATTAAACCCCAAAACGTATGACAGCAAAGGAAAGGATAAGAGTAGCAACTTAAAGGTGAGACATAATCAAGAGGAAGTATTTAAAAATAAAAAAAGATCCTGAGGCACCTGGGTGGCTCAGTTGTTAAGTGTCTGCCTTTAGCTCAGTTCATGATTCCAGGGTCAAGCCCCACATCAGGCTCCCTACTCTGCAGGAAGCCTGCTTCGCCCTCTCCCACTCCCCCTGCTCGTGTTCCCTCTCTTGCGGTGTCTCTCTCTATCAAATAAAAATAAATGAATGAATGAATGAATGAAAGAACAAACAAATAAAAAAGAATAAAAATAAAAAAGATCCAAGTATGCTTCATGAAAAAGCCAGTGGGAAAAGACTAACTAGGCAAGAGAAAAACAACAGATAAAATTCAAAGGTGGGAAGAGACTGAATCCAACATACAGACTAAGGTAATAGTCTTACGAAGACTAGGACCATTTCCACCTCTGAGATTAGAGGAGGAAAGGTCAGGAGAGATGCAATAACCTTGGACGTGGCAAGCAGTCTAGCGGTTTTTTAAGTTCACAATGCTTCTAATAGAGTCATTATTTCATTATGACATGCAGCTTGAAGCTCAAACTGGAAAGAAATAACCAAGCTGTTCCTTACAAATAATACATCAAGAGGTTCCATTCCAATGTAATATTTTAGAACAGAAAAGCAATCTAGAAAGAGAAAAAAAAAAAAGTTTTCTGGTGGGTAGCCTTAAAACCACAGGCTCTAGAATCAGAATATTGGAGACTATATCCTAACTCCAACATTTATTAACTGGATGATCTTAGGCAAATTACTTAATTTCTGTGTGTTTCAATTTGATCACCAGGAAAGTGAGAATAATGGTTGTGAGGACTAAATGGTTGTGAGAAAATCTATTAAAAGAGCTTACGGAAAAACTGAGCTCACTAAATGCTACAAATTGTTATATACACAGAAGTTAGTGTGGTTCTTAGAAAACAGTTTTCAATAATTTGTAAGCATAGCAATCTTAAATTAAGTATCTTTCCTACCTGTGGGACAGAAATGGCACAGGAAGAAGTACAAACCTAATCTTATGATAACAATTAATGATGTTTCTTTCTCTACTATAAATCTTCAAAAAATTACTTTAATTGAGCAAATAAAACCCCAATTCACCTAACAATTATTTTAACTTAACGTGCTGACCAAGCTTATTTCTCCCAATGAATGACTCTAACAGAATACTTTTTATTATATAAGACTAAAATATAAATTATGTCACATTTTTAAAAAGCTGTGAAGACTTACAATCCAGTTGCTTAACACAGAAAGTGGGCAGATGATCAGTGTTGTTCTTGGTCTCTCTTCAACATCAGTTTTCTTTGAACCCTCCATTGCAGATGCTCCTGAAAGAATATATTAGTTGAAACAGTCTTTAGTTTTCTTCACATATATATGAAGTCAATAAAGAGATGACAATATATGCCTTTATGAAAAGAGAAAATACAAGAATTAAAATGAAGTAAATAGACTGTTTTTTCAGTCATAATGAAGTAATGGGAACTAGATTTTACCTTGTCACTTTAAACAACTAAAATCCAGACAGTGATTACTTATGAGGGGAGGTAGAGAATTATGATTGAGAGGGGATACAAGGAAAAAGTTTGGAATGTCTCCTGATATGTATTTAAGTTATTCATAGTTATTCATTACAATAATATTTGTTTTATGCAGTTTTTGGAATCTGTACTATAGTTAATGTGGTAACCAGACTCCAAGATACCCACTTTCTGACAGCCACAACCTTGTGTAATTTCCTCCCACACTCTACTAGGGTGACAAACAGGATATGGCAAAAGTGGTGGTATATCATTTCTGAGATTAAATTTTAAAGGATGCAGTTTCTACTTGGATGCTCTCTCCCTTTCTCTTTCTGCCCACTCCCTTTGGAGGAAGCCAGCTGCCATGTTGCAAGAATACTCAGGCAGCCTATGAAAGGACACGCTATAATTTTACTTTCCATTCCCCTACTGGACGGTATTACATTATTTCCAGTATTTTTCTAAAATAACACAGCAGCGAAAACTACTTTTTCATGTGTCCTTTACATATCTAGGTGATATATCTATCTTCATTATATTTGGCCTAGCTGCTCACCATGGTAATTTATACTCCCGTTCACAGTGCATAAAGAGTTTCCGTTGCTGTACAATCTTGCCTATACACGGCACTGTGAGGTTTTTAAATGTTTGCAAATGTAACAGGTAAAATAGTATCTCTGTTCCTTTAATTTGATCTTTCCAGTGACTCAATCTATCTGCACAGCTTTCCCTAAGTTTACTGATTATTTATGTTTTCTTTCCTTAGAATGTACATTTGAATTCTCAGTGGCTATTCTCCTACCGGATTGTCTTTTTCTAATTGATTTGCAGAGCCTTCTTTTACAAATTCTAAATACTAATCCTCTGTAAGTTACACTTACCAGAAATATCTCCTTCAGTCTTATCATTTTCACCTTGTTTATGTTGCACTTTGATGTATGATAATTTAAAACGTAGAATTTTATCAATTTTTTCTTATGACTCTTTGTATCTTATTTAAGAAACCACTATCGGGGCACCTGGGTGGCTCAGTTGGTTGAGCCACTGCCTTCGGCTCGGGTCATGATCTCAGGGTCCTGGGATCGAGCCCCGCATCGGGCTCTCTGCTCGGCAGGGAGCCTGCTTTCTCCTCTCTCTCTGCCTGCCTCTCTGCCTATTTGTGATCTCTCTCTCTGTATCAAATAAATAAAATCTTAAAAAAAAAAAAAAAGAAACCACTATCATTTCTGTCTCCATTCACTGATTTTTGTTTCTATTCTACTTTTCTTTCAGAAATGTGGTTATTTTGTTTTCACAGCTATGATTTTTTAAAGTTTCTCTCTTCTATTACAGCTATGTGCCAGGAAGAAGGAACTTTTTGAGATTAACTTAATTCTATCTGAATTCTATCTCAAAAGAAAATTCTACATTTCTTAAAATTTCTAAAATTAGGATCAAGAGTATTCTATCTGAAATGCCTATATTTTCAATTCAAGTAATTGTCTGATTCTTAGACCAAAAGTTAGTTCTTTTTTCATCATTCTGTGTTGGATCCAATATCATCTCCTTAAACAGGTTCCTTTCATCAATCTTTATTTCACTATCCTCCTTTATTTTATTCACAATGCCTTTATTTTATTCTCAATTCACAATTATTTAAAAGTGTGTGTTCCCTTGTTTATGTTTTCCCTTCATTAGACATAAGCTCCATTAAAATAGACTTCTGTCTGGTATATCCCCAACATGTAATATTTAGGAGACTAAGTTACAGAGATATAGTAACTTGTCCCAGATCTTCTTAACCTTACAGTTCAAACTCTTTCCTTCTCAAGTACTTAGATTCTTATACAATGTTTTCCTCTGAACTACAAAATATAAAATTATAAAAATATCACTAACACTCATAAATGAAAAACAAATTCTACTCATACCAAGAACTGAATTTTTATTATAATTTAAATAAATTCAAATTAAATTAGGTTTTAAAGAGCCATCAATTGCTCTGGGTCTTCACTAGAAGAAAACATTTCTGCTACTCAGATGAGTAAAGTACCTCTTTTCCATTATATTTTTGACCCAACTAAAATAAATAGAATAAGAAAAGGTACTAGGAGAACACACAAACATGCAATTCCAAGAAAAATGGTATTATCTTTTTCTTTTTTCTACTTTCTAAACTTCTTATACATGTTCTCATAACTTTTGTCATTAAAAAATTTTTACATTGAAAAACAAAAGCTAAAAAACCATGAGATCTACTGACCCTTTTTCAACATTCTCCTTTTTGTTGTAGGGGTAGATGAAGTAAGTGCACATGCAAACTCTGTATCTTCTTTAACCTTAGAAGGTCCTGCTGAAATAAAACCACAGAATTATTAAGATATTTGGAAACTAATTCTCTCCTATGCTGAGGTACAGGTACCTCCTGAGAATAGAAAATAAAAATAACGCTTCCATACTCCAAATCTTAAGAGTGTATATTATCCAATAAAAGCAAAATATTTGGTAATCAAAATTGCCTGACACAAGCATATCATTCCAGCTCAAAGAAGGAATGGAGTCACTTGTCATAAAGTGTTATTTCTCTTGAGGAAGAAATGTGAAAGCAGGAGCAGCCACATGCAAAGTGATTCAGCTTCCAGGTGGAAGAATATTTTCAAGAAAACAGGTGTTTGACTTCTAATGATGAGGCTACCAAATTTTCATATATCAGTTCGTGGTAATGAGTAATATTCCAAATACAATTTCTCAACTGATTAGTAATACAGTATGATCTAGTTTACAAGAAAAGAAAATAAAGAGTTACGTTTTAAAGGTACAGGAAAAAGTAATGATACTCACTGGTTATTTTTATATCTGTATGACAATGTGAACAGTAATACTACCAAGGAGCTTCCACCCAACTTTTATAATTGTAATTTATACAAACATAAGGTTTTATTGGAGTCATTTTATAAGAAGTAAAAATTACTTTGTTTAAAGTTAGTTAAATATTTCTCTTAAAATTTTAATTTGAAATTAATCTTTCAATTTGCCTCATTCATTTACCACCCATGATTAGCTCCAAATATGAATGGCAGTCAAGTGTAAGATCTATTACCAAAGAATCCAAGCAAGAGAAATATAAACCTATGGAGTTTTACTTTAAATAATACTTAAATGTAGATTATGGATACTGAGATTTATATACATACCTTTTACTCTTTTAGTATCAGACTGTGCATTTTTCAGTTTCCCTATAACAAAACGAAATAAGGAAACAGTCACACTAGGAAATTAGAATATAAGACACATTACCAAATCAAATCCATTTCATACTACCTTTCATTTTCTGTGGCAATTCACTTATTTCATTTTCCTCTGAATCACTGCTTTCATTGTGCTGGATAACAGTTTTTCTTCTAAAATAAAGTATATGCAAATTTTTTATCAAACCAAAACAAAATGGGATATGAAAACATAGATTTAATACATGCAGTACAAATGCTTCTGTGTTGCCTATTTGTCTTCTGAAATTTCAAAGAAAATTTAACAAGTGAACATAAAATTTGCTAAAATTTTGCTGTAAATTTTGTAATCTGCTTTTACATGCAGATGCATTTACTATACAAAATACAGTAGCACCATTATTAAATGTGAAAAAGTCAACCATCCTAAAATAATACTCATTTTTAATTCTGAGCTTAATATTTGGCAATTCAAACAAAACACCTATATAAAACTAGAACTAAAAAGTAACTCTTATCAAAGAAAATACTTCTAATGTAATGAAATGCGCAGTTAAGATGCAAAAATTTAATTCACAATGAAAAATTTTACGTATTTTTTGTAGAAACAGTGGTTAAGCACCTAAAAATAATGGACGTTGGAGTGGTGGACTGCCTAGATACAAATTTCCATTCCCCTATTTGCTATGCGACTTCAGGGAAGTCACTTAATATTCTTCTATACCTGTTTCCTCATTTGCAAAAGAGAAATAAAAATCCAATTAACTTCATGTGTTACTATATGCAATGTCCCTAAAACAGTGCCTGTTGCACAGTAAACATACATGTATTAACTACTCTATGTGTGTTAGTTATTAGTTTTTCCCCTACGGCCTCATTACTATTTCCACGTCCTTTAATCTTATCTGGCCAACCTAACAGTGCTGTTCTCATGCTCATGGTCAGTTCAGAGTTTTAAGATTTGAGATCTATACGAGAAACTGAAGAGTCCTAGTTTTGTGCTCAGTTTAGACAGGTGTTAATGATAAGAGAACAATTAACAAAGCCCCAGTTTTGAGATCCCTACTGGACTAGCTAATAGAGACTCATATTTGTGATCCCACCTGCAGATATTATGGTAGACAATACAACAAAAAGCTAAGTATTTAGACCTACTTCTCAGGGTAAATGAAATTTATAAAGTTAACAGATTCAAGTTAAGATCAGAGAAGCATTATGTATTTTATTCAAATTCTTCCTCTAGTCTACATTAATATAATATGCTCCATAAATAACCTCATCACGTCTTATTTCTAAAGGTGAAATGACAACTGAGATGAGCAAAGAGTGCTTCTATCAAATCATCTAATAGTTGTCAGTTTTCATCTCCTCAAAATATAAAGAAAACTCTTCTGAAATCAAGAAAAAAAACTTGGGAGCTAGATCTTAGTTCCTATGTGAAAGAAATAGAAAAAAAGTGGTAGAAAGATAAGTGATTATTAAAAACTACCAATTCACTTATTTTACAATTAGTATTACTTTTCTTCACCTATAAAATGAGAACACCTACCTGCCTAAGTCAGTGATTTTGGAAGTTTCAAGTAACAGAATGAATTTGAAAGAACTATATAACTGAGATAAATGGTCATATTTCTCTCCTATATATAAGAAAATGGAGAAAGAGTTTAAATAAACATTACATACAAAGAAACCATAACAGAGTTTACCTTTTGGGGCGGGAGCTAGACAATTCTGACTTGGGATATTTATTCTTTCCCTTGACATCTGAAATACTGGGTTCTCCACTATATCTAGATCCTTTCATTTCAAAGAAAAGGACAAATATACAGAGTATTAGTAAATTGTCTTGACTAGCAGTATCCTTCTTAAAACCTTGGTTTTCCAAATCAATAGTTCAACTTTTTTATTATCTTCACTCTTGTTCTTTCAATCAGCCAGCTCCTTTCTCTACCCACTTACCACAAAGGTCTATACCATACTGGATCCTTTGCTTAGATTCTTAACTCCTTTGACTCCCAGATGATGATCTACTTCACGAAGAAAACTGAATGCTATCTTCCATAAACTCCAATTTTCCTACCTTTTATTCCCTCAATTATCTATATTTTCCATCAACCTTACTTCCTTTCCTTCTAATGCTAACTCACCTATCTATTCTCTTGATCTCACTGCCCCAGAGGCCCACAAATTCTCTCCATGGTACCCAAAATTTCTTCCTATCCATGGATTTCCTTCTTAATGCTCCCCTGTGCAAAAAGCCCCTCAATTGTGCCTTCATCTCCAACTATTTTTCTATTTCAAACTTAGTAAAAGACAAAATAGCACACAACTGTTATTTCCAATTCTTCACTACTAATCTTAAAATATTTTTAGTTTTGCTCTACTTTAACCAATCTTCAAAGATTAATTTTGTGAAGGTCATTAACTGCTAAACCAGCTATGTAACTGCTAAATCCAGAGATCTCTTTTCATTTTTCCTCTACTTCAGAATTTGGCTCTTACCTATCTTTCTACCCTTATCTGCTGTTGTCCATGTACATTACATTACAATTACCATAAATTACTCTGAGGTCTCAGAACAAAATATGCTTTATGTTGCTACTATTTTGTTTTTATTGCCCTTTCATGTAATTTCTTCTCAACCAAAAATATTCTCCTCAGCTTCTGACTACTATACAACCACCCAATTCCATCATGACCTCCTTGATGAAATTTTTCCTGACTACCAGTTCTCATGAGAGTCTTAGAAAAAGAGATCCTAAAATATTTTACAAATTACAAAGCCAGAGCTCGAATTACAACATTAAACTGGAAAAATTTAAATTAAATATGGGATCATGTTCAAAAGTAAACTTTACCTTTGATTAGTCCATCTGCCTTTTCACTGGTATTGTTTCCTCCAAGTTTCATAGATTGATCGTTAACATTACACTCCTGGATGAAAAGGCATATTTCTTACATAGCACTGCTGTCAGTTTTAAATAAATTTAAAATGCATCCTTTATATTGCTTTACTTATTAAAGATTATTTAGATTGGGACTCCATTCTGGAGCAATGAGGGGAGGTGCATTAAGTGAAGAGGAAAAATAAACAAATAGATTAAATATGTTTTCACAGGTATCTCAAAAGAGAAAACTAGTCAGTCTTTATCTGTTCAAAAGGAATACAAATAACAAAACTCAATTATAAATGGCATATAATAAAGAAATACTGAACATGAAATGGAAATTTACTTTAGAATTAAAAGGAATTCTCAGACTACAAACTTTTAACCAAGAGTTCCTACTCAGTAAATAACTTATCTTTAATAAGGCTGCCATTGCCATCCTTATTCTCTAGAATTCCCAGGGTCGATAGACACAATAGTACAGGTTCCAGAGTACCTCCTATCATACTCTGTTAGGGATTTTCTTGCCAACCCTGACTTTTTCTTTTTCCCTTCATGCATATCCCTTTGTTTCAAAAACCATCAGTGTATATATATAATACACGAATACCAAAACTTCTATAAAGGTAAAAATTTATACTTCTTTGTAAAAATATTTTTAAATGAGTCTAATAGGGCAGGGTTCCTCTAATCTTTAATTCTTAACTTCATTCTGTAGGTACAAATGACAAATGCCAATTGGGCTGAATTTAATTGTTCTCATTAAAAAAGAAAGGTAGGTGATTTAGCATATCGAGTAAAGATTAGGACTGGGGGGCAGGAATACAAAGTAATTTTGCTGAGATTGGGATAAGAAAGGATAATTTGATTTTAGTATTAAAAAAATATAATTTGAAACATCTTATAAAATCCCACCAGTTAGGTTTTACTAAAAATGTAAGTGAAAAGATCCACCCCCTTCTAATGATATGAGTCTAAATAAGCTGAAAATTTTAAATGTAATATATCTAGAAATCACGTTAAGTAGGAGTTATTTTAAGTAATTTTTATTTGTATTTTTTCAGAGCTCAGGATATTTTAATCAATGTCAAATATTTACATTATTTAAGACTGCACAGCCATGATAAAATTAATACACTACAGTCCAAAGTTGCCATTCTTATAGCAGTATTACACCTTTCTTTCCTTTTTTTTTTCTTTACAAGTTTGACAAATGATCTTATTTTTATCTCCACGTTTTCATTTAAATTCCAATTAGTTAACAGTATAATATTAGTTTCAGGTGTAGAATTTAAGTGGTTCATCACTTAATATACAATACCCGGTAAAAGAAATTGATACTAAAATTGCTTTTCATCAAATGTTCTACCTAGTCTTCTTCAATACTTAGTTCAACCATTTCTATTAAACAACATGCAAAAAAAAAAACTAACAGTTTATCCACAAATAAAGGATGCTCATTACTCTTTTATATGAAATGATTTTGCTCAGCAAGTTTTTTCTTCACAGAGTTCAAAATTAAACCTCCTACAATGTCCAACCTATCAAGTCATATTACACTCTAATCTAATGGAACTTAAATCAATGACATTTCACTCTATAAGCTTGGACTATCTAAATCTATTTAAAATGGTGTAATATTTTTGTTGCAATAAATTCTTAGCTGGAAATCACATTTTCAGCCTCAATTTCAATGAATTTGACAAATCAGATATGTAACACCTTCCTGCTATAGAACACCTTAAATGCATGGCTGATTTTGGGGGATAGGGGAGGGGGAGGAGGCCTTACTGATAATAGATAATTTTTTAAGCTAATAATTGCTACCGAAGCTGTTAGTAGTCTTAGATGGTAGTGTTCTGTTTTAATAACAAAATGTAGGAAGAACAGGATGTAAAGTATCAAACCTCTCATGGTAAGGAACTGAATCCCAGATATTTGACAAGAAAGTTAAGTGCCCAACAAAAGTACAAAGTAGGAAATGCAACCAAGGTGCAGAAATTAATAATACAGACTCTGAATAAGCAGTGGCAGGAAACTGATAACACAGCCTCTTTAAAAACTAAAAAATTAGAACAGCAGTAGTTAAAAAAAGTAAAAAGTCAAAAAAAGTAAAAAAAAAAAAGTATTTTGCATATACCTTTTGTTCAATTATTCCCTACTTTAAGTTCTTTGAATTTTAAGCTGAAAATGGAAAATAATTGTTTCATTCTAATAACATTTATTTTTTCCATAAAATGAATTCATTTTTAATTCTTAGAAACTGAGTAGAAGTATGCTTATATGTGATATGTAAAAATATATATAAATTAAGTATCAAGAAAGTCATCCTTGTTATCATCACTAGGACATAATTATCACTATGTAGGACTACATTCAGACTCATACATACATAAATACACCTTTCTAAAATTAGACCCGGGGCACCTAGGTGGCTCAGTCAGTTAAGCGTCTGCCTTTGGCTCAGGGCATGATCCCAGGGTCCTGGGATCGAGTCCTGCCTCAGGTTTCCTGCTCAGCCAGGAGTCTGCTTCTCCCTCTCCCTCTGCTCCTTCCCCCACTCAAGCACGCTCTCTCAAATAAATATTAAAAATAAATAAAATGAAATGAGACTCAACTATTCATAAATGTGTTCCTGGCCTCTTTTTTTTTAACTAAGAAATATAAAAATAAGTGTTCTTCAAAAATAGGATTTTATAGTTGCAAAATATTAAATTTTAAGGCTATATAATAACATAACTGTTACCTTATTGAGAGGAGTTTCTTTCCTCCCTTTAAATAATGCATAGGGGAAAAGTTTGTACTTTTATCTCTGGAAAAAAATGCATTTCTGATTTACTTACTTCTTTATTTTTTTAAGTAAGCTCCATGCCCAGTGTGGAGCCCAACAAAGGGCTTGTACTCACAACCCTGAGAGCAAGACCTGAGCTAAAATCACAAGTCGGATACTTAACTGACTAAGCCACCCAGGCACCCTTCTGATGATTTCTTTAGATAGTTTCTCTGAAATGGCATTACTGAGTCACAGATTATAAATGCTTTTAAGATTCTTGATATAAATTACCCAATTACTCTCAAGAATGTAGTACCCAACTTTCACTCTTATCAGCAACACATAAGACCATTCATCATTTCTCTAAAAACACTAGATATTACCAATTTTTTTGCAAATTATTTTTTAATGACAAAATTAAAATGAACCAGAGACTTCAGAGAAAACACACTCATACTTTACCTTCTTCAGTTGACTTTTTTTAATTCTTTCAACAGGAAGAGGTTTGCCATCATGGTAGTTGGTAAGAATAACTGCAATGGCTGTCAGAGTTTTGCCCTTTAAAAATGTTTTTAAAAGACAAATGGTCAGATTCTGAAACCCAACTGACCAGAGAACATTCCAAAACCAATTTTAAAATCAGGTGAGCAAATATCATATAACGTTCAAGGCCAGAGAAGTATACTATTGTATTAAATAATCTATGTATTAATAAGAAGTATTTTATTAAGAAATGCTTTCCCATACTGTATTACTAAGAATTATTAAATGGCTTACTCCATAAAATACTATAAGCATCTCTGAGAAATGTCATTCTACTAAAAGACTGCTATTGTAAGATTTTATGTTTAACCTTGAACTAACAACTTTATCATGAAACTACAACTATTTGCTTGCCATGTAGTTCAGAGCTAATTTAAAATGACTAGTAATTCTAGTATGCTCCAGATTATTTTATTAAATTTCATTTAAAGATCACTGTAAGACTTAAAAGCTATAATTTATCAACATAGTATAAATAACAGATTTCTTGTGCATTTTTCTTAACTAGAACCATATAATTTTTCATTACTCCATAGCTGAATTTATAATTAGCAACACAGAAACAACACTTTGGCAATTTTAACAGTTAAAGCAGCAGTTTTCTAACTGTAGCCCACAGGTTCTAGAGTTTCCCAAGACCCTCTCAGCACCATGTACAAATCTATTTCCATAATACTGCTAAGATCTTATTTGTGTTGGTATCTGTAGTAATGCCACAAAAGGGAATGATGGGCAAAACTGCTGGTGCCTTAGCATGAAACAAAGCAGCTGGCACTACATCATACTAGTGGTCATTGTATTCTTGGCTGCCACATACTCACATATTAAAAAAAAAAAAGCCAGGTTTAAGAATATTCTAAAAGAATATTCTTTTTTTTCCCCAAATAATTTTATTTTTTCAGTGTTACAAGATTAACTGTTCATGTACCACACACAGTGGTGCACACCAAGAATATTCTTGATGAAGCAGTACACATGAATTTTATTAAATTTTACCTAGAATACACACGTAATTATTCTAAGTATAACGAGGGGAAGAACACATCAAAATACTCACCAAAATATGAGGGTTATTTAGAGAAAAATTACTTGTGAGACTGAGGTTACGAGCTCAACTAGCACCATGCATCACTATGCATCACTATTTTTACTTAAAAGAATGACCAAAAACCAGTTATTCATGACTGAGTGGCAGACGTTTTTTTGAAAAATGAACAGCTATCTTCAAGGGAAGAAATTACAGCTATCTTCAAGGGAAAATAATTGACAGATTTATTGTAAATGATAGAATCTGAACTTTCAAGCAAAAATTAAAATGTTGGAAAACTTCTGACACCATAAGCACAGCAGCTTCCCAAAATGTAAATGCCTTTTTAATAAGATTAGCAGTAATATCCAAGAATATAAGCTTTTGATACTATATACTACATATATATATATAAAATATACTACTTGATACTATATAATGAAATGCATCAAATCTGGCAGATCTGTGTAACTCAATGAACTAGAATTTTCCAAATTAGCAATGCCTGATGTTATAAAATCATGCATAAGTGCAATATCCATTCAATGTGCAAGCTACACCAATGGATTTTAATACAACAGAGTACAAAAGGCTCACTAATACCATTTTTAAGTTCCATGTGTAACTGTTATCCTTTAATAAACTAACACTTGCTTAATTTTGTTGCATCAAAGAATTATACACACTCATCTAAAAAGACTATTAAGATACGCCTCACGTTTCCCAACTACATATCTGTGTGAGGACTAATCCTTATGTACCTATACCAAAACAACTTATCAACAAAATGAATGAAAAACAGTTATGAGGACTCAGAATTCATCTCTTAGGCCAAACATTAAAGAAATTTGCAAAAAAGTAAAACAATCCCAGTCTTATCAAAATTACTTTTGCTTTGGAATAGTTCCTTTTCATTTAAAAATATGCTATGTATGTTAACAAGTAATGAGTTTATTAACTATTGTTTTTAAATTACTAACTTCAAAATTTTTATTTTAATATCGAATACTATAAATATTGATATAACCCACAAATACAAAAAGCCCTTTGGGATTGTCGAAAATTTTTAAGAGTGTAATGGTTACTGAGACCAAAAAGTATTAAAACTGCTGGTGTAAGGACTCATAAATGTATATTTAATACTCTGTATATCACAATACTGTGATAGAATACAATTTCATGTAACATTGTTATTTTTCCCTTCTTTTTTTAAAGAAAATCCGTAAAAGATTAGCTACCTTGAATTTCAAAAGAAAATTGAGAATACATTCATACATTAACTGTACCTTAATCAAATAAACCAAAACAAACAAAAAAACATAGTCTCATTTTAAGTTAAAGACATAGAGAAAACTATTCTATACAGAAAGTGAAATCTAGTCCCACACTTGGCACCAACATATTCCTATCTCTAACTACTTCAAAATTATTTTCTATAAAATCATAATTACAAAGTAAAATTTTATTAACTCAAGAAAAAAATAATTACCAAACCCATATCATCAGCTAAAATTCCTCCATGGACATTTTCTGGCCGGTCCTTCTCAGAAAAATTTGTTATTGTGTTATAGTATAAGTCATTTCGCTGTTCCCAAAATGGTGGAAGGTCTTTACTGTTTTCCCGTGAAACCATCCAAGCTAGAGCTTGTTTTTGGTGTGGAAGTAATGGTGTTTCAACAGCCTATAAATAAAAGGAAGGTCTTAAATAGAAATAAAACCAGTCTTTTATTTTCTCCATGCAGATTCTATAAAACACTTTATCTTATGCTAAAAACTATAAAGATTAACAGTGTATTTTAAAATTCCAAATAGTAAAAAATAAATAAATAAAAATAAAAATAATAAAATTCCAAATAGTTTTAAATAAAAAATATTGGGGGGGGTGCCTGAGTGGCTCAGTGGATTAAGTGTCTGACTCTTGATCTTAGCATCATGGGATCAAGCCCCGCATCGAGCTTCACACTCAGAGTCTGCTTGAGATTCTCTCTTTCTCTCTCTGCCCCTTCCCCCTATCTTGCACAAGTACACTCTCTCCCTTTCTAAATAAATATTGTAAAAAGTTAAATAAATAAAGAGAAAATATTGGCTTGGTACCTCAGCTGGTTCCATTTCATGAGTTTTGTCATCTTCTTTTAAATCTTCAAACAATTTGTCAAATTCTGTTTTAAGCTACAACAAATAGGAACAAGAAACATCATGAAACAAACCAATTAAAATAATTTCACTTAATTCAGAGTTTCAAATCATTTAATTAACTAAAAGATTTGAACACCAAAAGGTACCTAACATATTCTTTGAGTTGCTACGCTGCTCACTGAAGGCAGAATGAATAGCTGTTTTAGGTGTAAGAGGTAATTGTGTTACAATCAAAAGAATTCGGATGAAATAAATCTAGGGTTTGTCACAAGTCTATACATAACATTGGGCAAGAGACTTAACCCTTATTGCCTATATCTCACTCTTATAAAAGGAAAGGTATAATTTAGATTCAGAGTGTCTCTAGGTTCCTTCTGCCATTGAAGTTCTGTGATTCTATTAGTTGTATTCAAAACATTTTTTCAGATCCTACCAGGTACATTTATTTGACTCTTTTCCTATGTCAATGACACTTCACTTACTATTAGTGCAAACAACTTGCTATGTGCTACAAAATATTAATAATTTTAATCTTACGCTAATTTAGTTGGTTCTTTAAACTGATGTAATTCTGTAACAGCATGTGTTATAATTACTTTTATAAATAAGCACATGACTACAAAGCAGTGGCCCAGAAGAAATCAGGCCAAATCAAAAAAGTTAGGTAACTTGGGGTTTACCCACCAGACAGAGGCTTAAGGCCTACTAATAACAAGCAGGTAAAATATGATAACTACAAGACAAAAAGGCTAACAGAGGTAGGTAGAGACAAAAAAAAAACTGATTTGTAGACTGATCTCCATTATTTTATATCCTTTTTTTTTTCCCAAATTAACTCAGCCTAATAGTATCTTAGATTGCAAATTAGACAAAGAACTACAATAATGCCTAAGATTTGGAATTAATTTTTTTTGCATTCCATTTGCAACTTTATTGAAATAAAGAGTAAGTTTCAAGCTTCAATTTTTTAAAATTAATATTTGAACATTAAAAAAATTCAAATAATATAAAAACATCAAAACATACTAAAGCATCCCATGCATATACAACAATGCATGTGTTTTAACATATGTATGAATGTGTATGCATTCCTTATCACTGCTTTCTTTTCCCATAAAAGTTTTTAATATAGGCGCACATGGGTGGCTCAGTTGGTTAAGCATCTGCCTTCAGCTCAGGTCATGATCTCAGGGTCCTAGGATCCAACCCCATGTCAGGTTCCCTGCTCAGCAGGGAGGCTGCTTTTCTCTCTCCTTCTGCCCTTCCCACTGCTTGTGCTTGCCCTCACTTGCTCTCTCAAATAAATAAAATCTTAAAAAAATAAAATTCTTTTAATATATAGTCTATAGCACATTTCATAATTTAACATACCTGAAGATCACAAATACTAGCACATACATATTTATCTTATTCTTTTAAATGTAATCTTCAACATTTAAAATTCACTTTCAGATATAAAATTAAAAAGAAGCATACCTGCTCAGTTGTCATCTGTACTGCAGCATGAACTGGCATACTATAGCTTGGTCCAGCTCTGCCAGAGCCCCAACTACTTTCTAAACTGAATCCCAAAGCTGTAATTTACAAAATGAAAAGAATTAAATCACCAAATGAAGTCTCTTTTAGTAAGCGACTTTTAGAACTTGTGTTCTAAATATATTTAAAAGATTTTTTAGAAACTAAAAGTCATTAAAAATACATTATTAAAATAATTCCACATTTTTTAACAAACTCTTGCCAAATAAATAATAGTTCCTCATTTCCTATTGGGAGATTCCTTTCATCTTTTTCAAAGACGAATTTTAAAATCAATGATATCCAAACACTATCATTGGGAAACCCAAGGGGAAGGAATACATGACCTCTGTAAATATGTGTGTATATGCATGTTCTCACACATACACATACACACACGCCCCTTCCTATGAATCTATAATAATTTCAAAATAAAGAGAGAAAAAAATCAGGTATTTCCTTAAAAAAATTCCCAAGTTACAACTCAGAGCCTTCAACACAAATTGGTTTAGCCAAACAAACTCAAATTATTTCTCAAAAAATGTTTACAACTTCTGCATCTTACAATAGCAAAATAATAGGAGCTTAAACTCTAAACCTACTTTTTGGTGCAGGACCCAATTTAAATCCATGCTTCTTCAACTGATCTAAAACCGCTTTTCTATTTTCTTCTTTTCCCCAAAAAGTCATATGGAGAGGCATGGTAAAAGCATTGTTTGCACCAAAAGGAACAACCCTATTACATTTAAGAGAAAAAAAAAAGAAAATTAGAAATGTTTTATTTCTTACTTCTGTTAAGAATGTGACTATTAAACATTATAAGCATCGCATTCAAATTTTGCAAGGAAGTGAAATAAGAAGGAACTATCTGGGCAAACTAGAAAGAAAAAGTACAGGAATAGTATCAACAACAATCAGTTTCTGTTCCTCTGTTTTTGGAACAGAAAGCTAGAGAAACTGAACGATGGAATAAAGCAGGATAGCCTATAACTGAGATTGTAAGATAGGTACAATAGTAAGTTTAACTGGGATAGAGCTTTCACTAACAGAACCACTGAGGGTAGCAACCGATTTTGGGAGAATGAGGAATGATCTGCAAGAACTATATCTGACTCTTAACAACATGGGGTTTAGGGACACTGACCCCCTATGCAGTCAAAAACCCACATACTACCTTTGACACCCTAAAAACTTGACTAAGAGCCTATTATAAGCCTTACCAATAACATAGTCAGTTAACACATATTTAGTAGGTTATATGCATGATAGACTGTGTTCTTAAAGTAAGCTAAAGAAAACGTTAACAAAATCATAAAGACAGAATACATTCATGGTACTATACTGCATTTATTTGTAAAAAATCTGCATTTAAGTGGACTTGTACAAGTCAAACCCATGTTGTTCAAGGGTCAACTATATTTTTGATCCAGTATTCACTAAAAATTTATTCTCAATATTCAAAAAATTTAATGAACTGAGAATGAGAAAACAAGTGAGAAGACATTACTGAGTAACATCCAACCTCACCTTTTCATATTCTAAATATTCCATATTTAAATTGAGATCACAGACTAAATGCCTAAAAGAGAAAAAAGGATAACTAAGGAGACTGGAAGTTTTAAAAAGGAAGAGATGGTAGAACTGGAAGAGTACAGGCCTTGCCTAAAGCAGCAGCTGCTACTCTGTTCCAGTCAACTGATGTCCTGTGAAAATGAAGGTCAGATCTTCCATTTGCCAAGAGAAAACTTCATAAGTAATTTTTACACTAGGGAAAAAATAACTTATATAAAATGTAGAATATCCAGATATTTGAATACTGGAAATAAGTTAAAAATTATAAAACACTATGTAGGCAAAATGAAACTCATCTACATATGATCACAGGCTACTAGTTTACAACCTCTGATTTAAACAGATAATTCCAAACTCCCAAATGTATGCACTAAAAGGTTTGGACACATGGGTGTGGATTTCCTAATATTTGAGCCAAAGTCTACTATTCTCCATGGTAATAATTTAGTAGGAAAGTAAGGGAATAGTTGTTTCACGGCTAGGGTAGTAGAGGCAGATGGGTAAAGAATTAACACATTTACTAAACACATAATAAAGGCATGGTAATAAAAGTTGTCAGGGCAACTATATAGTCTCTTAACAAATTCAAAGATCACAACTTCTAATTATTAAAACTAAATTCTGAAAGTACATTACCCTTCAATCTGTGCCAATTTGTTGTCCATGATATAGGCCAAAGCAGCTGCAAGATCTTTCTTTAAATGGCCAACCTGATTTCCATTTACATTGTTTACTTTAATTGCATTCTTATCATAGGGATTATTGGGCTCTCGTTGTAATGCAACCATTTCATTATTATTAACCTAATAAAATAATAAACAGATAATATTATAAATAATAAACATATAATAGGAGCTTTCTTCATTAAACTTTATCTGGGCTTTCCATTTATTTTTTAATACTTAACAGCATATAAGAAATGTATATTTTATTAGACTTACATTTGTATAGTAACATAAAAAATATATTTTATAATTTTTTACAGTATTTTTAAAACTTATATTCACTGGGAAGTTAAAAAATCCTTGTTATCTGTATGATACATTCAAAACTAAATAAAAGAGTCGCACTAAAATTTTCAACATCCTAACTTCCGAAAACAGGTGATCTTCATTGAGTGTTTATTATATGCCATTGTTCTAAGTACATTGCATAGATTTGACTTTTCAAATCCTCACAACTCTATTGGTAGGTACTATCGTTTCACCCATTTTACTGAAGAAGACACTACAGCACAGGAAAGTTAAGTAACTTGACCAAAGTCATAAAGCTATTATGTAGCAGAACTAGAATTTACATCCAGGCAGGCTGGTTCCTAAGTCTGATTTCTCCAGACTCTAAAAAGAGAAAAAGATATTAATTATAAGTCAGAATGGAACAAAATTAAGAAAATATATCCAACCTTCAACTCATGCCATGCTGATTCTACTAAAATAAAAGTTGCCTGAAGGTGACATCACTGAAAATAGAAGAGTTAATAAAGATTTTTGAAAATTCTCTCTTCCATAATGGCAATGAAAAAAATGGCAGAAATTGTCAGAATCAACTTTTTCAGACATCTAGAAACCAACCAAAGGATTGCAGAAACCTGAAGGGTTTTAATTCAAGAAAAACAGCTAAACATCAGTGCTCTAGCTCTAGCCCCATCTCCAACTCTCAGCTGCATTGACAGCCTTTAAAAATAATCTGCTAAAATTCTTGGTGCAGTCTAGCAGTCACCAAAGGGAATGCAATGGAATAGAATCTTTCAAAGATTCATTCCCAAAGAATTGTCATTATTTGACCTGTATGATGGTTCTCCAGAAGATCCCCACTTGCAAAGTGATTTCTATTTGATCTCTGAGCTCATCCAATACCAAAAAATCTTCTTCCTTGGGTGGGTGTTTGTCAGAAACAATTTTACAGGCAGTGGGTAACAGCTGGGGCAAACAACACAATAACCAAAAAGATTAAAAGGAAAGTTGGAGACTAAGATGTCCATCAGGGCTTTGAAAAGCTCCAATATATTCCTGGGAATGTAAAAGGCCATATTTAAGCAGAGGGCTGTATGCAAGCCTGGGGCTGTGCATATGATCAGGAAAAGACCTAAGAAAACCCTAAGCTCACACCTCTGGCTAAACTTGAGGCTCAGAACAAGCAGAACATGAAGGTTAAGGAAGAGCTGTCAACTGAAGGAGTCCTCCGAATACATACAGATCCCCTTTTTTAGTAAAGACTGAGAGAATTACTGGTTCTGGTATAATCATAAGCTGACTACTAAGTTAACCAAGGACAGACATCAGTAGATTTTACAGGGTTAATACAGGAAAATCACTAAACAAGCAAAAATTACCAAAATCAACAACAAACAACCCTGGAAAGGGAGAAGAACCTAATTTTTACTGTTGCCACATTATTTAAAATGTCTACTTTTCAACTACAACAAAAAAAGAGGCATGCAAAGAAATGAGAAAGTATGGTTCACTCATAAGAAAAAAGCTATCAACTGTCCCTGAGGAAACACAGATGTTTGACCCACTAGGAAAAAAATTTAAATTTTATGTTCAAAAACCTAAAGAAAACCATGTCTGAAAAACTAAAGGAAAGCACAAAAACTATGTCTCATCAAATACAAAGTCTGTTGTCATAAAGTGCAGTAAAGTAAAAAAAATTCACTAGAGAGGCTCAATAGCAGGTATGTGGAGGCAGAAATATTAATGAAGTTGAAGACAGGTCAATTAGATAGTCTAAGAACGGTTACAGTCTGAGGAATAGAAAGAAAAAAGAATGGAGAAACATGAACAGGCCTCAGAGATCTGTGGGACAATAGCAACCATATCTAAGATACACATCAGTATCAGAAGGGGAGGAGAAAAAGGGATAGAAAGGATATTTGAAGAAATAATAGCTGAAAACTCCCCAAATTTGATGAACATTAATCTATGTATCTTGGAAACTCAACAAACTCTGAATAAACTAAACTTAAAGAGATCTAAACCCAGACACAGTATAATCAAACTGTGGAAAAAAATAATGAAAGCAACAAGAGGAGAAACTCCTTATTTAGAAGGGGATCCTCAATAAGGTTAACATCTCATTTCTCATTAGAAAGCATAGAGACCAGGGGTGCCTGGGTGGCTCAGTAGGTTAAAGACTCTGCCTTCGGCTCAAGTCATGATCCCAGGGTCCTGGGATCGAGCCCCGCATCAGGCTCTCTGCTCAGCAGGGAGTCTGCTTCCCCCGCCCCCTGCCTCTGCCTACTTGTGATCTCTCTCTCTCTCTGTCAAATAAATAAAAATCTTTTTAAAAAGAAAAAGAAAGCATAGAGACCAGAAGATAGTGGAATAACTTTTCAAAGTGCCTCAAAAAAAACTAAAGTCAAGAACTGTATATGTGATAAAACTACCCTTCGAAAGTATAGAAGAAATTAAGACATATTAGTTAAATAAAAACTGAGAAATCACCACCAGCAGCAGACCTGTCCTATAAGAAATATTAAAGAGAGACCTACAGGCTGAAATCAAAGGACTAGACAATAACTTGAATCAATACAAAGAAATAAGGACTATAGGTAAAGGTAATTGGGTAAATATAAAAAATGTAATTTTTTTTGGTTAACTTTTTTTTCCTACCTGATTTAAAAGTACATAAAACAATCATAAACCTGTGTTGATGAGCATACACTGTATATAAAGATGCAATTTGTATGTTAACAGCACAAAGGAATGGGGGATGAGGGAAATGGAGCTATCTACAAGCAAAATTTCTGTATGCTATTGAAATTATGTTGGCACTAATCCAAACTAGATTCTTACGAATTAAAATATTAATGGTAACTTCCCAGAGCAACAACTAAGGAAACAACTCAAAATATATAGTAAAAGAAATGAGGAAATTAAAATGGCACACTAGAAAATATTAACACAAAAGATGGCAGTAATAAGGCTAGACCCAAAGGTCACATATTGTAGGGCTCCATTCATATGCAATGTGTACAGTAGGCAAATCTGTAGAAATAGAAAATAAATTAGTAGATAGCAGGGACTGAGGAGAGAGTAATGGCGAGTGATTTCTAATGTGTACAGGGTTCTTTCTGGAGCGATGAAACATTCTAGAACCAGACAGTGGGGATGGATGCACAACTTTGTGAATAAAAGCCACTCAACTGTATGAAAAATGGTGAATATTGGGACACCTGGGTCACTCAGTTGGTTAAGCAATGGCCTTCAGGTCAGGTCATGATCTCAGCATCCTCGGAGCAAGTCCTGCATCAGGCTCCCTGTTCGGCAAGAAGCCCGCTTCTCCCTTTGCCTGCCCTTCCCCGTCTGCGTGTGTGTGTGTGTGTGTGTGTGTGTGTGTGTGTGTGTGTGTGAGTGCCTGCACACTCTCTCTGACAAATAAATAAATCTTTAAAAAATAAAAATGGTGAACTTTATGGTAGTGAATTATCATTTTTTAATTGCGTGAAAAAGACAAGGGAATGCTGCTTCAAACCACCACTAACATCTGTCTACTGATTTAAGATTCACAATAGCTTGACCAATCAGATTATCAGACAGATATTTCTCTCTAGCCCTTTGGAGATATTCATAAGGCATAGCTCTGTTCTCTCCCAGTCCCATTCTCTCCGCCAATGCCTGCAAGCGTGATCTTTTTTTAAACCAAATTATGCAAATCCCAGGAAATATATAACCCCAAAAAGGTAAAACACTATTATTTAGATTTCATCTCAAACAAAATTAAATAATGTTCTTCTATTGTAATAAATTATCACTTATTAAAATTAAATAACTGTCATTTACTATAGATGATACCTAATTACTGATAGTAGGCAGTAGATAGACAGTAGATAGTAATTAATGATAGAATTTAAAATAGAATATATATAGGCCAATATGCTAGAGACTATAAAAACAAAGAAAACAAACCTGAGCACCAAGACAAAAAAGGATATATTAAAAAGAGATGACAACTAATTATAACAATATTTTTAGAATAGAAAAAATAGTTTATTATAAAATACTTTGATGTGTCAAGAAATAAAAAATTTAACCATAAGCATAACAAAAACACATTAAAAAAAATTTAAAAATTACCAATGCCAGGGCACCTGGGTGGCTCAGTGGGTTAAAGCCTCTACCTTCAGCTCAGGTCATGATCTCCGGGTCCTGGGATCGAGCCCTGCATCGGGCTCTCTGCTCAGCCAGAAGCCTGCTTCCCCCTCTCTCTCTGCCTGCCTCTCTGCCTACTTGTGATCTCTGTCCTCTCTGACAAATAAATAAAATCTTTAACAAAAAATGAGCAATGCCTGGGGAACCTGGATTGCTGAGTTGGTTAAGCCTCCAACTCCTGACTTTGGCTCAGGTCATGATCTCAGGGAGAGTCAGCACCACACAGGGCTCCACACTCAGCAGGGAGTCTGCTTCTGTCCCTAGCAGAAGGGACAGAGTCTGCTTCTGTCCCTCTGTTCAAGTGCAGGTGCAGGCACTTGCATGCACATGTGCGCTGTCTCTTAAAATAAATAAATAGAGGCACCTGGGAGGCTAAATCGGTTAAACATCTGCCCTCAGCTCAGGTCATTATGGGGGGGGAGGGGGAGTCCTGGGATTGGGATAATGTGGGGATAGCCCCACATTAGGCTCCCAGGCTCCCTGCTCAGCAGGGAGTCTGCTTTTCCTTCTCCCTCTGCCCTTCCCCTCCCCCACCCCCACTGGTGCTCTTTCTTGCTCAACTAAATAAATAAAATCTTTAAAAATAAAATAAATAATCTCAAAAAAATTTAGCAATGCCAACTTTACATATCAAAACTTAGGAGATACAGCTAATATAGTACTTTGAAGACTGTTTAAAAGATTAAAAGCTATTTTTTTTTAAAGATTTTATGTATTTATTTGACCAAGAGAGACATAGCAAGAGAGGGAACACGAGCAGGAGGACTGGGAGAGGGAGGAGCAGGCTTCCCACTGAGCAGGGAGCCAGATTCAGGGTTTGATCCCAGGACCCTGGGATCAGGACCTGAGCTGAAGACCTGAGCTGAAGGCAGATGCTTAACGACTGAGCCACCCAGGCGTCCCTAAAAGCTATTATTATTAAGATTAAAATTAAGTGTTCGAATCGAAAATCTAAAAATAAAATAAACTTCAGGAAAATAGGAGAACAGATATAAAACAGAAAACAATGAAGAAAAATAACAACCATAAGAAAAATCCAAGAAAGGTTCCTTGAAAAGATGAAACATAAATCTCTACCAAGGCTAATTGATAAAAACTAGACACAAATATGTAACACAAAAATTGAACAAAGTTAAAATATTTTTAAGTATAAATGTTACTAAGCACAACTCTAATAATAAATTTGAAAATTTAGATGCTTTTCTTTAAAAATATAAATTGCCAAAATTGACTCAATAAGTATTTGAATTATGCTGAGTTTGAATGAAGCTAGAATTAAAAAGTACATAATGTACAATTTAACGCATATAAAGCTCTAGAACAGGCTAAACTAATAGAGAGCAACAGAAATTAGATTGCAGTTGTTAAGACAGGTACAGCAGAAATGACTGCAACAAAATACAACTGAACTTTTAGGTGTGATAGAAATAATCTGCATCTTGACTAGAATGGGGATTACCATGTATTTATTTTTCTCAAAACTCGTGGAACCATATACTTAAAAATGTGTATATATTCTCATGTAAGTCACATCTCAATAAAACTGAAAAAAAGTTGAAAATAATAAGTATGCAAAGATAAATACCTTTTTATTATATTTTTGTAATAGTGATCAACCCCAAAATGCCCATCAATAAAGAAATTAAAAATACGATATAGATTTGTACTGAAAAGATAGTCCTAATATTCTACCAGGAGAAAAAAGAGTGATCACTATAACAGACATAATAATGATCACATTTTTTAATAAATAATATGATTTCAATTTACATGCATATGTTCACGGAGTAAAGCATGAAAAAATAAAATGAACACGTTATGGTCCAGGATGATAAATTACAGGGACATTTAATGTTTTTTTCTTTTAGCCACTTTAAAATAATGAATATGTATTACTTATCAAATAAATAATACATATTTTAAAAATGAAGTGATGATTAATTTTAATGGGTTCAATATTTTTATTAGCTTACTAGGATCATGGAAATTATCCTAAGCTCAACAAATAGTAAATGTTCTAAAATCAGAAACCATAATCTAGTATTTCACAACAGCTTAAAATAATTTAGAAAACAATCAAAGTTTTGAAAAAACAGCACAAATCAGAAATAAGCAAGCTCAGAGACAGATATGAGAACTAAAGAAGAGATGGATAAGGACGCCTGGGTAGCTCAGTCAGTTGAGCGTCTGCCTTTGGCTCAGGTTATGATCCCAGGGTCCTAGGATTGAGTCCCACATCGGGCTCCCTGCTCAGTGAGGAGTCTGCTTCTCCCTCTGCCTGCAGCCTCCCTTGCTTGTGTAGACTCTCTCTCTCTCTGACAAATAAATAAAAATCTTTAAAAAGAAAAAAAGAGATGGGTAGGAGATAACTGATACATTTCAGGAAAAAATTAGAAATGAGGAACTATTTCAGAATTAAAAACTAGAAGGAACACCAAGTGCACAGACCTTGTGGAAAACATGGTAAGGGAAATAAATGATGAAAAATTAAAAAGTGAAGTATGATAGAAAGGATTTCAAAGAAAGTAATAGGCATATACACATGCACAGATATATGCAGAGGAGATCTAATATATAGATGGTAGAATGGAGTCCCTGAAAAACAAAGCAAGAATTTAAAACTATGATTAAAGAAAAATTTTCTGAAATAGAAAAAAATGAAGTTATAGGGCAATCATAAGACCTTTTAAGATAAGGAAAAATACCCTTTAGTTATGGAGGCAAAAATTCCCAATTCATTTATATGAGAGAGAAATATTGTCATCAGAATTCTCACCAACATTTTATGCAACATCAAAATATCATGTAGAGAAAATATGGGTCAAGGACTTTATATTCAGCCAAACTGCCCTTCAATATAAATGTCACAATTAGAAACATACAGAAACTCAGAAAATTTTGTTCTTTCCTAAGAAATTTCCTAAACAACACATTTCAGACAATTACAAAATATTCTAAAAAGCTCCAATATAAAAATATAGGAGGGGTGCCTCAGTCAGTTAAGTGTCTCAGGGTCATGAAATCTAGCCTATGTCTTCCTCTCCTGCCTCCCCCCCCCACATGCTCTGGCTTGCTCTCTCTCAAAAAAAAAAAAAGAACTATAAAAAGACATTTTTAAACAATCAAGAAAAGGAATTACTAATTTTGTTAAGTACGAAAAAAACAAAGCCTGAGTTTTTTTTAAAAAGATATACTGTACTATATGAATGTAAACTGATACAGTAAAGATGTTTTTGTCCTAAAGAACAAAAGAAAAAGTGATGAAAGAAATGTGAGAAAAATTTGTTAACCACTGAATCATGGGTATATGGGAATTTGTTATATTATTCTACTTTTATGCATGCTTAAAATATTTCATAATAAAGAATACAAGTGATACATCACCCAAATAACACAGAAGCATCCTACATAACCATAACAAAGACAACTTCTCACCAGTTATGAAGTCATATACTATCTCTGTCTCTCACACATACACACAATGCAGAGATACAGAAAGATAGACATAGGGAGAAAAAATGGGAGACAGGTAGTCTTACTTCAGAAAGGAAAAAAAAAGGACAATTCCCTTATCTAGTAGGAATTAATCTTCCTAAATTAACAATATCGAAGTACACAAATGCGCTAAAGAACAGAAGAGGAGAAAGCAAAGAACTGACTTGGAAGTCATTCTACAAATGTACCCTAGTATCTGCTTTTTGAGCCAATCATCTAACCTTCTTAAGCTTCAGTTCTTCAGTTATAAAAATGGGGTAACAAATGTTCTATCTACCTTTGAGTCATTACAGCCATCAAATGAAACCATACAAGAAAAGTGCTTTGTATATTACAAGCAGGATATAAATGCAAGATAAAATTAGTCATTAAATATTTGTTATCTCTTAACCAGATACATTCTAATTAAAGTAAAATAAGTATTAATTGTACATATCACCTTCAAATTCTTTTCTAGGTTAATAAGATAAATATATTTCAACTTAATATCTAATACTCACTACTCCTGTGTAATAGCGTAGTCCAACTACATGACCTCTCAAAGTTCCAAATAATACTGAATCTAGCTCTTCGTCACTAGTTAGGAAGTCATCTGGAGGTATAATATCTTGGAATTCAAAACGGGGAAAGAAAGTTGGATATGAGAGGCGTGGAAAATTTCCATGGGTTCCGTATTGGACAGTCTGCAAGTACTTCCAAACAGGATCTCTATTAAAAAAGAAAAAGCACAGGAAAATGATACACTATTTAACCAAAGACCCTGTTATATTTACAGGCCAACTGTTTACTCATTTTATTTTGACATGTTAAATCTTCAGTGGGAACTGCTGTATAAAGATTGACAGAGTGTTACCATGGGTAAAGTAGGAATTGGAGTGACTGGGGAAAGTCTCCAGGAACCCTACCTGTTCAGTAATGCCTCTTCTACCCATCCCGTACTCAAAATGAAAACTCCAACAAGGGCTCACAAATCTTTTTCCTAGTGATGATCACCTATTTAAACTAAAATGTATGTGATGTCTGTAATTCTAACTACACACCAAATTTCAATAAAAATTGAACTAGAAAGGACTTGCAAATACAGAACTATTCTTATATGTGAAGCCATCTATACGGTTATATAGATAATACATCCAGCATCCGCTATTTTAATTCTCTCCAAACAGAACCCTTATTCAGGCATCCAAATCATGCCATCATGGGAAGCTGACCTCACGCCTCCCATTCCCGTTGTTTTAAGGGTACCCTCAATCATTTCATGGATAACTGTTCCAGGAACAGGCATGTATACCAACTTGGAAAATGAAAAATAAGGGGAAGTCCTGAAAGTTTCCACTCTCCTAAGAACAGATGGAAGCTATTGCCCCGCGTTTTCTTTGTACGCTGCGCATACCTCTTTGGTTCCACTGCAAATACATATTTCCATGTCTGTGCATGCACATAAACTGTGAGCTACTTGGGGACAAGGGTTGTCTTAATTGGTCCTTTATCCTGGGCACACCGTCTAGCGCACATTGAGCATCTAACGGGTGTCCGTTGAATAAAGCTCAGATCAGGACGCCGGCTAAAAAGTGGAGCTCTGAACCCCAGGCCCCCCACAGCCCCCGAGGGAGAAATGCCCAAGGCCCTGGCAAGAGGATCGCCTGAGGAGCCTCCCCTCGCCAGCCAAGGCAATGCATTTATTTCCCCCGCGGCGATATGAGCCACCGGCAGGACGAATATAAGCTGCACCGGGAACGCGAGGGGGAACTCGAAGGAACGCAGGGAAGGTCAGGTTCATTTGGGGACGCCGACAGGCCGTTACCCCCTGCGCCCCACCCCCTTCGCCCCCTTCACCTCTTGAACATCCAGGACATGGCGCTGAGCGGGTAACGAACGCAACGCTTGGGCGCCCCAGATAGCTCTCGAGCCGCCTCAATACGCCTCCCTCCAGGCCCCACCGCCGAGAAGCAGAGGGTAGGTTCCGAGCTGCAAAGGAAAAGCGCTCTGGTGGAAGTGAGACGCCGCGAACCTAGTCAGACGTCGACGCCGTCGCCTTCTAGCAACAATCTAAGAGACCAGTGACGTTTTGTGACTGACACTGCCAAAGTCCAATCGCGAGGAGGGGGCCTACAGAAATAAACCAATCACATCATGGAAGGGAGGGCAACTCCGCCCCACGCAGAGATTCAAAGACTGTAGGGGGTCCCGGCTGCAGGGGCGGTTCCATCCGGGTTCTTCCCCGCCCCCCGAGGCGAGCGCGCGGGAAAGCCTCGCGGCCCTAGGACTCCGAATGGCGTGCGGGCGGTGACTGTGTTTTCGGTTTGATTCCCAGCTTCAAACCTGGGCGATGACTCTCCTTTCCATTGTTTGCCCCAGGCCCTAAGTCTCAGCCTCATTTTTCAGGCCTAACCTCATCCTGCCTCATCCATACCTCACTCATCTCATGTGACCTGTAGCAGGATTTTACACTGCATAAGCTCCGCGATTTTAAGAGCCCTGGAGCTACCAACGAGTTCCTTTCTTTCATTTCCTGGGGTGAACCTCGGGTGGTTGCCCTCAAACTATTAATTTTATGTGTCACTGTCGAATCTATGAGACACAACGAATTCAGGAGAGTTTAATTGGAGTTTAGGTTTACAGAGTTCCCCCCCCCCATTTTCTTTTTTAAGGAAAAATTCATTTCTAGCAGTTGATTGCTGGGAGTGGTTAGCAGGACCAGCTTCACCTGAGGCACGTGACTGCCCATGTGAAGAGGTGGAAAAAGCTTGCTTTCCTCGGGGAACCGAGAACCGTAGGAAGAACAGAACTACACAGTTGGCTTTTGAGTTTGAGGAGAATCAGAGAATTGTACAATCGGGAGGGGGTGGGGATTGCTAGCCGGCTGACGACAACCAAGAGGCTGGCAAGGTTGAGCTCTGCACCTTGGGAGCCCAGAAGAAGCTAATGCAGCTGAACTTTAAAATGGTGCCGCAGCAGCACCACAGTAAGAAGCTGGTGGTGATTTTGAACTGCACTTAGGCTCTGTGTAACTGTCAAAGGAGAATTAAAGGATCAAAGAGTAAATGTATTTGTGAATGTGGTCAGAATTGACACTTGCCCTTCATATTTACACTTCCTTCAGCAGAGTACGAAGAGTAGTCAATAGGAGGGTTTTTTGAAGAGGCATTTGTTCATTTTCTTAAGCTATCATCTGTAAGCATGAACCAGCAATGGTAAGAGAAATTTAATTTGCAGCAATTTATTCATTTCACTAAACAGAAGGAAGATCATGAAGAAGATGAAAACAGTGGCATTTCAAATAATTTTAATTTACTTTCTTCTGGAGGTATTAGACAAATGGCAATATAGTTCAATTTTTGGTGTGCCAAAATCTAAATAAGTTTTTGGAAAATATGCCAGAAAGCGCTCAGACTGAAAATGTTGTATGCGTAAAATCAATGAAGAAGCCATGATCATTATCCTGAAAGATAAAATTGCTAATATGAAAATACAGGTATACCTAACTCCTTAAGATCTGTAATGACTGTCCCATTGTTAAAGAATGCGGATTAAGGTAAAAAATTGCTATTTAAAGTTAATTTTTTTGTCCACTTTTTCACTGTTTTACATTTCAGATCTAGCAGTTGAACACTTTCACTTAGTCATGGCACAAAGAGGATGGTGAAGAAGAGCTAGATTCCATAGAAATTTAGGGTCTATAATAGTTTGTATTTTATTTTAAATGCAGTAGACCCTCAATTGTTTTAAGCAAGAGAATAACAATGTGAGTTAGGCTTTAAAAAATTCATTCTGGCAGCTCTATGGAGATTAGGGAAAAAACAGAAATAGACTTTTTAGTTGATAATTAGGAAACAATTGTGTCCAGCTAAGAGATAATGGTAGCTTGGAATGGAGAGATGATGAAGCTAGAGAACCAACATGGTGTGCTGATGGATTTGGGTATGGATGCTGAGGGAGGGGAAGGAATAAAAAATTCCTCCAGCCCCTCACTTCCCAGTCACAAACACACCTTCTCATCATTCCCCCTTTATGCACATTGATCATGTCACTCTCCTGTTTGATACTGTGAGTTTGAAATCAAAGAATGGCAGGTGTGACTCTTTATAATCTGTCCCCTACCTCCCACTCCTATCACTTCCCAACCTAGCCTGCTTATAATGGCCTTCACTAACTTCCCTAAAAATTATAAATATTTTCATACAGACCCACAAGGCCATTCTCACACCCAACAAAATTAATAATAAATCAATCTTTGGTGTCTTCTAATAACTTGTAATAACAATCAAATTTTCACAATTGTCTCCAAAAAAAGTTTTTTTAAATAATTCGTTAACAAAATGGAATTTTGAAACCTTTGGCAAAGAAAATAACTTTAAGAATCTGATTTCCAAAAGGCTGACTGTGATACAAAAAATTCCAAGTTTATGTCCTAACTAATAGGTTCTGTAAGAATGTATGATATTGTATGTTTGCTTGTTTGCTTGCTTTATTCACCCCTAAAGAGACAGAGACAAAGTTCAATGGAAGAGGAGAATTTTCAGGAATGACACATTAGAGTTCACAGAGTAAATCTTTCTTAAGTGGATCTCAGGGAAAGATCCTGAATGCCATCCCCCTAGGCCAAGCACCACAAAGGGAGGGATAATAGCCCAGTAATTTCTGGGGATCCCGTTAAAAAAAGAAAGCTATGCTTCATTTTCCAGAGTGTAGCCTCAAGGTTCTGCAAATCTTAAGAGTCTTAAGAGATCAGAAATGTGCCAGGGCAATAAAGGAGTAAAAGCTTAATAAGGTGGGTCTATTAAGGAGCTCAAGGGCAGCCTTTCAAAATCTTGTCATAATTCCCAGTGAGCCTTCAGCCCTGTGAGGTTTCAGTAATTGCTGCCTGCTGAAGGTGAATGGAACCCAAACATAATCTACAGGGTAAGAGAAAGGAGACTGAACCTGTATCTAATTGACTTTAAATCTTAAAATGCCTGAGCAACCTGGAAGTGACTAAATTAAGTTACCTCCTATTAGGAAAACTGAAGATATAAGATAAATTAAGTTCAATAAAAAACATACAAAGTTTTATCTTTGTAAATGGAGTCAGTGGTTGAAATTAATACATACTACACATCCATATACATATACCTCTCAGTGAATTTACACTTACATATTTATAGCAGATACCTCTAGCTGGTTGAATTAGGGGATTTTCGTTTTCTTCTTTTTACTTACATGCATGTAAAATTTTCTCTGTTTTGAACATGTATTGCTTTTCTGCCATAAGAAAATAATAAAAGATATAAACTATAGTAAAGAAATTATGAAGTTTTTAAACTTTGCTCTTAATTAATGTTAGACTTACAGGAAAGTTGCAAAATTACTACAGAATGTTCCCTCATATCTCTTACCACATTTATTTTAACATACACACAGTACAAATATCAAAATCAGAAAACATTGACACAATACTATTCCTAACTTTTTTTTTAAATAAGAAGGCAGAGGAAATGATGGAAGATAAAATCTTTTGTAACTTGGTTATTTACAATAGAATTTTCTCAGACTTAATCAGGACCCCAACAGATTCTAGGGCAGAGTTCTGGGTATAACTGCTGATAGGGCAGAGAAAGTAATATCAAATGAATGCCAAGTAAAAGTCTTAATAATATAATGAATATCAAGTGCCTGCCTTTAAATAATAAATACTTATTGTCATTACTATTATTATAATAGAATTATTATCTAATGAGTCCTCTAGCACTTAACAAGAAATATAGTTGATTGAAGCTTATTTCCTAGTGCTCAGCAGCTGGGTTAGTCCCAAATACCAGAATAACACTGTTTCCAGAAGCCAGTTCTTTTTCCCAGGTATGTGTCCTTGATCATACTGAATTGTTTCATCAAGAACCAGGAGACACTCTGATGCCAACTCCCATTTGAGAAATCTGTGGTGTTCTAGATTACAAAGGAGTTTCCCAGGAGATAGTAGTTTCCTCCTCCTTCAGGCCTTGACTCACTAAGTGCTCCTACTCAGCAGAAGACCAGAATTGCTAATCAGGCCTGCTTGGGATCTGTCCCTTCCTTTGTGTCCTGCACTGGATGTTTTCCTAACTTCAAGAAAGCACAACTCTGAGCCATGGAATTATTTAGGGTTCTTGTCATGGCTATGGTGAAAGTTCTTATTTTATTTTTTTTTAAAGATTTTATGTATTTATTTGACAGAGAGAGAGGGAGAGAGGGAACAGGAGCAGGGGGAGTGTGAGAGGGAGAAGCAGGCTTCCCGCTGAGCAGGGAGCCTGATGCAGGTCTCCATCCTAGGATCCTGGGATCATGACCTGGGCCAAAGGCAGACACTTAAGGGCTAAGCCACCCAGGCACCCCAAAGGTGCTTATTTTAATGAATACTGCAAGGATTGGTGAATGTTTTTCTGCCTTCTTTATGGCTAAAAAAATTAAAAGACCAAAACTTCAACTCTAAATACATTTTGGACATTATCAAAAACACTTTTTAAATGTGAGAAACTTTATTGTATTAGCAAATTAGTTTAAATCATCAGTTATCATCATAATTTACCAAACCATTGCATCCTACAACCTTAGGATTATGGTTTGCTAACCCAGAATTAAGGTTTAACTTGCCATTTCCAAAAATCCTTTAGAAAGTTAAAAAAACTACAAAATGTCAAACACATTTCTCAAATTTGGAGAAATAGAGTATTTGAGTAGATTTTTAGAGGGATTTAATCTCCTGACCTAATAGAATTAGAAATTCCAAGAGACTCAAGTTCATAAACATATGAAATTTTAGGGTAAAAATATATTAATATCCTGCTTGCTATTTTGTAGTATTTACGAATAAAATTTCCATTTCTCAAATATTTTTAGATAAGATGTTGGGGTCAAAAAAAAGTCAGATGTACCCCCAGATGATCAGGTAGCACCCTTAGGAACTGGGCATTTGCAGTAACCACCATGCACATGAATCTGATATATGATATCACCTTGCATGGTGTTATACCCCAGTCTGTGCACTTTATCAGGTTAGGTTGGGCAGGGTACCCTGGGGAGTACAGAGACTTGGCAGTACTGCCAGCAGTGCACTCCCAGAATAAAGCCCATTACATCTGACTGCTTCTTCCTCCATAGCCCCAAGATGTACTTGTAGGCACCCACCTTCACTGAACTTTGAGCTAAATTGCTGCCACCAGATGAAAAGAGCCTTTCTCCCACAATGCCTTTTGGGTTCTTCTTAAAATTTTTTTGTATGGGCACTACATAGGATAGTTCTCAATCTTTTCCCAAGAATCCCTTTTTATTGAAAGATCGCCTAGAACTTTCTTTTTATTTTTTTAATTTTTTTATTGTTTTTATTTATTACTATTTTTTAAGGATTTTATTTATTTGACAGAGAGAGACACAGTGAAAGAGGAACACAAGCATAGGGAGTGGGAGAGGGATAAGCATACTTCATGAGAGAGAGAGCCCAATGCAGGGCTCCATCTCAGGACCCTGGGATCAAGACCTGAGCTGAAGGCAGATGCTTAACGACTGAGCCACCCAGGCGCCCCTTTATTCAGGTTTTTAATCAAGAGTTTTTAACTAGCTTTTAACAAACTTGAATTATATATTTTGAGTAAAAATAATTTTTAAGAGCTTTTATAAACCTATACATTTTTATTTGAGGAGCTACGTTTACTCTTTTTTTTACACCAAAAATTGCTGGATAAATATTTTTATCTTTGCCAGGGATTCCTGGCCTCAAGCTGGGAATCATAGAGGTCTATGTGCTAGATACTTGTATATACACATGCAAAAATAGTACATGATTATTAAGAATAAAAGACAGCGGGAAGGGGGTGCTTGGGTGGCTCAGTCAGTTAAGCATCTGACTTCAGCTCAGGTAATGATCCTGGGTCCTGGGATCCAGCCCCACTTCGGGCTCCCTGATCAGTGGGGAGCCTGCTTCTCCCTCTCCTTATGCCGTTTCCCTGCTTGTGCTCTCTCACTCACTCTCCCTCTCTGTCTCAAATAAATGAATAAAATATTAAAAATAAAAAAGAATAAAAAGGTCGGGCGCCTGGGTGGCTCAGTTGGGTGAGCAACTGCCTTCGGCTCAGGTCATGATCCTTGAGTTCCAGGATCGAGTCCCACATCGGGCTCCTAGCTCCACTGGGAGTCTGCTTCTTACTCTAACCTTCTCTCCTCTCATGTTCTCTCTCGCTTTCTCTGTCTCTCAAATAAATAAATAAGATCTTTAAAAAAAAAAAAAGGCCACCTGGATGGCTCAGTCAGTTAAGCATCTAACTTGCTCTCAGCTCAGGTCTTAATCTCAGGGTTGTGAGTTCAAGTCCCACATTGGGCTCCCCACCCAGTGTACTTAAAAAAAAATAAAAGATAACTAATATATAATCTCTAAATACACCAAAGAAAATACTGCATGTCCTGTATGGTTTTATATAACAGCAAAGTAAACAAAATGAGATACAAATCACTAAATTGCAAGGGAAATTAACAAAGCAGGGTAATGGAGATAAAAATACTGTGCTCTGGAACTAGGAAAAGATGTTCAGAGACTTCATGAGCTAGGAAGCAGCTAAGCTGAAGAAAAATGACTATTTCATTTTTTTAAAAAAATATTTATTTATTTAATTTAACAAGAGAGTGCATGCACAAGAGCAGGGCAGAGGGAGAGGGAGAGACAATCCTTAAGTCGACTCCCCACTGAGTGCAGAGCCCAAAACAGGGCTTGATATCAGGACCCTGGGATCATGACCTGTGCTGGACACTTAAATAACTAGGTCACCCAGGTGCCCTGGGGAATGACAATTTCAACAGGTGGGTTGCAAAGGAGTCTTTAAACCTGGAGGAAAAAAACCAAACAAGTCAGAGAAGCAGCCCATTTAAAATATGATTAAGTGCTTATTGTGGGTAAAAGAATGTCTAAGAGACTGTATAAAATAGAGAAATGAAAATCTCACACAACTAAATCCCAAAAGAACACAGTTCTGTATTTCTCAATATCAATTTAATATAGGATTTGGGATGGACTACAAAAATAACAAGAGTAAATATTTTCCAAAACACTACAATTTGACATGCTTTTTGTTGATGTTAATTAGCCAAGGGATTGTCCTGCTGTCCACCACCCAAGAATCTTCCTTAATGAATATTGTCTCTGTCCAAAACAAACTATAGATCTTTCTCAACTGATAAACCCATCCCATGTTGAAAATATCTTAAATTGAAAATGCATTTAGTACACTTAACCTACAGAACATCATCACTTAAGTCCAGCCTACCTTAAATGTGCCCAGATTTGTTGTTAGTTCATAGTGGGACTTCATCATCTAACAATTTTATACTAAAGTGTGGATTATCTCATATAATATGTTGAATACTGAAAGTGAAAAACAGAATGGCTGTAAATTAGTATCAGTTGATTACCTTTGTGATCTTGTCACTGACTGGGAACTGTGGCTCACTGCCCCACACTGCTGCCTCCATCCAGCATTATGATAGACTATCCCACCGCATATCAGTAGCCCAGAAAAAGATCCAAATTCAGAATTTAAAATGTAGTTTCTACTGAATGTATACTGCTTTTGCACCACAGTAAGGAGAAAAAATCATTAAGTCAAACTATTGTAAGTCAGGGATTATCTGTAAATCTAAAACAGCACAAAACAAAACAAACACAAATCCAAAACAAAACTAAAAGACCATCACAGGTCTCTTTAACCCTTCATAATTGACTTGTGGCCCCAAAGATTTCCTTTCTTACCCACTCCACATTAAACATGAAAACGCAGAAAGTCCACATCAACCTAAAAATCTTACTGTACTGCTACTGTAAAACCAGATGTTGTTCTCCTCCTCTTCCTCCCTATTTACAAAATATTCTCATTCAGAGAGCTAGAGAATCATTACAAATATTATTGCTTTAGATTTCTTTTTTTTTTTTAAAGATTTTATTTATTCGTGAGAGAGAGAGAAAGCACAAGCAGGCAGAGCTGTACACAGAGGGAGAGGGAGAAGCAGGCTCTCCACTGAGCAGGAAGCCCCATGCAGGGCTGGATCCCAGGACCCCAGGATCATGGCCCCAGCAGAAGGCAGATGCTTAACTGACTGAGCTACCCAGGCACCCCTAGATTTCTATTCTTGAGGGAGTTCAAAGTTCCAAAACACAAAATTAGATATTTTCCTTCATTACTGAGGATTGATTATCCCAAAGGCCTACAATCTAAATGCTCATTTCCCGATTCCAAGACTAGTGTAATGTTCTCCCTCACATCATACAACTTAAGCTAACAACTGAGAATACACACAAAAACATTAAAACTCCCACAAAAACCAATAGTAAAAAAAAAAAAAACGCGAAAAAAATCTATAAGTGGCGACACACTAACAGGCTAAACTTAGCTAAAGACACAAACTTTTACTTGTATTACCAAAACTATGGGCATCGTAGGAAGTACTTGAGAAATTAACATATTAAAATAGGGTAGAAGTTTCAGGTGGGAGCAGAAAACTAAAATCACGCCCTAACCGTACTCCTTCCTGAGCCCCTGCCTTAAATCAGTCCTTCACGTTTCATCTCAACTTCGTCGCTCTGGGAAACCTTTCTCACCTACTGGCTTCTGCTCAGCACAGCCATTAAAACACACGCCCTTCTACTCACGTTATTTAGTCAGTTTGCTTGTTAGCCCTTCCCAGATTGTGAGCTGTGGAATGAATAAACCCTTTCTTGTAGGAAGGTCAGACTGAACCTCGATTAAGAAGCAGAGGGATGCATAGTCAGTCGCAGCGCGCGCCCGCCTTCAAGCTGCACCAATCCAAACCCCAGGCGACACCCAGCACGTGCCTACTCAGCGCGAGAGCTAGCACCAAGGTCCAGAGCGCACTGAGCATGCGGAGTTGGGCATGCGTGTTTGGAGACCAAAAACTACTAATCCCAGAATCCTTTGGGAATACATCCTCCTTATCCAGGACTTTGTTTCCCAGAAAGCCCTGCAGGGTTTCAGTCAGTGTTTGAAAGCTTTTTTTTTTTTCCATCAGAATACAAAGGGCGGGATTAACCGGTGTGTTTCCCTCTGAGGTGGGAGCTGAGGCAATCCCTAGCTTTCCCTAGATGGCATCTGCGAATCCTCTTTTAGGCTTATCACAGTTTGAACATGGTGTCATTAGAAGTTCCAAGAAATCAAGATTTTGGAAGGAGGGGAAGGGGGCGGGGAGACAGCTGCACCTGACCCTGCTTTGTGCTAAGCAACCGCTTAGGTCTTCTCCAACTCACACTGGCCAAGGTGGCGTCTTGGTCCCCAGAAGCCCCGTGTCCTGGGAGTTACACAGGGGTGGCCACCAGGCATCTGCTACAGAAGTCTTGGTAGGGACAGTGGAGCCGCTGACTGTTCTCCATTTCAGTCTCAGTCTCCAGGGAAACTACCTAAACGGAACCCAGATCTCCCTTCTCCCCTGTTCCTGATCTTCAATTCCATTCCATTTCTTCTTCAGAGACTCAATTCTGCCAGTTTATGTGCAAGGATCACCCCCGCCCCCTTTCCCTACCCCCACTACTTAAATCGTCAGCCTCTACCCACAACACTGATACCCTACTTTCTCTCAGACTGTACAGTCCCATACTTTTTGCTAGTATCCTGGCATCATTTAGTGTTACCTCATACAGAGCATGTACATCTCTAGTGCCCTATTAGTCTGAGGCTCCAAGCTAGCCAGGGGCTTTCAGAAACATGCTGGCCAAGAACAGTTCTGTACTTGGGCTTCAGTTTCCTCACTTGCTGTGAAGCCCCTTGGATTCAGGACAGAGAGAAGATATGTATGTATCAAGATGAATCATTTCCTACTGATGATGGCAATACCCTACATTATGCCTTATTCGCACTCGTAAAATGGAGACAGTTATTATTTTTAACTATAAGGCCCAATGACTTTCCTAGCCAACAGTGCAAACTTTGCCCTCTACCCCAAAGAAGAAACAAAACCCTAGGCCATAGAAGAAAGAGATCATTACTCCTCCTCTGGTGGTGTTCACACTAGGAAGTTGTGCAGATGAGACCACTCTGGGGAGGATGGTGAACCTCACCACCTTTGAGAGGAAGGTGAAGTTGGAGGACCAATTACATTTCAGATCCACAGCTACCAATGGTTCTTGTGTGCTCTTGATTAACTTACTCCCTAGACCTAAGTTTCCCTTTCTAGATATATGTGTATGTGGTAAAGGGGCACAGAAGTGGGGGATAGTCCTCATTGACACCTTTTCCGGGTGTTTAAAACATTCTTATCCCAACTAGATTATTTTAGGTTCTAATCACACCACCAGGGGGCACTATTGACTGTCTGAAGAGCAGTTTCCTTCACAACTTGAACAGCCCTGTTACTGTTGTCATAGTTTTTACACATATTACTTAGAAAAATGAAACAAGGTCCTACCTAGATAAAGGCATTGATTTATTTAGCACCCCAAACTCACAAAGAAAACCAGTATCTTAAGCCAGAGGTTCCCAACTTTGTTTCAACTTGGAATCTTTAAAAAATACTGACTGCTGGGGCACCTAGGTGGCTCAGTCGGTTAAGGGTCTGCATCTAGCTCAGGTCATGATCCCAGGGTCCTAGGATGGAGTGCCACGTCCGGCTCCTTGCCTAGGAGGGATCCTGCTTCTCCCTCTCCTCTCCACTCATGCTCTCTCTCTCACTATCTCATTATCTCTGTCTCTCAAATAAATAAATACAATCTTTAAAAATATACTGATCCCTGGCCCCTGTCTCCAAACATTCTAATTTCACTGATAAGGGGCGCAATGTGGGCATCAGTACTTTTAAAAGCTCCCCAGTGATGCTGACGTGCAGTAAAACCTGGGAACTGCTGCTAAGCTTAAGTCCTCTGTTCAGTTTTAAGGAAGGAGCGTAAACCTGATCTAAACTTCGTATGTTATCAACTTCAGAGGAGAAAAGCAGGAGTCCTCAAGGAAGCAGTTCCAGGAATGCAGCTCCAGCTGGATACAATTCCAGCCTGTCTGTGCTATTTAGTATTCCCAAGAACAAGAGCCTTACTGGAGTGACCCAGGGAATTAAGTTGAAAATTGATAATAATAGCTTTCTAGGCTTTTATAATGTGCCAAGCATGTCTTACCCTTAACAGGTTTTAGCTCATTGAATCTTGAGAATAAAAGGCTAGAACCTATCATTCTTTCCATTTTACACATGAGGAAACTGAGTCACAGAATACTTAAATAATTTCCCTGGGAGCACACAATACAGCTAGTAAATTGCAAAGCCAGGGTTCAACACCAGATAGTCGGTCTGCAAAAGCACAAACTCTGAATCACCATGCTATTCTACTTCCTAATCCACAAATAGAGAATTTTTTCCTTTTGTCCTCGTTTGGTCTATGTTGCCTTCATTAGTGTTCAGATTCATTTTCATCCCTCCTTCATTCTGCACTCTCATCTCCAACGCCTACATCTCTGGCCATTGTTCATTTTCAAATTACTCAAGTCTCTAGCCCTATATCACACCATGTACTCTGGGGAGATAGGATATGTAATTTTCTCACTATGTGGCAGACCCTTCACTAGAAACTTTATGTGCGTTATCTCAAATGAAGCTTACAATAACAGTGTTGCAGTTGAAGAAATGGCCTTAGTGAGGTAAAGTAACTTGTTCAGCTGTTTGGTTTGGTTTTAGACTGTTTGCTCTGACTTTATTCAGGGCATTTCCATTTGTCTTATGAGGGTTCCAGTAAGTATTTATCAAAAAAAGGAAAAAAGGGAAGAAAGAAGGAAGGAGGGAAAGAGGGAAGAAAGAAAAGGGGGAAAATGTTTCCTCTGTTAAACGGGATGAATACCCAACTTTTGTATCAATATGGACGAAACTGGAGATTATGCTGAGTGAAATAAGTCAAGCAGAGAGAGTCAATTATCATATGGTTTTGCTTACTTGTGGAACATAAGGAATAGCATGGAAGACATTAGGAGAAGGAATGGAAAAGTGAATTGGGGGAAATCGGAGGGAGAGATGAACCATGAGAGACTGTGGACTCTGAGAAACAAACTGAGGATTTTGGAGGGTAGGGGGTGAAGGGAAGGGGGAGCCTGGTGGTGGGTATTGAGGAGGGCACGTAATGCATGGAGCACTGGGTGTGGTGCATAAACAATGAATCTTGCAACACTGAAAAAATAAAATTAAATTAAAAAAAGAAAAGAACTAAAAATGCATGCATTCATGTAATAATACATTTATACTTTTAGGACATAATCTGATAGAACTTTAATCATGTTGATTTTTTCCAAAGTCCTAAACTAACATTGTATTAAGTTACAAGATTACCTGCCTATGAACATGCTGTGTGTGGATAGCAACTCCATAACTGAAACTTTGCTATCACTTTCACTTTCATGTGTTTCTATATGTAGTTATATTTTATAAACTTAGCCCATCTTGGAAATCTGTTATTTACTCCATAACTCAGGGAGATTATTCATGGATGTAACCAGTCATGTCTTAATTATGTTTCAGAGGAATGAAAGTAAAAGTAAAGTAGTCTAAATATTTGCCAAAAAAAAGATATTATTAATATTACAGAACAGGTCCAAATTCATTTAGTCTGAAACTGAGTGAAGAGGTAGTTTTCTTTTCTTTTTTCTTAAAGATTTTATTTATTTATTTGACAGAGAGAGAGAGAGAGATCACAAGTAGGCAGAGAGGCGGGGGGGGGGGGGGGGGGGGAAGCAGGCTCACTGCTAAGCAGAGAGCCCAATGCGGGGCTTAATGCCAGGACCCTGAGATCATGACCTGAGCTGAAAGCAGAGGCTTTGACCCGCTGAGCCACCCAGGCGCCCCAAAGAGGTAGTTTTCTTAACATAATTCCACCAGGACGGAATTCCAAAGCGCCATTTTGTGGGATATCCCTTTGGCTTGTATCTTTTTCTCGGTATGTATCTTGTGTTCCCAGCTAAGGAGCAAGCTCTGTGTTTCACATTCCCTCAGTTCACTTAGCACATCAACTTGTATGTAGTAGATGCAAAGAGTCATCAGTGCTTTTAGATATGGATGACACCTCATTGCCTGCTCCCCCCAGTCTGCAGCTGTGGAAACTCAGGTCTAGGGAGATTGAGTGTTGGCAGCAAGACCACAGTTAGTTGTAAAACTGGGATTAGCCTCGATTGTCAGCTGAATGCTCTTGACCCTCTTCCAAACTCAATAAGTATTTGTTGATTTGTGGGTTGATTTATTTTAATGTCAAAATGACCTGTATTGTGATTGGTACATTATTTATGTAGAGACTTGGAACTATTTCATGAGATAGTTACCACTGTAAATAATTTTTGGTTGTAAATCAATTTCAGATTCACGCAGCCAAATAGTTTACTGAATGGTTCTCAAAGTTTGGTCTGGAGATCAGTAGCATTAACATTGCCTAAGAATTTGTCAGAAATGCAGTTTCTCTGGCTCTACTGAAGACTTACTGAATTGGAACGTGGGGGTGAAGCATAGCAAAAAGTGTTTTAACAAGCCCTCCAGGAATATCTGATGTACACCAATCCTGCAAATGTAGAAACAATCTCAAACTTTGCAGGCGGAAGGACAGCCAATCTAACTTCACTCTCCCTTCCCAGTCTATTAACAAATGATGGGATACCAGCAAATGAAGGGGGGTACTGATAGCACAAGTATGGGTTGATCAATAAATGAAGAGCGTGGAGTGATTTTGAGAGTAATTCTACATTTCTGTAGAAGCCAGAAAACTGATCTAAACACTGAAAGTAGTAAGATTCACTTGAGTAGGAGATTATGTCACTTTATTGACAGGAGATCTGTCACTTTATTGTCTGAGTAATAGTCTCTGAATACTCTGAATACTGTAACTTTGCATATGCTGGGGTCTAAATGCCAGACCCTCCCTGGAAATGACGGATGCCCAGTAAGGTCCTGGCAGTCTTCTGAGACAGCTCTGCAGCTGGAACCCACTTTTGCTTGAGGCATCTAAAATTCACATTAATAACAAGGGTTCTATTAAAATAGTATGTCTTCTAGGGGCTCCTGGGTGGCTCAGTTGGTTAAGCGTCCAACTCTTGACTCTGGCTGAGGTCATGATCTCAGGGTCATGAGATTGAGACTCATGCAGGAAGATACTCTCTCTCTCTCCCACTGCCTCTCTCCACTTCTCTGTCTCTCTCTCTCTCTCTCACACACACACACATACTCTCTCTCCCTTTCTAAAACAAAGTAAAAAAACATGTCTTCTAGAGTTACATTTGTGATTATTACTCTTGCTTTCAGCAAACCCATAAAGAAAAAAGTGAGTTGCCATGGTCTGGATGGTATGTTACACGAATGTCAGGGAAGTAATATTAGAGAGGACCTAAAAAGCAGCAAGACAGTAAGTCATGGAAAGATCTGGGAAGAAATTCTAGGCACAGAAAACAGCAGGTGCTAAAATTCTAAGAGAATAATCAGGGGATCTTTAGAGAACACAGAGAGGGCTTCTGTGTCTATGGCACAATGAAAGAGAGTGGTAGGAAATGAGGTTGGAGAGAGATAATGAGGTTGACCAAATAATACAGGGCCTTGCAGGCCAAGGCAGGAAATTTCAGTTTTGATCTGAATATCATGGAAAGCCACTGGAATGTTTTGAGTATGAAAGTGACACTGTTTTTCTTTCTCTCTCTTATTTAAAAAAGGAAATTAAAAAAGCGTTTAGAATTTTTAAATATTTTCCAGAACATAGCAAATATCTTAGAACACATTATTTACCATTGAACTCCAATCCACATCACTTTTGTTTTAAATTCTCTTTTTTATTACAGATTTTATTTTTTATTAACTTATTTTACTTAAATTCAATTAGCTAACATATCGTGTATCATTAGTTTCAGATTTAGAGTTCAGTAATTCTCTTATTTTAAATTCTTGAAGAAATACTTATGAAATACCTTCTATATAATTGAGGTTCATACAATGAGCTTTGCTTTGCAATGAGCTAATCGGCAATTTGATTTGGGGTAAGTCTCTTAGCTGTTACACATCTTGTAGTCTTTAAAAAAAATTCCACATATTGAAAGTACACAGTCTGATATGCTATAACATATGTATTCATCCATAAATCCATTACAAAAAATTAAGATAATGGACATATATATCATTCCCAAAGTTTACTCCTGCTCTTTTTTTAATCTGTCATATCTCTGCCCCTCACTGAGACCCAGGCAACCACTGTTGTCTGCTACTATAGTTTGTATTTTCTAGGATTTTATATAAATAGAATCATTTATATAAATAGTACATTCTATTTTTGTCTGGTTTCTTTCATTCAGCATAATTATTTTGAGATCTACCCATGTTGTTGTATGTAGCAACAGTTCTTTCCTTTTCGTTGCTGAGTAGTATTTCATTGTATGGATAAAACAAAATTTGTTTATGCATTCATCTGTTGATGGATATTTGGGTTATTTTCAGTTTTTGACAGTTACACAAAAACCTGCCGTGAGAATGCGTGTACAAGTCCTTTTAAGCATATATGCCTCAGTTCTTTCGGGTAGACACCTAGGTGTCGACTGGTTGGACCTTATGGTTGGTGTATTTCTAACTTTCTTTCTTTTTTTTTTTTATTTCTAACTTTCTAAGAGACCGCCAAACTGTTACAAAAGTTGTTATTTATACATTTGACGGCCACATCAGTTGCTCCATATCCTCACCAACACTTGTTATGATCATAATATTTTCATTATTACAATAAATGTAGGGTGATCTCTAATGGTAGTTTCGACTTACATTTCCCTAAGAACTAATGCTGCTGAGCACATATTGGAACCTTAATGCCCAATGTGATAGTGTTAAAAGGTAGGGCCTTTGGGAGGTGAGGTCATGAGGGTGGAGCCCTCATGAATGGGATTAGTATTCTTATATAAGAGATCCCACAGAGCTCCCTATAACTCCCTAGAGCTCTCTACAACCTCGAAGAGGACCCTAACGCTACTGTATGCTGGCACCTTGATCTTAGAATCCCCCAACTCCGGAACTATGAAAAATAACACTCTGTCGTTTATAAACTGCCTAGTCTGGGGTATCTTGTTATAACAGCCCAAATAGATGATGACAGTGGCTATCCACGAGCCCAGGAAAGAGGCCTTAGGAAAAAACAGAACTGCAGACACCTTGATCTTGGACTTCTGACCTCCAGAACTGTGGGGAAAAAAAATTCTGTTTAAGCTATCCAGTCCATGCTATTTAATCATGGGTACCCTAACAGACTAATACAGCCTCCCATAAGGAAATGAGGGTGTGCCAACTGCTTCCCCTGCATTTGTAACAGGAATACAAGCAGGCAACTCATCTTTATAGCTACATATAGTTTCCATATATGGAAACCAGGCACATCTCCCACCTTCCCTTGGCTAGCATGTCTACTCTCTAAAAATCTTCAATAAGCCATGCTTATTTAAGGGAGAGCTGGCTATCTCTAGAAGGGATTGCGGGTTTCAGGCTATGAGCAAATATCACTTCTTTCTCCAAAATAGACATTTTTAATATAGGTGAAATTACAATAAAATTGTAAGTTTAGTCTTGAAATTTTAATTTAGTACTGGAATTGTAATTTTCAGGCTTGAGGGAGGAACTAAAAAAAGGACACACATGGTATATATATTTGTGGAGAAAGGGGTGTTCATGAGTGTTGTATCTGAGTAGTTGCAAACAGTTGTTAGTCTCTTTGTTTTCTATAGGAGCCATCATGAGTTTCAACCCTGCTTGCTGACCTCCTTGTCCACTTCTTGGCCTCACTTAATTGGGTGAATGGCTGTATCCCAAAAAGTCCCTCTATTGGTTGGGTTAGATGAAGAACAGTAGGATACTACTAAGGGGTACTTTATTCATCTCGATGGCAAAGGAAATAGAGGTAGGAACTTGAAACCAATTGCGCCTAATTTGTAAATTCTTTCAGGAAAAAATTCATGAGGTGAGATCTAGAAATTGACCAAAGGAAAATTTGCTCTTTAGAGGCGCCTGAGTGTTTCAGTTGTTTAAGTGTCTGCCTTCAGCCCAGACCATGATCCCAGAGTCCTGGGATCCAGTCCCACCTCAGGCTCCCTGCTCGTGGGGAGTTTGCTTCTCCTGCTGCCTCTGGGCTCCCCCTGCTTGTGCTCTCTCTCTGTCTCAAATACATAAACAAAATCTCAAAAGAAATTTTTTTGCTCTTTTTTAGGTTTGTCCTTACATAAGTAAGGGGACACCAAAAGAGAACACCCCACAAGCTACACTTACATAATTTTCTGGATAAATTGTAAAAGTAGCTCTATTGATCACTTCACCTAAATGTGTGTGGGGTTTTCTGGTTTTATTATTTTTTTAAAATTTTATTTATTTATTTGACAGAGAGAGACAGTGAGAGAAGGAACACAAGCAGGGGGAGTGGCAGAGGCAAAAGCAGGCTTCCCGCTAAGCAGGGAGCGGGAAGCCAATTTGATCTCTGGACTCTGAGATCATGATCTGAGCCGGAGGCATACACTTAAAGACGGAGCCACCCAGGGGCCCTTGGTTTTGTTTTTAAATTGGGATTGCAACCGTGAGTTCCACCTTGAGACATCAGGAATAGATGCAGGATACAGATTAGAGTAGCCTTAGGGGCACTGGACTGAGAGCTAGTGGATTTCACTCCTAGTCATTCCATCCTCTAAGGCTCAAACTAATCTTTTATCAAACTAATCTTTTACCTGTAGTTCACTAGGTGATGTCCATGGTTCTTCAGCAAATACATAAATAAATAAATTTCGTTTCTCCCCCCCTTCCTTCCTTTCTTTTTGTTAAGCACATTCTAAGTGCTGTTCTTTCCAATGAAATCATCTAGAATTTCCAATATTTTGGAACAACTCTTCAGTTGTCGGTGGGGAGCCGTGTGCACTGCACTTCACCTTTCACAGCCCTATCCTCCTGAAGCTCAGAGGTTATCAGGGGGACATAAATGATGCCCCTGAAGTAAGTACAAAATGGTATAAGATACCAGTTAAGCAAAAGCTGAGATGTATTCAAGGGCCTACACATCTCGTCTAGCCCAACGCAATAACGTGAAATGACGGGAAAAAAAGGACAGCGGTCTTTGCGCCCGTCAACCGCGAGGCGTGGAGCGGTGGCCAGCACTGCAGGGCCAGGTCCAAGGCCCCGGGACAAGAGGCCCGCGGGGCGCAGCCGCACCGGGCGGAGGCGACTGCTCCCTGGACCCCAGCCTCGCCTCGTAACAGCCTCTTTAAGGGGAGCAGCAAGCGGCCCGGGTGCCGCTCACGTGACTCGGCTCTGTGCAACTACTGGCGGAAGTGGTCCAGCCTCGGCGACCGGAGCGGGGTCCCCCGGCGCCCCGAGGGGCGGGTAGCCTGAGCGGGCACCGCCGGGCTGCCCCGGAGCCGGTGGTCGGGATGGTGCAGCTATATAATCTGCACCCGTTCGGGTCGCAGCAGGTGGTGCCCTGCAAATTGGAGCCCGAGCGCTTCTGCGGCGGAGGACGCGACGCGCTCTTCGTGGCGGCAGGCTGCAAGGTGGAGGCATTCGCCGTGACCGGACAGGAGCTGTGCCAGCCGAGGTGCGCCTTCTCCACGCTAGGCAGGGTGCTGTGCCTGGCCTACAGCGAGGCCGGTGAGTAGCAGCGCGGCCAGGGGGAGCCTGGATCCCGGCTTAGGGCCTCCTTCCTAGAGGACTGAGCGTCCCCCCGCGGCACTCTGGGTGGGGCAGAGACTTCCCGGAACTGGCTGGAGGGTCTCGCGGGGTCTGGCTGATGATTACTGAAGGAGAAGAGAGCCGTGCGGTTGTCTTGGCAACCACAGGTGCACGCTGGCTTCTAGGGGGGCTGCTCGCTCTTACCTTGCTCGCTCACCAAAAAGACCTGTGCATGGATCTCTGGGGTCCACTCGCCCGGACACTTAAAAACAAACAGTACAACTCCAAAAACCCCAAACTCAAAAGTATAGAAAATCTCACTTACAAAAGTAGGGAGAATAATATCCTGAACCCCAGGCACTCCCAGCTTCACCAGTCATGCCAACTCATGGCCAGTCCTTTAACATCTATACCTTTATTCACTTCTTGTCGGTTTTTGAAAGCTCACATTATATGCTCGTTTTTAAATCTATGCAAGTGGAACTCAAGTCCAACTCCTCTCCCCCACTCAAAACAGGGCAGCAGCCCCCGCTGCCCTTTTCCCACCGAAATGTGAAGCAGTACCAAGGAGGTATTGTGTGGGTATACTTCTATTTTAGAAAAATCCCACATTTAAGAATAGTTGATACTTAAGATTACAGAAGAATTTACCATAGGTTTCCTTTAACTGCCTAATAATGCACGTAAAGTGTGATTCCTGCTTCTCAAGAGGGGTGTAAAGGTGTAAATTGCAGTATTTATGGTAGAAAAGCCCATGGCTCAGGGGCTTACTAATGAAATGGAGAGCATGAACTTGGAGGATTGGAGATCTCTTTCTAATTCCTACTCTGTGGGCTGCTGGTTGGGTGTGAGTTTATAGAAAATTTTGGATCTCGGTCTCTGGTTTTTGGTTTTTGTTTTTGTTTGTTTGTTTTTAAGTTGAAATTACTACATCAGTGATTTCCAGGCATTAGGATTTTGTGGACCCATAAAAAACTATGGACTATCGTCATACTTAGTATCTGACTATTCATTTTGTCCAGTAAAAATATATATTTTTAAAAGTGAAAAGCCCTGCTATTTAGTGTAACCAAAGAGAAAAAAGCATTTAGCCCTAAACACCGGATATCTTTGCTTTATGAGCAACTTACTATGGTGTTATTATTTTCTTTTTGACTAATGAAGACATCAACAGAAGCCTGCATTGATTCATAGATAATGTTTGAAAACCACTCATTAGATCTATATGTTCTCTTTCAGCAGAAGATTCTGATTTTGGAATGTAATAGAAATACTTCTCAATCATTTTTCAATATTGGTGGTTTTCCCCATCCCACTCCCCCTTTTAAACATGGAAATTCTTGCCTTCAAGAGTTCTACTGAGTGGCAAACTCACCAGTCTCAAAGTGTGATGTGTGTGTGTGTGTGTGTGTGTGTGTGTGTGTGTGAGAGAGAGAGAGAGAGGGGGAGGGGAGGCAGAGACAGAGAGACAAACATATTTACGTGATCTGCCCTATTCTTCCAAATGGACATTTATTCTAGATTTGGAAGTGGCAGGCATTAGATAAACCTCTAGTTTTCTTCCCTGTCAGTAGTAGTGATTCGTGGGATCCTTGATATCCTACTTGTGCTTCAGAATCACCTGGGGGACTCTTGAAAAAATACTGATGCCTGGACCACAACCTCAGAGAAATTGTCAGTTTCCTGGGGTGTGCCCCAGCATTGGGATGAGTCTGATATTTAGGCAAGATTCAGAACCACTGACCTAGTGCCATACTGGTTGCTGTAGGCAATGAGTAGCGTGGTGAACTTATTAATGAGGCCTTGAAAAACAAAGACTTGTATAATCCAGTTTGCTGCCCTAAACAAAGTTCAGGAGTCATGTGCTATGGCATTAGCATGAGTCAGATAGCTCAAGGGTAACTTTCAGCCCTCAGCTTGAAGACTGGGTACAACCCCAGGGTACAGCTTCTGTTAACCCACACATAGCTGACTCCTAGCTATGCTGATATTCAGGTAACTTGTCTTCTACTTCTCTGCTTTTTTCTTTTGATCTCTTTCCTCCCATCCACAATAATTTAGACATGGGTATTCCTGCTCTCCGTGCCTAATATCTTTCCTTGTAGCAAATCTCCCCGTCAGAAACAGAATGAATCTTACATCAGTTATTTAAATTTACTGTAACTGCTTTGCAGGTCTCTTACCCAAGTAGAAAACATTTTCTTTTCTTTTCTTCTTTTGAGATTTTATTTATTTGAGAGAGAAAGAGAGAGAGAGCGAGCTTGAGAAAACGAGTGGGAGGAGGGGCAGAGGGAGAAGCAAACTCCCTGCAGAGCAGGGAGCCTGACCTGGAACTTGATCCCAACCAACTTAATCCTTAACCAACTGAGCCACCCAGGCGCCCAACATTTTCATTTTTTAAATCTCTAACTATCAGGATGCTATTCTCTCTTTATAAAATTTGGAGGTGTTAGGAAGAAAGTAGGTAGAAATTTTGAAGGACAGAGGGCCCTAACATTATCATCGGTAATGGAAACTTAATTTAGGCTTTGTGTGTGAAGTGAGGAAAAGGAGACCTGAAAACTTACTTCTCTCAAAGGAGAAAGACCTGGTGGCCAGGGTTGAGTGCTGTGTGGGGAGCTCTGGTGCAGGACATTTGTTTATGGGGTGTCTAAAGGTGGTGGGGCAAGGAGGACAAGACCACATGGCTCTCATTGCCTGTTCTTTAGCACAGGTGTATTAAATGAGTCTGTCTATTACATCTCCCCAAATCCTACTGTCTCTTCACTTTTCTAGAGCCATAAAACATATTTTGATGCATCGTATTTATTGTATCATTTCTACCTTCTGATGTCAGTTTTGTCATAGGAGCAACCTTTTCCTTAATCTGGTATTAGTGCTAACCAGGTTTATGATCTTGCTATACAAAAGGAAGTTTATTATTTTAAAAAATCAATAATCTCAGTTTAAGAATAAATATGAGAATGATTTTTTAATTTACTTAATGAAGACAGAAACTGTAATAAAGTAAGTAGAATAAAGCCCTGACCGTATATATAATGCCAAAAAAAGTTTATAAGTCAGTCAGAGGAAGACAAATACCATATGATTTTTTTAATGTAAAATCTAAAAAATAAAAAACAAAAGCCAATTGGTGGTTGCAGGGGGTGGGGAGGGGGCAGTTAGAGAAATAGGAGAACTGTTTGTTGTTGTTGTTTGTTTAAATAAATTAAGTTTTTTAAAAAGTTTCTTTCTTTCGTAAAGAGCTATTAACCTCCACAGAATCCTCTAAACTTATATCTCCTTTTTAACATTTTGAGAAATAGCATAATTGGGGAATGAGCATCAACTTTTGAGCTAACCAGATCCAGGTTTAAGTCCCAGCTCTACGTTATTGGCTGTGTTGCCTTAGGCAAGTTCCCTCGCTTATCTAGGGAACCTCAGATTCCTGATCTGTAACATGGAGAATGAGATAATAGCTTGAAGGTTTGTTGTGAAGATTAACTTAGAGAACTCTAAATATCTGTTCACAATGCTTTTCAGGTAAACACAGTTACTTAAGCAAGTTCTAGTTCATCATTATAAAACTAATCTGAAAACATACAAGACAGTAAGGCACTATCTACAGTTTGCAGATTATATATGAATGATAGACTTTATCAGTGAAATAGTTATATGTTTATAAATGGATGAAAAAAACAATTTTATTTAACCAAATATACCTAGTTAGGGTTATTTACTAATTTGAATATGACACCAAAGCACAGGTAACAAAAGAATAGAGTATATTGGATGTCATCAAAATTAAAAACCCCTCATGCATCTATAAAAGATACTAAGATACTAACAATAGATTGAAAAGGCAATCCACAGAATGAGAGAAAATACTTGCAAAGCATATATCCATTAAGGGATTAATATCCAGAATATATAAAGAACTCCTCTAACTCAACAACAACAAAAGCCACTTCAAAAATGGGCAAATAGGCATTTCTTTAAATGGCCAACAAGCACATGAAAAGATGTTCAACATCATTAATGACCAGGGAAATGCAAACCAAACCCATAATGAGATACCATTTCACACCCATTAGGATGGCTATTATTTACAAGAAGAAAGAAAATAGCAAATGTTGGTGGAGAAATTGGAACCCCCACACACTGCAGGAATGTAAAATGGTAGAGCTGCTGTGGAAAACAGTATGGTGTTCTTAAAAAAATTAATTGCCATATGATCCAGCAGTTTCACTCTCGGAAGTCTGTAAACAAAGCAATTGAAAGCAGGGACTTGTGCAGATATTTGTACATCCATGTACAAATTTTTAAATGAGAGCCAAGAAGTGGAAGCACCCCAGTGTCCATTAGCTGAAGAAAAGATAAACAAAATGTGGCATATGCATATCTGTACCTGCATGTTCATTGCGGCATTATTTATAATAGTCAAGACACAGAAACAACCTAAGTATCCTTAAACAGATGAATAAATAAATGTGGTATATACATAAAATCAGATATTATTCAGCCTTAAAAAGGAAGGGAATTCTGACACATGTTACAACACAAATAAGCCTGGAAGACATTATTCTAAGTGAAATAAATGAGACACAAAAGGACAAATATTGTATGATTCAGTTTATATTAGGTATCTAGAGTGGGCAAATTCATGGAGATAGAACACAGAATGGTCATTGCCAGAGTCTGGGGATGGGGGAGATGAGGAGTTATTGTTTAAGGGATACAGAGCTTTGAGGAAGATGAAAAAGTTCTGGAGAGGGATGATGGTGATTGGGGCACAACAATGTGAATATAGTTCATACCATTGAACTGTATTCTCAAAAATGGTGAAAATGGTAAAATTTTACGTTATGTATATTTTACCCCAATAAAAATTTGAAAAACATAATTTACTGAGGATATTTTAGGAAGATGGAAGGCTACAAGGCATCTTTTGACCCAACCCCATCCAAACTGCTTCTCTGGAACAGAGTGAGCAAATTTATGGAGCCTAGAGGGTCTAGTTAGGCATTCTACCATGATATTCAAGGAATGAACAGGTGCTAGCTCCATTTCTGTGGTATCAAAGGGACCATCAAGAGAAGGTACCTTTCTGGAAGGTTGGCTCATTTCAGATGAGGGAACCCGGCCAGCCAGAGAGTGTTTGCAGAAAAGGGCTGCTTGCTTGCTGCATGTGTATATGGGAAGTCATTATGTTAACAGCAGTGTTTCAGTTTCAGTTCATTGGAAAAGGGCTTATTTACCAACTAATGTTAGTAAACAGTGCATTCTACATTTGGAAAAACCTTGTCTTATCTTCCCCTCAAATTCTAAACATTAAAAATTTGAATAAAAAAGCCACTAAAATAGAATATATAAGAGTTTATTTATGTAATTTGGCGGGCATAGGAGTCTGTCTAAGCCAATTAGGAAACTCAGAGGCTGAGAAGGAAACGATATGTATCTGACTACACGCATATCTGACTACTTTTAGTATGGTAAAAGATGCCATAAGCGAAATCAAATGTCAAAGATTAGACTACCAAAAACAATTTCCTATTCATGACCAGCCAAAGATTAGTATCACCTTTACCCAGAGGGCTGCTATTTCTTATAAGAAAAATAAATCAAACATCCTAATAAAGCAGATAACTTGCAGAAGAGAAATCATACATGGTTGATAAACATGAGAAAAGTTGGCCAGCTTTAGAAATGGTCCGGAAAATATACATTATAATAATCATAGTTGTTTCCTCATCACACTGAGTCAATGCTAGTGAGGATATGGGGAAATGGGCATGTTCAAACAGTGCTGCCGGTAACATGAGTTCCTGTTATATAAGAGAATCTGGCAATATCTTAAGATTTAAAACGTACGTGCCCTTTGGCCCAACATTCTCACTTTTGGGATTCTATGTCATTGAAACAAACCTCTAGGAAATAAATATATTGGAATAGGCCTATTTATTACAGCATGAAGTATGGTGGCAGAAAAACTTGAATATAGATCCATAAGGGAATTGTTGAATAAATTATGGCACACTGGATACATAGGATATGTAGATAATTTTCAATAAAACAATGTTAGTTATCCATGTATTGACATGGCAAGTTTAGATTTATTGGTAATTTTTAGGAGTTGTAAATTGTTAAATGTATTTGGTGTGATTCTATTTTGGTGAAAAAAAAAAAAGACAAAACACTAGTGTACAGTCTATATTTATATGAGAGAAAGGTATAGATGGGCACACACCGAGCTCTGTGTGTTACCACTGGCTCCTCACGGATTCGACTGCAGGGAAAAGCTTTATACTTCTCATCTGGCATCTCTGCACTGCTTTGATTTCTCGCAACAGAGAGTAACCATAAAAGTACTTTATAATTTAAACGATGTAATAAAACCAACAAGTAAGGGAAAATTAACTTGGATTTAAGTTTCATTTACTATGTATAGCTTTATCCTACTTCTCAGAGTTGACATGAAGGTGTGACTTGTGGGAAGGGAGGTTTCGGAGCTGCAGGAAACACTCAGAGCTGATGTAAGGAATAAAAGGTACAATTTCTATGTAAGCTTGATGAATAATTCACGGATTACCTTAAGATATAAGGGGAGAGATTTATTTTGGAACCAAAATGCCTAATGTCAGTTAAAAATATACCTAAGATCCTATTATTAGGGTTTTGTTCTCGTCAATCTTTAATTCAACCAGTCACATTAGGATTCACTAATAGTTCCTTTTCATGGCACACAGAAGTGGTTACTTCTAATGACAAATTGTAAGTATAATCTCATTTTCTTCTCAGGAGACTATTTGGCAGCAATTGAAGAAAAAAACAAAGCTACGTTTCTACGTGCCTATGTGAACTGGAGGAGTAAAAGGACTGAAAACTGTCGTGTGTGTATTCGAATGGTTGGAAACAATGTGGAGGCACCGATCAGCGAAACCTACAAAGACCAGATGTCTATTATTGAAATGCCGCTTTCTGAGGCCCCCTTGTGCATCTCCTGTTGCCCAGAGAAAGGAGACCTTCTTGTTGGTTGCACCAATAAGTTAGTCTTATTTAGTTTGAAGTATCAGATCATTAATGAAGAATTCTCAATACTGGACTTTGAACGTTCTTTAATTATACACATAGATAATATCATTCCTGTTGAAATTTCTTTTTGTGTTGGTTATGTTGCTCTCATGTCAGACTTAGAAGTCTTAATACTAAAACTGGAGCCAGACCCTAAAAACAGAGAGAGCATTAACCACCAGCCACATAAGTCTAACAATCCAATGAAACAGACAGAAGGTAAATAATGAATTCAGCTTGCTTTCTTATCTTAGGTGTAGAGAAAACCCTTACTTCTGGCAATCTCTGAGGGGTGCTACTGTGTGTGTGTGTGTGTGTGTGTGTGTGTGTGTAGTATGTGTGTATACATATGTGTGTGTGTGTGTGACCAAGCCACATTATTTATAGATTCAGTTATTCTTGATACTTGGGATCTGGGTTTATGTACTCTGTAGCATGTTAATGTGTTTCAGCATATACTTGTCAATAGAAATAATAGAAGAGCTAGGAGGAGTTTCTAGCCCCAGTTCTCGGAAGTTGAATGGCCTTGGGTTAGGAATACCATCTCTGATTTTCAATTTCCTTGTGTGTAAAATTGGGATGATAATATCCTGTTGTACTTTATCAATTGTGAGGAACAAATGAGGAAGGGCCAAGGCTTTTCCAAACCATAGTGCCTTGCAAATATATGAGATGTCTGTGTGTATGAATAAATAAAATTACTGTATGTCTATTTAATTGGTCTAGGGATGTTGTGAAATTTAATTTTCATTCAAGTAGTGCTTGGAGTTACTAAAGTCTTTTCTCAAATTTTATTTTTTAAGATGTCAGTAATGAAACTTTGCAGCTTGAGTCAGATGACTTTGTTATCTGTCAAAAGCCCATGGAACTTCTCGGGGAAAAAAGTAGCCAATCTGGAGTATCTATTACACTGGAGTCAACGGGATTAGCTGATGAAAAAACAAAATACTATCGCGTTCAGCACCTGCTTTATAAGTATTACAAAGCTTTTCACTCACAGCATTTAAGATATATTTACTTGCTTAGAAGTACATGGAAATTAGATCTTTTCCTCTTTTTCTTTTTAAACTCGCAGACGTTTTGCTCCTGATATTTCATCCTATGCCTTTTCTGATGACATCAAGTTACATTCACTTCAGCTGTTACCCATTTACCAAACAGGTAAGTAAAGATGGCATTGCTACAGTGCAGTGAGCTGAAAGGGCTCTGGGCTGGGAGGGGAGACCGATGTCGCTAATACGTTAGATTCTTCTACTGAGTCTCCCTGTGGCCTTAGACAGGTTCCTTAGCAAATAATGCCAAGTTCCTTACAAATAATGCTACATAGTGCTCCTATGAGCACTAGAAAGGGAAGTTGTGTCTACTTAAGAGAAGCCATGGAGAGGACATGACAGGCAAAACTCATTTCTCTTTTTGAAATGGTTACATGGCCCAAAAAGGGAAATTGGAGCCTTGTCCTCACCGGGGTTTTTTAGCTGGCTGTGTGGCAAAACTTCCTATGATGGCCTTGCGAGCAAGGTGGGAAAATATTGACTGAATGGGAAGTTCATTCAGAGCAGTGGTTTTCAACCTTGTTGCACATTGGGCTTACTTGGATCCTTTAAAGAATACTGATGCCCAGGGTCTACATACTGGAGATTCTGACTTAATTAGTTAGTCAGCTATGGTGCCTGAGCATTAGTAGTTTTTTAAATGCTCTCCTGGAACCTAATGGGCAGCCAAGACTGAGAATTTGCCATTGGATGTTGCCATTGGATGTTAGTCCTGGCCTGCCTAACATCTTTTGATGTTGCCTAGAGACAATATAAATATTAATCTGGTTAAATGTATTTATACATTATTTCTTTTCTTTTCTTTTTTATTATTTCTTTTCTCTTATTTCTTTTCTTTCTTTTAGTAAACATTTATTGACTACCTAGTATGTTGCGTATTGTGCTGAATACTAAGGAACCAATAATGAGCAAAAGTAGTCAAAGTACTTGCACTCATGGAGCTTATTGTCTTGGGGGAGAAGCAGACATTAATTGAATAATTATTCGATTATTATCAAGGAGTATACAATTACACACCGAAATGAATGCTCTGTGAGAAAAGAACCCTACTTTGAGAGTCTGTAACAAAGATATTAACCTCATTTAGGGGTCAAGAAAGGCTTCCTAGGAAAGAGGATCTGAAGAGTGAATCAGGGCGGATTTGGAAATACGGTTAGTGCAGAGGAAGCAGCAAAGGTGCTGCGGTAGAGGGAGAATCTTCGATTTGAGGAACTGAGAGAAGCAAGACTGAGAGGTAGAGCAAGGCCGAGAGGGTTGTGAGACAAAGTTGGAGACCAGAGAGGGCCCAGAGCCAGGTTAGGGCGTCAACTACCTAATGGCTTCTCCCTTCTCTCTTTGCAATAGCAAGAAGTGTGACTAATACCATAGAATTTCCCATAATCTGAATTTTGCTAATTGAGTCCCCACAGTGTCATTTAACATGTTCCTGTATCCTCTGTATTTCTCTGTGATTCGGTAGTTTGATTTAAGGCCATACTGTTCACTTTGGTAGCCATCAGCCACCTACTGCTGTGCAGCACTTGAAATGTGACTAATCTAAATTGAAATACACTATTAAGGGTAAAATTCCCAACATATCTTGAAGAGTTAGTGCAGAAATATATGTATATATTTAGAGCTCATTGATTTTTTTTGTTGAAATGGTAATAGGGGTATATTTGGTTAATACATTACACTATGAAAATTTTGCCTGTTTCTGTTTACTTTTTAAAATGTGATTACTACACAGCTTGAAATTACATATGTGGCTCATGTTATATTTCTATCGACAGTGCTGGTCTAGACTAAGTCTTGATTAGCTGATGATGATGGTAATGATTGTGAGGATGGTGATTTGATGGCACAAGTAGTGCTGACTTCTGTTGGAAGGTACATGGTATCTGGTTGACTGTTTTGGTGGCTCTTTTTGTGATTACCTAGATCTGTTAATTTATTAGGGGCTGCAGAATGGTGATATTTTAATTATATCACTCCCTTTTCATTTCCTACTGGCATTCCTCTATCAAGAGCAGCTTTTCCTAAACAACTCTTTGGTTATCCACTGATGGACTCTTTTACGTAGAAATTTAAGATATCAATTTCCTTTATTTACTGGTTTCATGGGTTCCCCCCTCATTTTTTTCACACAGGTTCCCTTACTTCTGATAGAAAAAATTTGTCTCAAGAGAAAGAGTTGCTGAGTCTCTTCTGTTTTTTCTCATTACCTCATGTGGGCTATCTGTACATGGTTGTCAAATCTGTTGAATTAATGTCAGTTTACCAGTACCCTGAGAAGTCTCAGCAGGCGGTGCTCACACCACAATTTCTGCATGTCATCGCAAGGTATGTTACAGTGTTACTTGCTGGACTTGGAGTCACTACTTGTTCTGCAAATTCTTGGGTTGCTTCTTATATCTTTAAGTGAGAATTGTGTGGGGGCATCTGGGTGGCTCAATCGGTTAAGCCTCTGCCTTTGGCTCAGGTCGTAATTCCGGGGTCCTGGGATCCAGTCCCACATCGAGCTCCCTGCTCACGGGGAGCCTGCTTCTTCCTCTCCCTCTGCCCCTCCCCCGCTTGTGCTGTTCTCTCGCTGACTCTCTGACAAGTGAATAAATAAAATCTTTAGGGCATGTATTGCATGGAGCACTGGGTGTGGTGCATGCACAATCAATCTTGTAACACTGAAAAAATAAAATAAACATATTTTGGGGAAAAAAATAAGAAAATAAAATATTTCTACTTTAGAATAAATAAATGAGGATTGTGTGAACTAGTATGTCGTATTGGTAAATTAATGGTATAGATTTGTCTTTTGATAGCCCATACCTACCTTTTCAGTGTCAAAGATTTAAATTCTGGTTTTGTCTTTGTTTTATTTTCTTAGATTGGATAGGGGTCTTTGTGAGGAAAAATTTTCATAGGGAATTTTAATGAAAAGTCAGTGGGGCCAGTCAGGACATCTCTGGATTTCTCTTTAGATTTTCTAATTTTTTTCTCTGCTGTCCTATCCTTTTGTATGAGTTGAGTTATTTCATAATGGTTCAGTACTGTGAAGGAGCCAGAAGGACTACCCTCTGATTAGTACAAGTGCGGAAATAAACCAGAGATTGGGATTGGCAAGGTCATGTGGTAATTGGAGGCAGATGCCTTTTGAGTTGCCTTACCCTAATATGCTGGCACGTAACATGGGTTCCTGAGCAGGATTTTAATCTCGTTTCCTTTTATCTCAGCAGTAACTGATGCTTCTGGTTCTATTTCCTGTGTTTTGAGCTTAGGTTATGTGCAAGACACTGCATTGGGCCCTCTGGCCAAGCACCGTGAATGAGGTACACCATCTGCTTTCTAAAGCAACAGCGTGAAAGAAGGCCAGAGACGCAGACGTGGGGGATAAACACTGGGGGATTTGTGACAAATATCTTTAGACTCTGTGAAAGTGGTGTAGGCATTTTGAGGAGGGAAATTACTTCTGGCTGAGTCATACAGGAAAGTTTTTTGTGCTTGAAGTGAGAAAAGCTAGTTAGAATCTACAGATGTAGATTAGAAGAGAAGGGCATTATAGAGAGAGGGAAGACTATAAACAAAGGCTATGTCTACTTTTGTAGGAGCATCTAATAACTAATTGCATAGGACAGTGATTTTTATTTTTTTTCACCCAAGTGGTAGTTTCATCAACTACAACAGGTGCTAGAGTATATTCAGACAGCACAGAATTCACCCGAAGATTCTACCCCTCACTCATAGTGTAGTTGCTGCCCTCTCCTCCCACTGTCTGGTGTAAGGAGAAGTGCTATTATGTGTTTCCTAAGTGAACATTGTGGAAGTAGCTAGTCTCAATTTCTGTGTTGGGTGTAGTTGTGAAGAAGCCGAAATGCAGAGAAGTGGTACAAATGATGCGCGAGAGAAAGCTCAGGGCGTTGAAAATTAAGGACTTCTTTAAGGTTTTGGTCAACAAAGTGATGTGATAAGAGCATTGCTTTGGGAAAATTAGTGGTGGCTGCTATGCAGGATGGATTGAACGCAGGTAAAGCAGCTATTGAAACGGTTCGGGGCAGGAGGACCAGGGGCGACAGCAGTTGAGAGGATGAGGAAGAATGGATGGGAGAGGCTGCGGCAAGAGAACGAAGAGACTTGGTGTCTGTTGGGATGGTGGGAATGGCGGAAGCATGAGAAACCTCGCCAGAGTGTTGAGGCTGCTTTTATGGGAGTAGAGGCTGCTGAAGTACGGGGTGAAAGAGAAGTTTGGTTTAGGCATTTGAGTTTGAGGTGCTTAGGGAGTATCCAGAGGAAATGCTAAGTAGGCTTTGGACACAGAAACAAAGACCAGAAAAGGAAGGAAAACATAGATGTTTTATTACCATCAAGAAAGAGCTGACTGTCAAAGTAGGGAGCATGGCCCCAAGAGTGTGTAGCAGAGAAAAGGAGTTGGAAAACTAAACTCTGGTGAAGGTTATGTTTAGGAAAGGGGAGAAAGAACAGAACGATTTTTAGGAATGCAAAAGAACCTAGGGAACTATAGCATCTTAGAAACCAAGGAAAAACTAGAGGGGGAAAGAAAAAATAAAATACTGATTTCTCTCCCAAAATATTGATGCAAAAGATTATTAATCTTTTCTCTGATTGCATAGATGTAAAGGACACTGAGAATTCAGTGGTTTGAGTCCCTAAACTTATTTCTCCTTCTCTCTTAAATATAAGTCATGAATTAGTTTAGAATGTAGAGTCCTGAAAACACAGTTATGGGGGATTTGAAGGAACTGGATTTTGCCTATCTCCTGGTAAGAAATTATTGAAGCTTTTCTTAATATCAGCACTGGAATACATTCTGACATCCTTAACTTGACTGTGGAAGCGCTAGACGTTAGAACGGCAGTTGTTATATGTAAATTCAGATTCTTAATAAGGATCCCCACCCCTATTTTTAAAATCCTATATTTGTTGAACTTTTTTGCATATTATTCTACCCGGTAAATATATATTTTAGAAATATCCTGACCCATAAGTTTGCCTTGAAAAGTTTCTCAAGGGACGCCTGGGTGGCTTAGTCGGTTGGGTGCCTGTCTTCGGCTCAGGTCATGATCCCAGAGTCCTGGGATTGAGTTGTGCATCAGGCTCCCTCCTCAGCGGGGAGCCTGCTTCTCCCCCTGTCTGCTGCTACCCCTGCTTGTACTCTCTCTCTCTCTGACAAATAAATAAGTAAATAAAATCTTTAAAAAAAAAAGTTGTTTCTTGAAGGCTTATATGTTTAAAAAAATAGAAAAAAAATTTTTGAAGAATCTAAGAACAACATAAAATCATGTAAAATGTCATCCTTATAGAAATACATAAATGGGAAAGCCCCTACCCCCCAATAATCCTAGTCCTCAAAGTTAACTGTGTCAACAATTGATGTATATTTAGGGCACATGGGTAGCTCAGTTGGTTAAGCCTCTGCCTTCGGCTCAGGTCATGCTCCCAGGATTCTGGAATCAAGCCCCACATCAGGCTCCCTGCTCAGCAGAGAGTCTGCTTCTCCCTCTCCCTTTGCCCCTCCCCCTGCTTGCTCTCTCTCTCTCTCTCTCTCTCAAATAAATAAATCAAATCTTTAAGAAAAAATTGGTGTACATTCATCCAACTTTTTAAAAAAACACTGCATTTCCTACTATGATTTTTCATGGAAGTAGATCATATGATGTCCACTGTTCAGCAACTTGCTGCTTCACTTAGCAGCGTATCCTGGACATCTCTTCATGCCAACACATTTCAGTTCGCTTTATTCTTCTCTTACACTGCTGCTTAGTATTCCAGCAATAGACAACAGCTGGGTTACTGTAGGTGGAAGTGAGTCAGAGGACCAGCTTTTTTATCTCTGGAATCTACCAGTCATATTTATCTTTATGGTCATAGCTACTCTCACCCGTCCTTCTGACCCCACCACAGGTGCTTTTTTGCTTCTCACCATCTCAAAGTCCCTTTTATTCATTTTACCTCCTGGTGCTAACTCTCTATTCTAGATTTCTAAGTTGTGGTGTTCCTGTTCCAGTGATTATCATGATTCCAGAGGTTATGTCCTAGAACTTTGTGGAAATGGACAGAGATGGCAATGGGCTGAGGCTACAGTGGAAGCCCCCAAAACAGAGGGAGAACACCCTGACACCTCTTACCTACATTGTGCAAAGTCTCCCAACTGTGAAAAGATAAGAATGCCTTCCTTATAAAGATGTATTTCTTCTATTTTTAAAAAAAAGATTTTATTTATTTATTTATTTATTTATTTGAGAGCGCATGCACAAGTGGGGGGAGGGGCAGCGGAAGAGGGGGAAGCAGACTCCTTGTTGAGTGGGGAGCCTGATGGTGGAGTCGGGGTGGGGAACATCCATCTCAGGGTCCTGGATCATGACCTGAGCCAAAGGCAGACGGAAGGCAGACGCTTAACCGACTAAGCTGCCCAGGCGCCCTAAAGGCAGATTCACTAAGCCAAGAAGTACTTCTTCTATTATAAGATCAATGCTAGGTTTGCTTTATTTCGGCATAGTTCATTTTTAATTCTCCTACTTTTTAATTTGTTTTTAAAAAATACTCCTGTGAGGAAAAAAAATAAAAATTATTCCCGTGAACCCACTACAAGATGAGTTTTGTAGGAACTTCTAAGTTAACTGTTATTAATGTCACTATTGGAGTGTTGACTTATCCACTAGTCACCAGGCATCCATTGTGCACTGACTGTGAGATCTCTAGGTCATTTTTAAGATTATTTGTTTATTTATTTATTTGGCAGAGAGAGAGACAGAGAGGGAGGGAACACAAGCAGGGGGAGTGGAAGAGGAAGAGCCGAGCAGGGAGCCTGATGTGGGCCTCGATCCCAGAACCCTGGGATCATGACCTGAGCCTAAGGCAGATGCTTAACGACTGAGCCACCTAGGTGCCCTCTCTGAGTCATTTTTACAGTGCAGAAGCAGCCTGGGGTTGTGGAAAGATCTAGGTGAGGGTGAGGAGTAAGAAGACCTGGGTCTAGTTAGAATCCATCCTCCAGGGATGTCATAGACCAGTCATAAGAATTCCACGCCCTCATCTTTAAAACAAGCTTCTGGAGTAGATAATTCTCAGGATTCCTTCAAATAGTCTGTAATTTTCAGTTCTACCATCAGATATGTGTTTGCATAATCTAAGTGTGTTGTCCAGCCTAATCTAGGCTCAATTATATCTTGAGATGAGTGGGATAGAGATAGTAGTCAGGAAACTTGGGTTCTAATCTTGACTTTGATAGTCACCTCTTTTTACCTTGGGCAGCTCCTAGGGACATCATTTTGTCTGTAAAATGAGATATTGACCCATATCCATGGTTCTTAACCAGGAGTGTATGACTGAGCTTTGTAGAAATATACATGTCTAGATTCAGCTCATAGAGATAGTGAGTCAGTAGAGCTGAGGTGGGGACCGTGGGGACCACTCCACGGGGATTCAGAGGTGCTCTCTTTGTTATGAAGCAGACTAATCGTCAAATGCTGATGGGTCTTACCCACCCACCATTGCTCTGTTTGGCTCTGTGAACTCCTCTCAACTACGGGCATGTTGGTTATTGGCCTCTGCTGTGCTCAGTGGTGTCTCTCCTCTTCCTTAGCAACAACCTACAGTGTTTCACGGTGCGGTGCAGTGCGGCGGCAGCTCGTGAGGAGGACCCATATGTGGACACCACCCTGAAGGTTAGAACTGGTTTAGGATGACAACAAAATCTTATGATCAAAAAGGGATACAGGAATGCTTACAGATTTGCTCTTGGGTCTAAACTGGTGATCGCTAAAGGTCTGAAGATCTTGTTTATCAAAGCAGAACTTTTGGACATAAAATAGTAAACACTTTGTGACAATTTTTTAGATTACTTTGAAAACATTTCACTCAGAATTTAGGTGTAGGGCATAGTTTTTAAAATTTGGTAAAGAATATGTGTCGGGTAACTTCAGAGAGAAGTTTTACCACTATAATACTTTACCACTATAATACACTACAGTTTTACCCTTTTTTAATGAGAATACTGGTGACTTTGTATATAGCTATTCATAAAGCAGTACAGAGCTCTGTGTGTTCAAGAACACAAATGCGTTAAAAGAATTGATTTCTACTGTTATCAGATAACGCCTATAACGTATTTCTGTAGTCTTAATCTAAGAGTTAATGGATGTGCTAGATTAGTAACCTCATTTTGAGTAAGAAGTAATATGCTTATTCTCCGAAGAGCTCTTGACCACAAAATAACCATAGGCAGTTTTATGGTGAAATGCTGTATTTTCTGACCTTGAATTTCTGTTCTCAGAAATATACTGATCCTTTGTGTGGTTTTTGTCATACGCTATTCCACTTCTCAGGTATAAACTACTTGAATGGATATTTGTTATAAAGCTACATGCTGCAGGAAACTCCCAAATTATGATGGCCTACATTTTTTGGTAAAGATTTTATTTATTTATTTGACAGACAGAGTGAGTGAGAGATCAAGCACATGATCAGAGGCAGAGGCAGAGAGAGAGAGGAGAAGTGGGGCTCAATCCCAGGACTCTGGGATCATGACCTGAGCCAAAGGCAGACACTTACCTGACTGAGCCACCCAGGCGCCCCATGATGGCCTATATTTTATAAGTTAATGTCTATCTGGCACCTGGAACACCTTTTCCTGGAAAAGCAAGTGTTCAATACTGATGGTTAGGCTACTTTGTAGTGCTTAATATGTCTGAGGTCCTCTTCCACTAGCATCGGCACCCAAATTGTGACATGTGATAGCATCTCACGTGATTTGAGTTCTCTGTAACTCTTTCATGCAGTGGTCTGCCTATAGCTTTCTGTTGCTCAGCAGGCACACTGCCTACCTTCAGCCTCTTAAGAAACCCGACCCACAGCTTCCCCAGACCTTTCTGTCTATGTATAAGATAGAGCGTATAAGCGTATTTTAGAAATAAAGGTTATTTCCCTAGTAAAAATGGAGAGCCAACAGTTGCTTTGTCCCTCCCTTCTCCCCACACCTTGCTTTGCTTTTTGTTTTCTGTTTTTCAAACCTCAGAAAGACATAGGCTTACATAGGTGGTGATGCTGGAGTGAGGGGGACATCGTGGATTGAGGTAGGTTCAGTCTGCATTTGAAATTAAGTCGTGTTGTAGGTCTTCTCTGAGTCTCTTAAAACCAGAGGGAAGGAACTAGGAAGAGAAGAAGGGTGAGAAGAAGAGAGATGGGCAGCCAGCTGGTGTGGGAAGCTGCCCGTGAGGTCCGTGCTCTCGAAGGCGGCAGAAAGAAGGACAGTGATGATCACACCTCACGGCTCCCCCTTTCCTGCAGCCCTACCATCCTGACGTGCTAGATACCACCCGAATCAGCGCAAGTTTAGCCCTCTTGCCGACTCAGACTTCGCGAGCCCTGGTGTCCGAGAAGGATTTCACAACCTCAGAATGTGTACATCTGTGTACACAAAGTGTACATCTCCCCCCCTTTCCTCTGCGAACCTGGCCCCTCAGCACTAGCTAAGGCCATCTTTTCTATTCTTAGGAATGAAAAAATAGATTGAGGGGTTTCCCCAGTTGTACAAAAGGACAATGAAAATGACCTCAGAACCAAAATAGTGTTCATGGAAGAGAGGGCACAGGCCTGGCAGCAGCATTTTGTGAGCTCCCAGAAAGAGCGCTACTGTTACCTTGTCCATTCTGCCTGAATTAGTGCTCCCCTACAGGGACAGGAACCTGGCTCCTGGTCTAGGATTTTCTCCCATTTACCTGACACACCCAGCCGGTCATCCATTCCAGGCAACGTTCCCACCTAAGGAGCTAACAGTGAGAGGCCATCAGAACATGCAAGCATTTCTCTTCTACTCACCCATCCACCAAGAAACCATTGACGTTCTCTCTGTGCAGTAGAATGACCTTTTATAGTGTCGAATTTTTCTAGAAGCCACATTGGGGCATATCCCTGAAGCAGCCCACTATTAGTGGGGATTTCTCTAGGTGCCGGTCACCAGCCCACAGCTGTGCTCCGAGAGCCGCTCTATGTGCCCCACAGGAGCTCCCACAGCCTCGAGGGGCTCAAGAGCTCCCGCTGTCTGCATTCACTCAGTCAGCAAATACTGAGTAGCTCTTCGGCAGGTGCATACGGAATAGGTAGTTGGTGACGTAACTTTAGACAGGATAACCGCCTCCTCTGATAGGAATAGGAATTCAGACTTTTTATTTTGGAGGGGAGTGGGCGGGGGAGCAGGACAAATAAACAGACTGATTTTTGAAGGGCAAAGTTCCTGTGCCTTTATTTCTTGGTTAAATTTGTGACATTTCCTTTCCTAGGCTTGCCCACCTGTCAGTATGGATGTCTGTGCTTTAAGAATACAGCTTTTCATTGGCTTGAAAGCTATCTGTCACTTTAAAAACCACCTCATACTTTTGACCAAGGCAGACTCCGAGGCCATTCCAGAGAGAAGAGAATCACCTAAGAGGCTTCTGTAAGCATCCCCACACCTCCATTCATTCCTGCCAACATTTCTGGAATGAACTGGTATATTGACTGGTACCAGTGAATTGGTATATTTTGTGTGTGTCCTAGTTTTATCCTGTTAAAAATCAGAACATTGAATGATTAGATGGAGTCTATGTTTTTTTTTTTTTTTTCCCAGAGAAGGAAAAGAATGTTCTAGTGATCTCCATACTGTCCTTTATATTAACCTTGGAGTTTTAGAAGAAAATGAATTATAAAGTAGTTCCAATACAAATCTGTCATATTTTTGATAAGCTAAAGGACAGGCTCTTCGGTGTAATTAATAGGAAAGACAGGGCCTCTACAGCTAATCCAAACTACAAGGATCTTTACTACTTTTCTTCTTTTCTTCTTTGATCGTCCAGTGGTTACATTTTTATCCAGGTATTATTTTCTGGTATTTCAATTAAAAAGAAATTAATAATGCATTTCTTACCTTAAAGCACGTTCATGATGTATAGATATATGCTGATCAGCCTTAAAATAAAATCGCGTTTTGATAACACCAGTCTCCGGTTGACTCTTGGATTTTCTGATTTTACATTATTTGGGATAGAACGCTTAGTTCCAGACTAGTTATGCTTCTGCTCAACATTTTCTGTTCTGTGAAACTTAGTGGTAGGAATTAGATGATGATGAGAATGAGGATGATGATTTGTATGTTCCCCTGTGAATAATTTAATCAGGAAAGAAATCTGTCCAGGGGAAGAGAGGCAGATAGTCCCATGCGTAAGATAGTTTGACTTCCAAGTTTTCAACTTCACGACGGTGTTGAAGGCCATACCCATTCACTAGAAACTGTACTTCGGATTTTGAATGTGGCTCTTTCTCTGGCTGGCAGCCTGTGGTACGATATTTGGTGATGCTACAGAGTGGCAGCGGCTGCTCCCAGCAGCCCCGTGATCATAAGGGTGAACAACCAATACACTCACGTCTATCCTGTACCCAGAAAACCATTCTGGTTTTCACTCCGTACAGTATTCAGTAGATTGCGTAAGATATTCAACCCTTTATTATAACATGGGCTTTGTGTTAGATGATTCATTCCGTAAGTGTTCTCAGCAAGTTTCAGGTAGGCTAGGCTCAGCTATGCCGTCTGGGAGGTTAGGTGTATTTGACTTATGGTATTTTCAATTTTTCATGGTTTTTATTGGGATGTAGCCTCATTGGAAGTCAAGGAAGAGCTATATTTCTAGTCAACCATCAGTTTTTGTTTTTAACATGAGTTTTTGCTTTTTCAGATTTTTTTTGTGCCTGTGCTTTGTCCCACCAACAGGAATAATCAGAAGTGGATTTGGGTACCTGGTCACTGATAGTGTGCACAGAATGGCCTGACACTGACTGATTCTAAAAGCTTTCTGGCAAGAGGAAGAACAATTTGCAAACTTGCAAAGTTTTGACAATTTTGTCATTGGACATTTTTAAAAATTCTATTTGTAAATGATTTTTAAAAAATTCTAGTCTATTTGAAAGTTTCTTTGGTCAGAGGTCTGCATTTTTAAAAGATCGTGTGCTAAAGAAAATGCATCACATAGTGAAAGCAAGAGATAAGATAGTACTTGAAGCGGACCCATGGCCGTACGTGTCTTCTGCATTTCCCCAGCAGCCCTGAGTGTTTTGCCTGGTGTTCTGTGCAGCTTCTGCTTAGATCGGCTTCAATACTAAATGAAAATGATTGCGTGATTCTTTTTCGGTATCTACTATTTACCATTTAAGATTACCGTGTATTAATTCTGTGTCTTACCTTGTAATTCTCATCTTTTGTTTTGCTTTTAGTTCTAGAAAAGGAACCAGTGGTAAGCTTAAAACACCTCCTGTAGCTGAGGCTGCGTGGAATTTATACATCGTGGATACAATCTCACCAGTGCAACTGTACAAAGAAATGGTACTCCTTTCACACTTCCAATTCTTACTTGTAGAAATTTAGAGCCAACGTCGTGACCAGATGTTGATTCTAATCATCACACGTTCGGAAAACCACAGCCAACGTGTGACGGTAGAGAGTGGATCTTCGGTCACCTTCTCACTTTCCCAGCTCCTGACACTTGAGGAGCCAGTGGAAATGCTCTTCACTAAAATAAGACTTCCTTACTCATACCTACCCTCCAAAGAGGATTGATTAACCATTCGGAACATAAATAGCCTTTGACCTTTACTTTCAACCCTAGCAAAGAGAACCAGGAAAGGGAGGTGAGAGAAACCTTAGATCATTTATCCCCGTCTTACTCTTTGAAATATTAGCAGATTGTCTCAGAGCCCTTCGCACCTAGCCCATTGTGGGGGGCACCCTTTTTTTCCCTTTTTAAGAGGGACAACTGCCAACTCATCACTGGCATTTTTTAAACTATTTAGAAATAATTTCAGACTTACAGAAAAGTTGCAAGGGTAAGAATAGTAGAACTAAAACCCTGGATATGCTCCACACAGATTCACCCTTAGTCAACATTTTACCCCTTTTGCTTCTCTCCTCTTTTTTGTACTCTTGCACTTTCTAAATACACACACACACACACACACACACACACACACACACATTGCCCCCCTAACCCACACAGTGCAATCCATTGGAAGGTAATTTGCATTCATCAGAGCCTAATGCCCCTAAATACTTCAGTGAATGTTTCCTACAATCCGGGTATTTGTTTACATCACTGAAGTACCGTCAAATGCTTAATGAATTTAGTGGGACACATATTCCAGTGTTGTCAGTTGACTAGCATCTCCCTTCTCCAGTTCGGGGCCCAGTCTAACATCAGGTAGTGCATTTAATTGTCATGTCTCCCTGGCCTTCTTTCATCCAGAATAATTTCATAGCCTCTGTTTTTTATGGCACAGACAATTTTGAAAATAAATTCTTGCCCCTCCACCTTTTTCAATTTTTTATTATTATTTTTTCCCATTTGGATTCAGGTTGTATACGCTCATTCTCAGCCGGAACATTGCACAGGTAACATTGTGTCTTCCTCAGAGTGTTACAGCAGGAGACACATGATACCTGTGCCCTCATTAGTCATGTTAATTTTGATCATCAGGTCAAGGTTTTGCTTGTTTGTCCCTGGCATTTTAATGCTGATAATTATATCAGCTTTGCCTTGTCGTTTTAATTTTGCTTAATGGAAGGTGTTGAAGTTTCATTTAGGTGATTTGCTTGCTGCAATCTGAAAATACTGATCGACTCAGATTAGCTAGTGATAATTTTAATAAGCCCACTGTGGGTTACAGAAATAGACCTAAATTTACTGACTGAAACTACAATAAAGGAAGCATACTCAGGTTGAATTTAAGAAAGATTTAAATCATAATACTTAAAAGAGTTAGCTGTTTACGGGTTGGTTAGCCTTATTGAACTATGATCCAATTATTGCTAAGTTAACAGTGTTATTAGTATTACAACGTTATTTTTACCTCCTCTAGTGATTAGCAGTGTTCCACAAGGGAATGTTTACAATCATGTATGTGTTAAACTGGTTCATGGATTGTGGGGAAAAGAACACCTCAGCTAGGCCTATCAGAATGATAAATAACCACATTTTAGTCTTTTAGGATTTCATGTGTCTAAATATGAGCTTTACTAACAAAACATATAGATATTCTTAAGAACCGGGAAACTTGTGGGTGTCTTTCTGCAGCAATATTAGCGGCTGGCCTTTTTTTGTTTCAGGTAGACTACAGTAATACCTACAAGACTGCAAAAACCCAGAGCTGTATCCACCTTCTTAGCGAGGCTCACCTGTTAGTGAGGGCTGCCTTGATGGATGCCAATCAGTTGGAACCTGGAGAAAAAGCAGAGCTCTTGGAAGCATTTAAAGAAAGCTGTGGGCACCTGGGAGACTGCTACAGCAGGTTGGTGATCCTTCTTGGAAACTTGTTAGAGAAGCCACCTGGAGCTTCGGGTGTAGGTACTAGCTTTCTCATCTCTGGTAGAATGGGGGCACGCTTGAGGGGAGGTGGTTCATTTCTTTGCTTAGTCCATAAGCATTTGTTGAGCATGTCCTGTGTGCCAGGTACTGTACTAAGCTTAGAGCCACAGCGATGAACATGACTGTTTCTTGCCTTCAAGGAGTTACAGTTTGTTAGACAAACAATGACTCTTGAGTTCATAAGTCTCGCTCTGCTTAATTTAGGAATTAAATTTCTTCCAGGCCTTCTGGACTGGCTCATGACCATGAAAATCCCAGAGACAGCCATTATTGCTGGTTTATTGCCTGTTACCCTTAAGAGAGAGATACTATTTGGATAGTGTGGGATTTTAATCTTAGTAGTCAGTGCTTTTATGAGTTCAGAAAAAGACTGGGATGAATAGTGGTTTTTATTTTTGAGAATGGTCTTTATAGATTTTTTTGTATATGATTATTTCAAAGGCTTACTTGACCCATGGGAATGATTATAAATTAATACAACAGACTTTTCGTGCCTATCAACGCCATTATTTTAGAGCCACATTATAAATCCTAAAATTCACTTAATGAATTATTTTTCTATTTTTATTGTGAGCAGGCAAAAAAGAAACTGTATTAATTAGAATGACTTTACAGAATAAAACTTGGAACTGCCAACAACTGATGGCAGTAGAGGAGTATTTTGAGATTTATGTCTTCTAGAAAGTATTATCTGTTTTATTATCAAATGTGTTAGACATCCAGGCTTTAACAATGACAAATTTGAGGGTTTTTTACTTCCTTGTCTTTAGGCTTGAAACCCAGAATTCGCACCTCGCCTTGCCATACTATAAGATGTCTGGTTTGTCTATGACTGAAGTTTTAACCCGAGCAGACTGGGTACTAGAGGACGGATCACAGAAGTACGAGAGGGGACTAATCTTTTACATTAATCATTCACTTTATGAAAACCTGGATGAAGAATTAAGTGAAGTGAATATGGTTTTCTGTTTACTTATATCTTACCTTCCTAACTTTTCATTTTAGCAATTTCTTTTATGTGATACTGTTTAGAAATCAGGTTTCAAATATTTTTCTTTGGGATTATCTTCTTTTCCTAAAAAGGCAATAAAATGTCCTTTTCTTCAGTAATAATCCTATAATTATAGCTTGGAAAAGAATTTATAATTACCTTCTCCTACTTTCTCATTGTATAGATGGGGGAATGTGGTCCACTGTGGCTCAGTGACCCGCCCAGTGTGACAGGAGCGTATCTTTAGAAGAACAAAACATACCCCGGGCCTCGCCCTCCTTCTCATCTGCAGCCCTTTGCACAACACAACCCTTGTTCTCCCAAACTCCAAGTGTCCAAAGCTTCACTTAGGAAATCCTGGCCCAGTGACCGTAAGCCATTGTTAAGGCTTATTTTTAGCCCCTCCTGTATTTTTAAAAAGAATTGAGTCAAATATGCAAAGCTGGACATTATAAGATCAAATACTTAAAGGTTTTGAGAGAAATGAATTTTTTTTATAAATTACCTCATTAAGTATATTCTGTACTAAGCTGTAATTTTTAAATGGACTTTTAAGTGTAATTTAATCAGATATTTATTTTTGTCTTTTGAACTATTGTTAAAATTAGAAATGCCATCCACAACTCGGGACATGTTTTCACGACTTTTTCTTCATTATACCTCAGCAAAGAGATCACTTCAGGTCATGTCAAGTCTCCCGCATTATCACCGTGAACTCTGTCTTTTTAAATCCAAACATAATACTTAAAATTTGATCTCATTTGGAAGTTTACATCTTGGTTTTGTGTCTCTTTTTTTCTTTTTTGCCAATTTTGTTGTTCTCTCTTGGTTAACTGACCTTTTATTTCTTATTCATGTTCACTAAAGGAATTAGCAGCAAAGGTGGTCCAGATGTTCCACGTAGCTGAGCCAAAGCAACTGCCCCATATTCTCTGTAGTCCTTCGATGAAGAATATTAACCCTTTAACTGCCATGAGCTATCTAAGCAAGCTGGATACTTCTGGGTTTTCCTCGATCTTAGTGACGTTGACCAAAGCAGCAATGGCTCTGAAAATGGGAGACCTTGACATGCACAGAAATGAAATGAAAAGCCATCCAGAGGTACAGTGTCCTGCTTGGTATTAACAGCAGGTGTTTAACGAAGGTGTTTAGTTCTCTTCTGGCTCCTGTCTAGTCCATTTCTTCTTAGTCATGAAGGAAAATAGATGTCAAGGTAGAGAAGGAGTGACCCAAAGTGGGAGTGTGTGGGCCTTGATCTGGTAAATGAAAAAGAAATAAGAATGATCACTGGGAGCAAGGGGTATCCAAAGACCTCTCAACTTTGCCTCAGGCACTTTCAGAGCACGGTACTCGGTCCTGAAGATTATACAGGCTCTGCCCTGGGCTGACAGTCTGATCTCGCATGAGGGCTATGGTATGTCCACTGAAACGGAACAGAGTGCTTTGTGTTCAGGTATAGCGAGCGGGATGTTAACCATGAGCCTTAGGAGTCTAGTGGTGGAGGAAATGGCCTGCACTTGAGAAAATCACAAATTACATTAAGGAGGATTGATATTTGAATGATATATCAAAGAAAAGGTAGTTTTTCCTTCGAAGAGAGCACATTTAGGGTCATGAGCCAAAGATGTTAATCAGTAGAGGAGGAAATTAAAAGGTAATGCTAATTGAGCACTTATTATACCCCGTCTATTCTAAGCCCCTTGCGTATGCTATCTTATTTAATTCTTGCAACAGTGCTCTAAGTCCGATGCTGTTATTATACCTGTCATACAGATGAGGGAACTAAGACAAAGAAAGGATAAATGAGTCGTCCAAGACCACATAGCTCGTGAGTGTTCAATATGGCTTCGGATCCTGTGCTCCTATACTGTTGTTTTGTTTCCTGTGGTCAAATGCCCACAGTATGACCTTAGTTTCTAAAACAAGGGAGTAGAAGTGCTTTATCGTTGTACAAATGACATGTTTTGTTGTGATAGAGGAGAGCGAGTCAACATTGAGGTGTCCTCTGCTTTGAAGAGTACAATTTTAGAAAGATGAATTTTCTTAAGGTCTATTCTTTTTATATTCTCAAGGTATATTATTTTTAAACAAGTAGACTTAAATATAAAGCTCTCTATAAAAAATAGGATATCCTGATGCTTAAATATTAATAACTTTTTCAAAGACAATTAACAAGGATGTCCTTCTTAGAGTGAGAACTTTGTAGTTAAAGAGAAAATTGAGATTGAAGTATTAATAGCTTAACCATGAACCTTGAATGCACTGGCATGTATTTTCAAGAGGAACACAATGTACATTTTGATCCCAATTTCTTGTTTATCTGAAGATGAAGTTGGTATGTGGCTTTATTCTGGAACCTCGACTATTGATTCAACAGAGAAAGGGACAGATTGTTCCAACCGAACTTGCAGCACACTTGAAGGATGCTCAGCCTGGCCTGCTTGTGGCTTCAGTCCTGGGCTTACAGAAGAACAACAAAATTGGAGTTGAAGAAGCAGATTCCTTCTTTAAGGTTTGTCACTTATCAAAATGCAGTGGCTCTGGATAGGCTGATAAAACTGGTGGGGGACAGGAAGCAGAAGAAGAGACTGAGTTTTCATTTGTTTATTGAAAAAGAGACTTACATATTACAAATTTATAAAAGTACACATTAAAAGAGAGTATCTAGAAAAATTCCATTCGTGCAGCCAGAACCTGGTTTTTGTTCAATCTACTCAATCTACTCTGCCACGGCACAAATGCCGATGATAAATTATTAAATGCATGGCCCCCGCGATGGAGTGGTACTCAGAGTAGCTATAACTTGATCGCTACTGTATTTATCTGGGATATGGGGGCTTGTTTCACTGTTTTCAAGGTGCTTTGTGGTAAAAACGAAGATATCATTCCTCAACTCTTGGTAGACCTTTGGGAAGCTCAGCTCGTAGCAGGTCTCCCAGATGTGGTTCTCCAGGAACTCTTTTTCAAGCTCACATCGCAGTACATCTGGAGATTGTCCAAGAGGCAGCCCCCTGACACCATACCACTGCGAACATCAGAGGATCTGGTGAGAGACTAGAATAATATGTTAAATTAAACTTGTACACCCCATATTACAGTAGCGTACCTTGTGACTTTTAATGACTTAGAATCAAACCTAATTTATATTACCAGATATCTTATAAGCAGGAATTAAAAATATACTTATAGCTTGTCCACGAGTAAAGTTTCTTGCATTTTAAATAATTTTGTTTTGGGGGTGCCTGGGTGGCTCAGTGGGTTAAAGCCTCTGCCTTCGGCTCAGGTCCTGATCTCAGGGTCCTGGGATTGAGAGCGCTGCATGGGGCTCTCTGCTCAGCAGGGAGCCTGCTTCCCCCTCTCTCTCTGCCTGCCTCTCTGCCTGCTTGTGATCTCTCTCCTCTCTGTCAAATAAATAAATAAAATCTTAAAAAAATAATAATAATAATTTTGTTTTGGAAAGACTGCCCCCTACTGCTCCTATATTACTTACTTGCAATGGTACCTCAGTAGGCAAAGCATATAGGAGGGGCTTCCCCCGTATAGGTCTGTACTCCCTCAGGGTATAGTTTCAAAGTAGAACACAAGAAAAGACACATTTGCAGGCTCCCTGGTGGGAGAGGAACTTGTGGGAAGGCTTGTGGGAGGGACACTTCCTTACTGGACTCATTTCCTATCAGTTGCACACACAAGGGCCATTCTGTAGCCCTTGCAGGAGCCCTAACAACTCTACTGCATCCTGTCCCCTTCTCCCTCTAGCCCTTTTTGCCTCTCATGGATGCCACGCCTAATGTGGATTCACCGGGGAAGTCACCAATGTCTTAAATAAGGGGGCTTTATGGGAATTGTCTTAAGAACTTACGGGAGAGTTTTTTCCTCACAAGGAAAGTAGTAGAAATACAAATTCTAATATTACTGTTACCTTTTTTTGAGTAAAATTAGTTTAAAAGCAGTATTGTTTTTAGAAAATGTTTCTTAGGAATATTTTAAAATTTAAAATATAAGGAAATACTGGGGCACCTGGGTGGCTCAATCGGTTAAGCATCTGACTTTGGCTCGGATCATGATCTCTGGTCCTGGGAGGGACACCTCTGTTGGGCTCTGTGCCCAGCAGGGAGGCTGGAGTCCGCTTGTCCCTCTCCCTCAGCACCTCCGCTTGCTTGTGCATGTGATCTCTCTCTCTCAAATAAATAAAATCTTTTAAAAAATAAATAATTTAAAAAATATATAAGGAAATATTTAGTACATTTCCCCCCCATTTTTGGTGTAGTTTTATTCAGTGAGAATCAGCAAGGCTGAGACTTTTCTTCCCATTCCCAAGAGAGTGTAGACTTAACTCTCTGACATGCAGAAGATTAGCAGTTGCTTGTTATTTGTGAAATGGATGAAGAGAATCTTGTTTTGTTGTATTTTGCTTATGATAAATTTCTTTTTCATTTTAGATTAATGCCTGTAGTCATTATGGCTTAATCTATCCTTGGGTTAATGTCTTAATATCATCCGATTCCTTAGCGGATAAAAGTTATACAGAAGACCTTTCAAAATTACAGGTAAATAAAAATGCCTCTTTTTTATTAATATGCATATTATAATATAGTATCAGATTTAAATTTGGTACAACCTCAGGTGTCCTGTTTATCCAGAGTGTATACTTTTTGGGGGGGAGAAAATCCATAGTTAGGCGTACTCAGGAGCTCTGGAGGGCCTTCCTGCCTCTGCCTGAAACTGCTGAAAGGAAGGCTGGAGCCTCCCAGAGGCTAGTTTTTTGCCGGCCAAGAGTGAGTTCACCAGGTCATGGGACTATCTTGCCTCATTTTCAGGATGTGCTTAGAAACACTTTGTGAAGTGGAAGTATGGCAAATGTTTAGCTGTTTTTATTGATGGAATTTATTTTTTGTTCCATGTTCACTTATAGATATCAGGCCTCTAGCCCAAGCCCACCACTATCTGTCTTATAGAAAGTAAGTTAAAGTAGCCCATTTATCTGGCTCCTGAGGAGGACTTAAAAAAAAAAAAAAAATAAGTAGGATCAGAAAATGTAGATCATCCTGCGAGAATTCTGACCATGACAGTGTTTTTTCCACAAATGAGAAATAAAGTCCATCCTTAATGTGGTGGACCACGCTGGGCTAGATACGGGTATGATTTTGTTTCAGGGAGTCCTGTGGCCCAAGGACTGAGTATAACCCCACGTCTGCTTTGTTTGGTCTGCCCAATGTAGTGCCAACATATACAAATTGAAATTTCAAATGAAGAATTCTGAGTTTCAAGTTTTTTCTTGAAAAATGCAGCAGAACTGGTAACTTGGGGCTCTCACTGCCTCTGTGACCTGAGAGTTAGAGCAAACTAGTGGCTCCCCTCCGTGGTCAGTGCTCATGTTGTCCTGTCTGCCACAGTTCTTATCTCTGGGTCTTCCTGGTCCAGATACGGTGTCCATTTCCCTTATACCCAGCTGCCTTCATTGATTTCCAACATCTGTTTTGGCCTCTTTGGGCTTTTGAGTTTGCAACCCCTGACTTACATTGGGAGTTGGTGTAAGTATGGTTACTGCTTATAGAAACCAAAATGTCAAGTTGGGTATAGGGTCAAGGAGGGAAGCCCAAGAGGGGAAGCCCATATTGCTTAGACTCAGCCTTTAGACAGGTCTGAGTTGTAAATCCAAAGACAGAGTTACTTATATTCATAAAGAATTGCCAGAGAAAATTCTTGTTGGTTCTTTATCTCTAGTACCCTTAGAGTACAGAGGCCCCTTAGGGCTTTGCCTCAGATATATTCATTCAAAAATTATCCCTCAAGCATGTGCTATAAATGTGTTCTATAGCATTGGATAAGCCAGGGAGAGCCTCCCAGAATATAGGTATTAATTACATATTTAAAATCACAATTGCAATAGTGCTGTTAAATCTTGCCGGATAAAGCTTCAAAGCATATTTATAATCACTGCTTGAGAAAGTGTAATTGAGTGATCTTTTAAAATTCATTTTAAAGTATTTAGAAAGAATACATTCTTCTGAGAATCTTTGCTGTTAAAGGATAGAAATGTAGTCAACCTATACTTTTAAAAATTGTTTTCCTAATTGTATCTCTTTCTAGATTATCAGTGCATTGATTAGTCTTAGTCATTAAGTAAAAAAGAACCATCAAGAAACAAAAAGATCTCATTTGTTTTCACCCAGAGGAATAGGAAGTTCAGAATCACCTGGAGAACCATTCCAAAATTGTGTGATTTCCCCTCTGCCCTGCATCCCACCATCACCACACGGATTTGATGAGTTTTTGTCTCTTTTCCTCAATCACTGTAATAGTATATTTGTGCAAAACTTACAAAACAATCTATAAATCATCAAATGTCAAAAAGCTGCTATCTGGAAAGACACACTAACTAGTCAATGCCCTGCCTATTGCCATAATAGTCATGGTCCCCTCCCCCACTTCCTTGCCAACCACCACTCCTGAGATTGTGTAGGTAGAGAAGACAGTCTGTGGGTTCCAGCCCTGCAGAGCTGGCTGAGAATGAGGGACCTAGGTCACAGAAGGAAACAAAGGTGCATGTGTTGGGTGTGGAAAGATTTCCAATCCTGAAAACAAAGGGAGCAGTCTGCTAAGAAACAGACAACATTAAAAGTAGTTTAAAGAGTAGCAGTAACCTTTGGAGCATTTTAAATTCCATGTTATATGTGTTATCTGATGTTTCTTATTTTTAAACTTTTTTTTTATTAACATATAATGTATTATTTGCCCCAGGGTACATGTCTGTGAATCATCAGGCTTACACATTTCACAGCACTTACCATAGCATATAACCTCCCCAATGTCCATAGCCAGCCACCCTATCCCTACCCGCCCCCCCCCCCACCAGCCACCCTCAGTTTGTTTCGTGAGTTTAGGAGTCTCTTATGGTTTGTCTCCTTCCTGATCCCATCTTGTTTCATTTCCCTCCCCTACCCCCCACAACCCCCCGCCCTACCTCTCAAATTCTTCATATCAGAGAGATCATATGATAATTGTCTTTCTGTGATTGACTTATTTCACGTAGCATAATCCCCTCTAGTTTCATCCATGTCATTGGAAATGACAAGATTTCGTTTCTCTTGATGGCTGCATAGTATTCCATTGTGTGTGTGTATATGTGTGTGTGTGTGTGTGTGTATACACCACCCCACACCACATCTTCTTTATCCATTCATCTGTTGATGGACATCTAGGTTCTTTCCATGGTTTGGCTCTTGTGAACATTGCTGCTATAAACGTTCGGGTGCACGTGCCCCTTCGGATCACTACATTTGTATCCTTAGGGTAAATCCCACTAGTGTGATTGCTAGGTCATAGGGTAGCTCTATTTTCAACCTTTTGAGGAACCTCCATACTGTTTTCCGGAGTGGCTGTACCAGCTTGCATTCCCACCAACAGTGTAGGAGGGTTCCCCATTCTCTGCATCCTCGCCAACATCTGTTGTTTCCTGACTTGTTAATTTGAGCCATTCTGACTGGTGGGAGGTGGTATCTCTCTGTGGTTTTGATTTGTATTTCTCTGATGTCGAATGATGTTGAGCACTTTTTCATGTGTCTCTTGGCCATTTGGATGTCCTTTTTGCAGAAATGTCTTTTCATATCTTCTGCCCATTTCTTGATTGGATTATTTGTTCTTGGGGGATGAGTTTGAGAAGTTCTTTATAGATTTTGGATACTAGCCCTTTATCTGATATGTCATTTGCGAATATCTTTTCCCATTCTGTCAGTTGTCTTTTGGTTTTGTTGACTGTTTTCTTTGCTGTGCAAAAGCTTTTGATCTTGATGAAGTCCCAATAGTTCATTTTTGCTCTTGCTTCCCTTGCCTTTGGTGATGTTTCTAGCAGGAAGTTGCTGTGGCTGAGGTTGAAGAGTTTGCTGCCTGTGTTCTCCTCAAGGATTTTGATGAGTTCCTGTCTCACATTGAGGTCTTTCATCCATTTTGAGTCTATTTTTGTGTGTGGTGTAAGGAAATGGTCCAGTTTCAATCTTCTGCATGTGGCTGTCCAGTTTTCACAACACCATTTGTTGAATTTACTGTCTTTTTTCCATTGAATATTCTTTCCTGCTTTGTCGAAGATTAGTTGACCACAGAGTTGGGGGTCCATTTCTGGACTCTCTTTTCTGTTCCATTGATCTACGTGTCTGTTTTTATGCCAGTACCATACTGTCTTGATGAGTACAGCTTTGTAATAGAGCTTGAAGTCTGGAATTGTGATGTCGCCAACTTTGCTTTTCTTTTTCAACATTGCTCTGGATATTCGCAGTCTTTTCTGGTTCCATATAAATTTTAGAATTATTTGTTCTATTTCTTTGAAAGAAATTGATGGTATTCTGATAGGGGTTGCATTGAATGTGTAGATTGCCTTAGATACCATAGACACTTTCACAATATTTGTTCTTCCAATTCATGAGCATGGAACGTTTTCCATTTCTTTATGTCTTCCTCAATTTCTTTCATGAGCACTTTATAGTTTTCTGAGTACAGATTTTTTGCCTCTTTGGTTAGGTTTATTCCTAGGTATCTTAGGGTTTTGGGTGCATTTGTAAGTGGGATCGACTCCTTAATTTCTCTTTCTTCTGTCTTGCTGTTGGTGTATAGAAATGCATTTCTGTGCATTGGTTTTATATCCTGACACTTTACTGATTTTTAAACTTTTTGATGATATGGATAAAATTAAGTAAAAGTTCATGGGTAATTGATTTTGTACCAAGCTTTGACTAGTTTCATTTAACCATGGCTTGGGTTACCCATGCCTTGCTCCTTCCTACCCTGCCCATTATCCAAATTAATCAAAAGTTGAATATAGAAATAATCTGTTTTCTTTCACGTGAGAGATCCCACAGTGGTCAATTATCATGCTTGCTCTATTGTTGTCAGGAAATTATTCAGATGAAGATGACTATTAAACTTGCAGAAAGGAAAGGGACCAACCTTATACTCCTAGCATTCCTTGGTAGATATTTGGAATAAAATAATCATGCTGACTGTAAACAAATAGTTCACACTCCATATCCTCTTGTGCGTCTGAGAAGATGCTGTAGTAAAAAGGATACAGGAAGAAAAAAAATCAGTATATGACCATCTCATCTTTATCCAGAAGAAAGGGAAAGCAGAGCTCTTTTGGTGGTAGAATTAAAAGTAACATTTATAGTTTAAATGTTTAAAAGTATAATACTGGTAAAGTTCCGAATACTCAAATACTGACTACTCTATGTCTTTTAGCATGTGGCAAATAGTAGTGATACAAATTATTAGGTTCTTAACAATTGTTTTAGTTTTATTAAATGTTAAATTTTTTTGTTATGTATGTAGTACATGCTTATTATAGAACATTTGGGAGATACAGGTGTTAAAAAATTAAAAGTGGACTTTGTCCTTCCATCCAGTGAGCTGATCTCTATTTCAAATCTCAGTGCTCTTCCAAAGGCATTTCTTTATGTGCATGTACCTGTGTAGATTTTATAAAATTGATCCTGCTCTGAATATAATTTTGTATTGATATTTACTCATCATTCTATTAGGAGCATTTTCTCATCAACTAGCCTTTAAAAATAATTTTGATGGCTGTATAATAGTCCACCATATGAATGTAACATAATTTACTCATCCCTTATTTATAACATAGATCCTACTTGTTCAATATTACAGTTACTTCTGAAATGAAATGGACATAAATCTTTTTTTTTAAAGTTTTTATATATTTATTTGATAGAGAGACAGAGAGAGATAACCAGTAGGCAGAGAGAAAGGCAGAGAGAGAGGGAGAAACAGGCTCCCTGCTGAGCAGAGGGCCAGATGCGGGGCTCGATCCCAGGACCCTGAGATCACGACCAGAGCTGAGGGCAGAGGCTTTAACCCACTGAGCCACCCAGGTGCCCCTGGACATAAATCTTTGACCACAATGTTGATTATTTCCTTAGGATAGAGTCCTAAAACATTCCCATTAGTTTTAATTTGCAGTCTATCCAAAGCAACTAAAACCGTATTAATTTAGAAAGGATTGCTTTCTATTAAACAGAGTTTTTAAACTAGAGGTGGTTTCAAGATTATTTAATACTTCAGTCTGCTTGGACTTATAAATAAATATCGTATGCATGTACTCTAAAACCACATTCATCTTTTTTTTTTTTTTTTTGGCAAATGGCATTGGTCTTTTTTTAAAAAAATTGTATACTATATATTGTGCTTTAGTATTTTGGGTGCCTCATTCCATAACATTTCACTTTTCTGTTCATAGTCTCTTATATGTGGTCCTTCATTTGACATAGCTTCCATTATTCCATTCCTGGAGCCACTCTCAGAAGACACTGTTGCTGGCCTCAGTGTCCATGTCCTGTGTCAGACGCGTTTGAAAGAGTATGAACAGTGTATAGACACACTGTTGGAAAGATGCCCAGAGGCGATCATCCCATATGCTAATCACGAACTGAAAGAAGAGAATCGGGTACGCTTTTCAGCTATGTCTTTTAGGCTTGATTCTTGATAATCAGAGTTGATAATCTTGTTGCCTTATCTGCAAAACAGGGACAAGTTATATCAGTCCAACCTCACAGGTCTAGGTGGGTCAAAGGAGCATATATATGAGCATATAGGAGCATAATATGTTATGTGCTTTGAGTACTGTTAGAGGCTATTAAAATGTATGGTGATTATGTGTTATCTTCATTAAAAACCTCTTGTTTGGAAATAAAGTAGGATATTACCTGAAGATTTGGAAAACAATGTATGCATTTTGAAGATGAAACGTAGACATGTTCTGTTATCATCTCTTAGGTGACAAGAAGGAAGGCAGGGAGGGAGGAAGGAAGGAAGGGATGGATGGAGGGAAAGAGGGAGGAGGGAGGAGAGGAAGGAGAAGGAGAAGGAGGGGAGGGGAGGGCAGAGGAAGAAGAGAGTACTCAAGTTTAAACTCTTCTATTGTCTAAGCTGAAGACCATATAGTCTTTATATTTTCCAAATAGCCAAGTACATATGTACAACATACCTATCATTAGATTTTCAACTTACAAACCTAATTTATGTTATAGTTTAAACAGAAGACTGGCTGCTGATATAACTACTGTTGTAACAAAGTTTGGCACCTTAACCAACATGATATATTTTTGTGCTTTCCTGCACAATCTTATTCTCATTGGAAGTTTGAATGTAAAATGCATCAAACTTAAAATGTATTCATTTTTCCCTAAGATAGACTTTGTGGTGGAAAAAACTGCTGCCTGAACTTTGTCACAGAATAAAATGTGGTGGAGAGAAAGGTCAGCTTTACCTGCCATCATTAAAAGGTAAAATGATCTTTTTTTGCTTGATTATAAATGAGTCTTAAATTTAGTTTCCATAATTTGCTGAGGTCTTGCTTTCTCTAGTCTTTTCGTGAGATTCTCAAATGAGGTGAAGAGGGTCATAGCAAATTCATCTCAAGATGAATTCACCTCAAGCAGATTCACCTCAAGAATCAGCATCGATATGCTCTCCCATCACATTGGATATTCATTTATCTCTTCCAGCCAGGGAGCTGATGCTTTTAAGTCAATCTTTTCAAATACTTAACAAATTAACATAGTCATATCAGTATTTTAAAACTTAAATAGCCATTAATACAGTTACATTTTTTATTGATGATCTGAATGCTTAATTTATTTCATATGGGAAATTAAGATTATTATTATTAATTATAATTGTAAGCAAGTATTGAAGAATAACAAGGTTCCCAAGGATTTACAAGTTGAGTATCTATGAATTATGCAGTGTTTTACAGCATAGGCATTGTTTAAATTTGCATAATTCATAGTCACTTTTAATTCATGATAGATATATGGTTATCAATTTCTCTATTGATAATATCACTAGATCATTGTTGGCCTGATGACAGAGGGTGTGGTTATATTGATTTCAGTGTGCATAATCAATTTGAAGTTGACAGTTGGAAATAAATGTGTTTTCCAGCTGACGTGACTGGTTTTTAAAGTGTCAGGCAGAGCCTGGGGCGATTGGGTGATGTTTTTCTCAAGATGCCCATTTAAGTAAACTTGCACGCTTGTGACCGGGAAGATATGGTGACTTGATGCTACCTTTTTGTCCTACTCATCTCCCTGAGGGAATTTTGGGTTTTCAGAAGGTCGAAACGTCAGCTATTTGATTGCCTTGTCCCCCTTGTGTCACGTTTATCACACAACTTGGAACCGATTACTTGTGCGGGTGGCTCACTTTGCAGAGCAGCTCTCCCACACCTTCGTACCTCAGCAGAGGCATCATCTCAGTCAAAGGACTTCATCCTTTCCTCATCCATATCCACGTCCTCTCTATCCCTAACCCACCCATAATCATTCCTCCAAATGTTCCATTTTCCTGTATCATCAACACATGTCCATGCATGTGCATACACACGTGCACAACTGTGTGTGTGTGTGTGTGTGTGGCTCATAGGACTAAGTGCTGCGTGTGGTTTATATTTATTAGACTCCAAAACCCCAAGAGCTGGTACAGCGTTTTATTCATTTTTCCTGTTGTGCTCTCCTCACCAGCAAAATGCCTCTCCATTGGAAGCATTCTCTATTGATTGATTTAAAGGGAAGACACCTGAATAACTTCAGGTCCATTTCCAAGGGAGCTGTAGTGCACTGAAAGGACACCAAGACTAGAGTCTGGAGATCTGGAACTGAGTTCCAGGTCTGAGACCTATTGAGTGACCAGAAGCAGCCCAATGTTTGAGTATCCTGAGACTACTGAGAAGTTCCGGATTGACTCTAGAACAAACATTAGGCAAAATCGTAAGATGGCAAGGTGGGAGATGGAGGTCAGGAATCTATATAATATACTTAGGAGCTTGGATTTCTTTTATCTCCAATGTAGCATTTCTCACCCTGGCACTATATACATTTTGGACTGATAATTCTTTTGTGTATATGCATTTTAGGACGTTTAGCAGCATTAAATACTAGTAGCACTCCCCCAGTTTTGATAAACAAAATGCCTCCAGACAGTTCCAGGTGTCCTTGGGGAACAAAATCATGCTGGTTAAGAACCATTGCACCAATGCAGAGCCATTGAAACTGGAACTAGTGATTGGATTGTTTCCAGGAAATATTTGTTACTGTTTTTGTGGTAATGAACTATGCTTGCTTATTGTTAAAAATGTTACTACTGTAGTAAATTACAAAAATGAAGTTTAGAAAGTCATTTAAAGTCCCATCAGCCAGAAATAATGATTTTCAACATCTGATGAGTATTTTCTAGACATACTGGAGGATTTGAAGTCTTCTACGTTATTTAAGATATTGACCTTATTCTTGGAGTTATAACTTATCAGCCCCTCATTGGTTGGCAGAAGAGGAGAACTGGGCAGTGGCGAGATATTTGTTGGCTCTATAACCTTGATACTGGACCCCAACTCAGTTTTTTTTATATCTAGGATACTATTTATAGGCTCCACATTTAGGCTAAATAAACTGGTTTGATAGGGAAGTATTGACAAGTCATGGTTTTCATATGAGTTTTGCAAACTAGTTAGTACTAATTGTTTATTAAATTTCTATTAATATTTTAGATATGCACCATTGTATTTTATTTAATTCTCAAAGGATCTCTAGAAACTAGCAGATGGTACCACCTCATTATAGATGAAGAAACTGGGGCTTAGAAGGTTAAGTGACTTTCATAAAGTCACAGAATCTGTCTGACTCCAGAGTTAGGGATCTTTCTCATTCATCACTGCTGATCCATTCATTAACTTTTTTAGCAACATGGGCATGTCAGTCCTTTGTGTAAGGGATGATTTAGGTTGCTGAATATTAGAGAGATGACTTTGGCTGGATGCACACACATCTGAGCAGGAGATTTTATATTTTAGTCACTCTGCACATAGAGTAAGTGATGGGCAGGTGAGGATCACACAGGGAATGGCACAGGTGTTTATCACCAAGTGTTCTTAAGTGTCATCCCCTCTCCTCCCAGCAGATGGCATGTATGGATCAAGAAGCAATGGAATCATAAAATTACATAGTTCTTTTTATAAAGATGTTTCCTAAATCCCTTAGTGATTGAAGATACACACAGGAGCACATTATTTTACAGTTTTGAAAAAAATGGTCATGAAGACAGATTTGTGCTTCTTAATAACAGGAAAATCTCATAATAGAGAGGAACTAATTTAGGAAAATGTCATCCATCAATTAATAGTATTTCCTATCCTAGCAAACTTTCTAAATTAGCTGCAATATAGCCCTAACATTAAAGACAGTATCCACATGATTTTATTTTTCTTTAGAGGCTAATAGAAGTATATTGAAAAATGATGTAATAATCCAGCAATGAAACAGTAAATCCGAATTGCAGGGAGCTAATATAAAATAAACTTTGAAGCCTAAGTAGTCTGTAGATTTAAAAGACCAATCTTTTTTTCCCTTCCTTTTGTGGTTATAGCATTTTGTTGCCTGACCGAGCTTCTAATTGGTTGAGTGATGAGAAAATTGAATGAAAGACAGACTTGCAGTTCTAACTCAGATACTCTGTCCTACCAACAGAAACATTGTCAGTTGTTGCTGTGGAGCTCGACCTACGGGATTTCCTGAATGTCCTCCCAGAAGATGGCACTGCAGCGTTTTTCTTGCCGTATCTTCTTTATTGCAGTCGAAAGAAATCATTGACTTGAAGGTATCACTTGGAAAAATACCACAATGCCATAGAAGACTGACTTTAAAAAAAAAAAAAAGGAATGTCCAGTAAAAATGTAAATAAAGGATTTTCATATTGAATAAGTACATTTATTGCAGATGCTTTCAGGCTCTTACCTTCTCCTGTGGTGGTATTATTAGTTTGGTACTTTATGACCTGCATCCATGGAATTGTCCAGAATGTAAAAAAAAAAGCCACAAAACTTAAGAATTTTCTCAAAGAAGGTGTATGTTTTTAAAAGTAGACACTGACTCTTATTCCAAGGAATATCAAATTAGTGTTGTTGGAGAAGTGACAATCTTTTTCACCCCAGAAACATTTAGTAGGTATGTTTGAAGGAATGTTCACTACAAGTGGTCCAGAATTTATTCTTCTTGATTTTTCCAGATTTCTCAATTTGTTTACTACTACTACTACTACTACTACTACTACTACTACTACTACTACTTCTTCTTCTTCTTCTTCTTCTTCTTCGGAATAATTTTCTTTGAGAAAGAGGTTAAGGTTTTCCCACAGTAAAAGATTTAAAACTTTACTTTTTTGTTACTTTTAAAACTCATGCCGTGGTTTCTTTCTGAACCAATGAAGTAGAAATTTACAAAGTTAACTATCTTCTTGTCTGGCCATTAACATAATTTGTTGGTTGCATGTTTTTCAGCCAAAGCCTTGTTTCTATTTTTTGTTGATGTGTACTTTTGCTCTTTTAGCTAGAGTATATGTGAAAATAAAGAAATATATCATTGTATTCACAGTCGTGTCTTCTTTTTTAACCTCTTATTAAACAATTTTGAATCCAAGTTCAGCTCATCAGTAATGTGCTTTGACTTTACTTAAGGCTGGGCAAAAACGCTACTCACCCCACATCTGCCACAACTGTATTTTGAAACTTTTCTCCTGATGTCAGTGTTCATCTTTACCAGGATTTAATTTGTAGAATTGCTTGTCGGTGTTGCCTTTCTCCAGTTCCAGATTATTCTCCTTTTGACTGTCTCCTCAAGAGCTCACAAAATCCAGGTAGATTGGCATTATTTTAATTTTTTATTTTACCTCGTTTTGTTTTATTTCATTTATTTATTTATTTTATTTAAAATTTATTTTATTTAAAAATTTTTTAATTTTTAATTTATTTTAAAATAATTTTTTACTTTCTCTACACCTATGCCCTCATGTCTGCTGATTCATTAAGAATGATAGCAGCACCATGTTAGAGGGATTGATGGGAAGCCAATGGTTGGAAATATTTCAATGAATCTTAATAGCGATCCTTTAAGAACCATCAGGGAAAACATCTGGTCATAGACTTTGGGGGTGGGGATGGAGAGTACAGTTTTATAAAGACCTGGTGGTGATATGAAGGCCCTATATAAATCAATTATAATTGTATTAGAGTTAGTCATGTATCTGTTGATCTTTTCATATGAAACAATGTAAGTTTCCCCAAAAATTCATCAAAGTGTATGTTTTCAGTCTTTTTTTTTTTAATGCTTATAGCCATTCCAAAGTAAGGTTTTTCTTCATCACTTTCACGTACATTATTATAAATCATAGTTTTTTTTCTTTTTTTTTTTCCACTTATCACCAATTTATTTCTTTCAGCCAGACTTGGTCTCTATAGAAAAAGAAATTTTAAGACCATTATTAAAAACAGTACCATAGTCCCCTGTATCCATGGTTTCAGTTTCCCACGGTCAATTAGCCCAGACGCATATGTTCCTCAGAAGGTCAATAGTAGCTTACTGCTATGTCACAATGCCTACGTCATTCATACCCTGAAGGATCAGGATGAGATGTTTTGAGAGAAAAACAGAGAAACCACATTCACATAACTTTTATTACAGTATATTATTAAAATTGTTCTATTTTATTCTTGTTAATCTCTTACTGTGCCTAATTTATAAATTAGACTTTATCATAGATACGTATATATAGGAAAAAAATAGTATATATAGGATTCAGCACTATCCATAGTTTTAGGCAGCCACGGGGGGTCTTGAAACATATCCCCTGTGGATAAGTGGGGAGACTACTATATATGTCATGTGGTTTAAATGTATTCTCATTTTTAATGTTAGTTATTTTGTTTAATTATTCTTTTTTTATTATGTTATGTTAGTCACCATACAGTATGTCATTAGTTTTTGACATAATGTTCCAATTATTCTCGATTCCTTTCTATTTTTCCATTTTTTGTTTTATTTTTTATTTAAAATCAATTAGCTAATATATAGTATATTATTAGTTTCAAAGGTAGAGTTCAGTGATTTATCAGTTGCATAAAACACCCAGTACTCATTACATCAAGTGCCCGCTTTAATGCCCATCCCCCAGTTACCCCTAACCCCTCCCTCTTACTCTCCAACAACCCTCAGTTTGTTTCCTAGAGCCAAGAGTCTCTTATGGTTTGTCTCCTTCTCTGATTTCATCCCATTTTATTTTTCCTTCCCTTTCCCTATGTTCATCTGTTTTATTTTTTAAATTCCATATATGAGTGACATCATATGATACTTGTCTTTCTCTAACTTATTTGGCTTTGCATAATACCCTCGAGTTCCATCTACACCATTAAAAATAGCAAGATTTCATTCTTTTTGATGGCAAAGTAATATCCCATTATATATATACCACTTCTGCTCTATCCATTCATCTGTCGATGGGTAACTGGCAGAAATGTCCATTTTTTTTATATGCTTAAGAACATGTCTCATTCTAGTACTGCTTTAACTAAAGAAAAATTACTTTGCTCCCTGCAAGATCTTCATTAATTATAAAGGGAAAAATAGTAACTTTACAGTAAAGAAACCTGGCAGAAATCTCCTTAATCAAATGCTCAAAGTTAACATAATCAGTAAGGAAAAGAAATTAATATCTTGTGCCTCCTGACATGTATACTGAGAAAAACAATATCACTTCTATAAGAATCTTGCCAAAAAATGCATAACTTGAATCTAATCATGAGGAAACATTAGACGTAAATTAAAGGACATTCTACAAAGTGGCTGCCCTGTATTCTTTAAAAATGCTGAACTTGGGGCACCTGGGTGGCTCAGTCTGTTGAGCGACCAACTCTTGATTTTGGCTCAGGTCATGATCTCAGGGTCGTGAGATCAAGCCCTGCGTCAGTCTCTACACTCAGCGGAGAGACTGCTTGAGATTCTCTCTCTCCCTGTCCACCCCCGGCTCTCTCTCAAATAAATAAATAAAATTTTTTAAAAAGTCAAAGTTATAAAAGACAAAGAAACTGTTCCAGACTAAGAAGACGAGCCAACTAAACACAATGTATGAGTAGGATTTTCTTTTTCTGTGAAGAATGTGATTAGAATAATTCATGAAATTTGAAAAGGGTCTGTAGTATTGAATCATTTTTAATCTCCTAATTTTGATAGGTATATTGTATTTACTATATATATGTTTATTTTTATATATATAAAACTTTATATATACACATATTTACTATTGTATATATGTGTGTTAGAGAGGGTGGGCGGCAGATAGAAGAGAGAACAGGAAAGCAAATATGGCTATGTAAAATGTCAGCAGTTGAGGAATTTGGGTGAAGGGTATATGGGAATTTTTTGTACTCTTCTCACAATGTTTCTGTAAGTCTGAAATTATGTCCAAAAAAAGTTTAAAAATTCCTTTTCATTGAATTAACAGGTAGTTAGATATTTACCATGCAGAGTATTAGATTGGATTGTGGTAGTTACTAAAGACACAGAATATACAGTCCCTGCGAGTAACTGAAAGCTAGACAAGTTTTCTCCTACAGACTCCTCCAAAAGGTTATCTGACTGTAGTAGAAATGTCACAGTCTAGAAAAAAGTACCTTTTATATTTATCAGAGGAGGCCTTTATTATGCCTCCTCCGGTAGAGGAAATGAAGCATTACATTAAATATGTCAGTTTATCTACAATTCTTTTCTAGTGTTTTTTTTTTTCATCATGGAGGAAATCGCCTGTCTCATTCTCATGTTTGACTCTTCATCTTGTTCAGGAGTTACTGACATTGAACCCAGCGGTTTACTTGCCTCTCCCCATCTTTGGTGTCCTGGCACTCAGTCCCACTCTTTGTAATATTGGCTTTTACGAGAACTGTTTCTCACGTTACCAGGTGTTTGTGTAAAAACCTGGAGCAGACATGAAAACTTGTCTTTTGCACTCACTGTTGATCTTTGAGTTACTTTTAATTTTTGAGAGATTTATTTCTATATTTTCTTCCACTTATATGTCCCCTTTAATGCCCATTTTGAAGAGGAAACACAAGGCGTTGTTTTCTCTACATCATTTCCCCCTGTTGCATTGGCCATCACCAACTCCAACAATTCTGAATTCAGAAGACCCAAGAAACACCAAAGCCTGCAACCACACAGCAGGATTTCACTCTCTAGAACATATTTTGTGACCTATTTACCCAGCAAAGGGCTATTTCTTTTCCTGTGTTTCCTGTGCTTCAGGAGGGAGTATTATTGCTGAGCTGGGGGAAACAGCGAATTTAGATTCCATTGTTTTCCTGGATCTTTGCTATAGTCTAAACATTGGTGTCTCCCCCAAATTCCCACGTTGAAAACCTAATGCCCATGGTTGACAGTAAATTAGTAGGGCCTTTGGGAGGTGATTGGGTCGTAAGGGTGGAGCCCTTGTGAATGGGATTAGTGCCCTTGTCAAAGAGGGCTCATAGAGCTAGCTTGTCCCTTCCACCATGGGAAGATAAAATAAGTCTGTAACCAGAGAAGGGCCCTCACCAACCGTGCTGACAACCCTATCTCAGCCTCCAGAACTGTGAAAATAAATATATGCTATTTAGTATCTACCTAGTCTGGTATTTTGTTGGAGCAGCCTGAATGGACTAAAACAATCTCTGACAATGATCAATAATACTTGCCCTCACCCTTAGAAGTACAGAAAGACATTATTTCTGCCTGATTGATCATTTGAAATTATATTGATTTTTTTGGTGGGGGGTGGGGAGAACTTTCTTGTGTACCAGATACAACCTAGAAAAAAAGTTAAATGTTTTCTATTAAGAAAGAAATTAAATTCTAAATGTGTCTTTTGTTAGCCTTTTGGTAAATCATATGACCACTCCCTTATATCAGCTTTAGGAATAACTGCACTGCCTCAAATTGGCATCTGTTTGTATTAGCTGAGAGACTTCTGGTGCTGTTATCAGTACCAGCGATCAGAGGATAAGCTGTATCCCACACCATTTAGCAGTAAAAAAAAAAATCCTATTTGGAGGTAGAGAAGGAAGAAAAAGATCAGGGCAGCAAATTCACAAATGCTTCCTATTGGGGGAAATATTTAGGCAAAGTAGTGCATCTTAATTATATTTGTGATATATGACTTCTAGAATTACTAGCTCGATATTCACCTTTATTTGGCAGAACTGTGTAAGTAGTCTCCATCCCAGCATGAATGTGGTCAGTCACGTGGCAGTGGAGTAACCAAATTCCAGGTGTCCTTGGAAACATTTCTAGAGTTTGGTATGTCCCAGGGAAAACGTCAAAGACATCAGAACTATAAATGCCCCTGTGCTTAATTAGAAAAATGACAAATATTATATAATGTTTATTATATGTGAGAGTTCATTCGAATAACCTTTCACTGGCCAGCTCAGGGATATTAGAAAAATGGATGAATCTGTGAAGGAAAGAAAAGAGAGAGAGAGAGACCCTTCATATTTGTATGTCCCATACAAACAGCGAGGTATGTGGTCTTGGCATTGCTGAATGCCTGGCAGTTTGGGCCACGAAGTGGGTGTGAAGGGAAGATGTGAGGAGAGTCTACCCGCCCATTTGGACCACCAGGCACCTCTTCCACTTCCACTTCAGTTTGCCTTTTATCGACATGCTTGAGTTACACAAGGGAATTTAGCTGTGGCCTCATTTCAGTCCTAATCTCACTTTTGCTGAACCGCTTGTAGATTAGCTGGTCTGTGAAGCATTATGGAAGGGAGGGTAATGCAGGGAGCAGGAAAGGAGGCCCAGGGAGAAATCAGAATAGAAGGCAGTTCAGAGAGAGGCCAGACTAGACACAGAGTACTGGGGGGGGGGGGGTTGTATTTCTGCAAGGACAGAACTGAAAGTCTCCTAAGAATATAACAACTGCATAAATCAAAATACAGATAACAAAATGGTCTTTTCTGCAATGGGTTTTGTGTAGTTTCTGAATTTTCTACATTAACTCAAAGGTAAGAAAGAGAGCTTTTGGCTCCTGCTGTAATCCGTACTGGGTGAGAAGCAGGAGTAGCACCGAGATCTCGGTACCGATCAGTTGCCTCACATCAAAGTGATAAACTTGTTCACTTTCGGCCATTTCAGAATTCAGAAGTTAGAACAGGTAAAGGTTATAATAAAGTCTTGGCTCTACCCGCTGATCCATCATTATATACACATTCCCAACCTGTCTGCTAACGAGTCTATTCAAACGCCTTGCCTAGCAAATGCGTGAGCAGAACTCCATGAAAATCCACTAATAGAGCTCTTCCAACGAAGAGCCCAATGTGTAACAAAGGCTGGTGACAGCAGTTGAAGTTGCTGCGTGGCACACTCTTTGGAAATAATTGAGTTGTCTCTTGAAACTTTTTTTTTCATAAGTCTCTCTGAGGAAATATTTTCTTCATTTGTATTAAAACACTTTCCAATAGAGCAAGAATAATGACCGAGGATCACTCTTACCTGGTACCTAAAGCTGTGCCCATGAAAGTGTACCGAGTGCAAGTCAATTTCATTGCCCATTCCCATCAGGTACCAGTTGACTTCCTCTCCCACGTGCATCGTGAGGCCTTGCAGGTTCCCAAACATTCTTCCATTAATAGCTGGGGAAATCACATGATTTTTTAAAATTACTTTTCAAGATATTTTAAATCAGTAACTGTTTCACTGACAATATGATTACTAGGTTAATGTGCGGGATCTTCTTGCAGTAATGAAAGTTATTTCACTACAGATGGGGAAATGAATATGTTCAGGTCAATAAGGTCACACTGCTTTTCTACTCATTTAGCACCAAAAGCCGTAATCCTCATTGTGAATTTAAAAGGGAATGAGACTTTGGAATGGGAAGAGATATTAATAGGTGGTTGTTGCTTTGAACAGAATTCTACCTCACATACAGAGTGAGGCAGAACTGGTGTGTTATAAAATGAATATACTAATCTCATTTGAAAGAAGAAAAGGGGGAACATAGGGTTAAAATAATGTCTCATACCATGCATTTTATTGCTTTCTATGAATTCCTCATCATCTTTGTTTACTTTCTCAGGGTGTTCAGAGTATGTTTTGATGTTGTCATCTATGTACCAGGATTCGTTTTCATCAAAAACAAAAAACAGAAGGGAAAATTCCAGTTTTGTTATGGGATTGAATACTTTTGTGTAATGTCTCCGGCAAACAATCAGTGGGCCAATTAATCCACTATAGAGATCCTGAAAACAAGCAAAAACTTGGGTCATCCTTGTGATAGAAGTCAGCATTTCAGACAACTGGGACCTTGGAAATTTTAGAAGGACCGATTTAAGTCATAAACATTGCCTAACGTGGTGCTGTCAGGTCAGTCACCTCCACTTGTAAATGAGCTGGACTAACGGTGAATGGTAGGTAGGTTGAATGGGTGATGCTGAAGTAACAGGAGTGCTCGTGGAGGCCAAATATAGCTCAGCAAATGAGCAGCAATTTAAAAGAACCCCATGAATGGTGTTGGTTTGCCTGTTCCATAAATCAAGCACTACGCCAGTCTCAAAATCCAGAGATGAATCAAACAAAGCCCGTGCTCTCCAGGAACTCAGTCTAGTAGAGAAAATAGAGGCTGGAAGAAATGAGTCACTTGTGGCAATGGAGGTTCATAAAGTGCTAATGAACACAGAGGAGGAAGACTACAACTGACAAATCTATGAGACGTTTGGTTTGGGGGGGAGGTGTCAGTAATGGCCGATTAGCTCTGGAAGGCCTTCGAGCTCTATCATGTTCAGGAATTTAAGATTTTATCTTATGGGTCATAGGGAGCCATTGAAATATTGAATATGGCATGGCAACATATTTGCATTTTAGGCCAGTCATCCTGGTGGTGAGTCAAGAAAGGATTGAAGGAGAAAGAGACTGGAGCCTCAGAGGCCATTGCAGTAGTTAGGCAAATTACAAGGACATGATCTGTGGAGAGAGAGAGAAGGAATAGACTGAACTATATGTAGGTGGGTGAATTGCATGTGTGAACCAGGGGGAAAAACTAGATACTTCATACCCAGGGTTCTAGATTGAACAAATGAGTAGATTTGGAACTCATGGTGCCACTTATTGCCATAGGAAATACAAGAGGTGGAGGAGGATCTCAATTCCATGTTAGAGTTGCTGTCTCCAGTGCTGGTGACATGATCGTGGACATGTTTAGTAGGCTGGTATATAAACAGAACTCAGGAGAGAGCTTTGGACTCGAGATCTAATTCTACAAACAAATCTTGGAACAAGTTTTGATTTGCAGCTGTTGAGTGTGTTGTTGGCTTTGAAATATTCAATCAAATAGCTTTAGTTGTGCTAGATTGACTACTGAGGTCAACACTTTTATTATCATTAATAGAGCTCTGAAATCATGTACCTCAGTTCTTTGGGTTTAATGTATTATTATGTCAAAAGGGAAATAAAATAACTGTATTAATATTTGATTCCGTGTTACCCATAATCAGCAGTCATAGGGTTAACACAAGTATAACTCTATCCTTAAAAAGAAACAAACCAAAAAAAATGAAACCAAAGTGAATTGTAGAGAAGCTTCCTTTCTTGGAATTTTAAGATAGAATTGGATCACAGGAAGACTCTAATCTCATCTTCTTTCAATTGTGCGTCTAATTTGGGGATTCTCACAAAACACAAATGATTTAAAGGTTACCTTAACTTGATCCACAGTTGAATAGTAAGCCCATGGAATACAAGCAGAATCCTCTATTCCAGCTCCAGATCTTTCTGGGATCTTCCATGTGTAAGTACGAATTTCACCTAAATTAATCAATGTTAGTGTATCTGGTTATATTTGGTATATATTTGATATATTCCAGCTCCAGATCTTTCTGGGATCTTCCATGTGTAAGTACGAATTTCACCTAAATTAATCAATGTTAGTGTATCTGGTTATATTTGGTATATATTTGATATATAAATATATACTAAGTCTTAATAACCAGTTACCTAGAAACTGGAAATGTCAAGGTAATTAGTGTTAAAAAGTAGTGGCACTCAAAATGGTTTTTAGGAATTTAGTCTTAAGACAAACTGTAAGACATACTTTTAGATCTTCATTGTCAGTTAGGAATCAACTACCCATAACACACATGCATACAATACCACCAAGCCAGAACCTGGCAATACCAATATGACAATTTGAAGGAAATTTGTAACATCTTTTTTTAGCTTGAAGTCGGCTCCTGTAAAACACTGTCTTCAACCGTCAAGTGATTTCCTCCAGTGCAAGCACCTTCTCCAAGCCTTCTTTGTGTTTGCACCTGCATGCCCTGTGTCATTCCCTCGGCTTCACCTTGGCCTTCCTTGGCTCCTTTATCACCATTATCCCTAGTGATTCCATAATTCCATTAGCTTATGGGATTTCATGGGTCACTGACTTGTCACCGTGACCCCTTCTCAGGTCTGTCTCACTCTGTCATACCATACACAGTTCTGTCACATACGGGACACTGCCACACCCTAGGCCTTGAACTTTGAAGATAGCCAGTTGCTCTACCCTCCCAACTTGCCAAGGCCTTGACCTTCTTCCCTATGCTCTGGGCTCTTCTCCCGGCTGATATCTGCTTCCAGTCACCTCAGGGGTTCCCAGCCAGCTCCTCATCAGACCTTGACTTTCACCAGTCAGAGTCTGGCCAACCTTTCCTATGGAATCAAGCAGGACAGGATGGTCTCAAGGGATGTGGTAGACTTTTTCCTTTTTCCTCAAGTCCTCCATCTTACCCCCTCTACGTCATCACCCTTTTTCTAAGCAGAACCCTTCACTGAGAATATAGAGCATAGATTCACCACCTGAGCATATCATCTCTTCATCTACACTCTTATAATCTCATAAGCCAAAAAATAATGTTTCCTTCTCTTCTCCATTCCCCAACCTACTCTACCACCCATGGTGGATGCCCAAAACCCTGGTGCTGTCCTTGACTCTCCTTCCCTAACGTTCCCTAATGCCTGATCTTTCAGCAGGGGCTGTTAGCACCACCTTTAAAATACAACCAGAATATGACAACTTACCACTTCAGCTGCTTTCACCCTGATCCAAGTCTCATTTTTTTTTAACCCAGATTATTGCAGTGGTCCTCTAACTGATCCTTGATTCCGCCCTTGTTCTCTGCAGTCACTTACCCACACGGCAGCCAGAAGAGGACTTCACAGAGTGTTCATCAGATCATCACTCTCCAGCTCAAACCCTCACATGGTTAATAGTATAAAATCTCAGGTTCTAACTATGGCCTCTAAGGTTCCCCTTCTTCCTACTGCATCTAGCCCCTTGCCCTCTCTGGATCTCATCTCACATTCCGTCCCCTGTTTGCTCTGCTCTGGCCTCTGGTATCCTTGCTCTTCCCATCTCAGGGCCTGGACTGCTCTTCCCCCATAACTCCCTGTGGCTCATGACTTACCATTTAGGTGTCTTCACCAGTGGCGCCTCCTCAGAGAAGCCCTCCTGATCACCCTACCTAAAATAGTGCTCTTTTTACTTCTCTCTCATCCGCTTTAATCTTTTTCATAGCACCCTTTATAAATTGATACTACGTATATTTGCTTATCTCTTTTTGAAGAATATGAGAGTCACAAGGGCAGGGCTTTTTATTTCTAATCCCCTGAATTGACATGAGCAACTTTATAGTGTAATTTATTTTTTATCACCCATTTTTTCTCACTTGCCATATTTGGGAACTGCTAAATTACTAAGAAATGGCCCTTTCCTAGAAGTCAACTTCACAACCAATAGAAGAAAAATATACTTTTTAATTAAAGGATGTACACACATGTATTTAACCTCTTCCAGCTTTTGCACTGTGTTAATTAAAGTTATTGAGTTTCTAGTACACGCCAGATATTGGGCTAGAATTGGGGGATTCAAAATTCCATGTGGTGGTCTCTGCCCTTTGGACATTGCCTTCAGCTACAGGCACAGAAACATTCTACCAAACGCAGTGTGAGACCATCTTTGTTCACTCCACCTTGAGTATTTGTAGATTCAACACTCGCAGATGTTTTCCTTATAGTTCTTCTGTAGATCTCTCTCTTTCTCTTCCTCTCTCTCTTTCTCCTTTCCCTTTCCTTACCTTATATGTGCATGGAGACATACACACAGATACACCTCCCTGCATGCCCTCTTTCTAAATTTTTAAAAAAGATTTTACTTATTTATTTGAGACAGAGGGAGGGAGAAAGAGAGAGAGAGCAAAAGCTGGGGTGGAGGGAGGCAGAGGGAGAGGGAGAAGCAGACTCTCCTCTAGGGAGCCCAATGTGGGGCTGGATCCCAGGACCCTGAGATCATGACCAGAGCTGAAGGCACACTCAACCAACTGAGCCACCCAGATGCCCCCCTGCAGGCTATCTTAACCACCTCCTTCTTCACTTCCTTAAGACACTCATTTGGAAGGAATACCTCTCTGATAACGGTCATTTGTGGAAGGCCTGTAAAGTCTATTAAAATGCCACCCCCCCCACTCCTCCCACCCTCACCATGAGTACCTGGTAAAGTCGGAGTAACTGTAGAACTCTCTGTTTTCACCCCATGGGCATGTATTGAGTAGGGCCTTGTGGCCAAGTTTTTAAAGACAATTTTAACTATGTCTCCAACATCTGCATGAAGTTGTGGACCTGGCAAGAGCAAAAAAGAAGAGTGGCTTATATACCTATCAGATGATAAGTTCTAACTCAGTAATAGAAGCAAAGATCAGGTATCTTTCTTAGCATGAAGGCAGGAGTCTGTGTGGCTTCATAGTAAACTACTCTTGGATTTACACCTGGTCTCAGATGATTCAGAATAAAAACACTAGGAATGGTTGCCTCTAGAAATGGAAACTAGGGGTGCACCTCTCATCGAGAGTCCTACAGGAGGTTTTGGCCTGAAAGTCCCCTGTAGGGCAATGGCCTAATCCTGCTGAGTCAGCTGTGACCCTTCCCTGACCAAGAGTCATTGGGTAGCCCTTGCTCTCATTTCTCCGCATTTGGACCTCCAGGCCTTCCTGAGTGTGACTCTATGGCAGTACAGCATTTGGAAGGGTAGGTGGGACCACCCCTCCCAATTCTACCTTCTCTGGCCAATCTTAGCTCGTCTGCTGCTAAGAATTTCCGCAACCCCGCAACAATGCCGTTCTCCCTTGGGCGTCTTATTTCAGGGGCTGAGGATAACTTGCCCCAGGGTATTCTGTTAGAATGGAAATATGATGGGGTTGGGAGTGATGTCCCCTGCACTGGATGATTTTCCAGAAAATCCTCAAGACCCTTCTTGGTCAAGTTCTTAGACATTCTCTCTTAAAAGGATTCCTGAAAAATCGAAAGCGACTTTTCCCACGCCTTGTGTATGGTAACACTTTTTCCTTTCTTTATTTCCTTGTCTATGTGTACCTTTTTTTTCTCTTGGAGTTAATTACTAGATGGCAATTTTAAAAGCAAATAGCTATGATTTGTGAGCCAGAAGAGAGGTGGAATAACAGGGAGAATTTGGTGAAGATTTTCATTAGAATTTCTAGGAATTTCACCAAAACAACAGGCATCAATTTGATGAACACCAAATATACACATTTCATTAGTATATGGGATAATACGTTGTTTCTGAGAAAAATGAGTAATATTTTTGTCATACTCTTTAGAAAATGTAAGCTTCTCATTTTTATTACATAATTTTTATTTTTATTTGAATACCTTGAACTATGAACTGGGAAATGAAGCCCTTGGACATGTTCTCTCACTGCACATGGCACCATATTGCTACCCCACACCCGATGATTGGAGTACCTAGAATTCCCAGATGTTCTTCTTTAGCATTTCTCTCCATGGGAACTCTGAACGTTCCGTCGGTGTATTGCCGATACACAACTTTCTTGTACTTGGAACCTATGTAAAACTCTTCCTTATCTAAAAACGCATTCGAAATACTTTAACAAAACACACACAACAAAACTAAGGTTAGTATCTGTCTTAATGAAAGGAAATTGAGTTTTAAATTTTGAATAAACATACAGTTTTCATTTAAGTAGTTATGCTAATTTTTAATAGCATTCTCCCATTCCAGCAAGAAAGAATAAGACTTTGGAAATAGATAGGCATGGTAGAAAGTGCTCCTCCCTGGGAGTAGAGCCATCCAAGACCCGTGCTGACTCTTCCACTAGCTAAAATGACTTCCAGCTAGTCATTGCCTGTTGACCCACAGGTTCTTCACCCCCAAAATGAGGTATGAGATGAGATAATCTTGAAAGTTTCACTATAGCCCTAAAACTGTCAGCCCAGATTTCATCCAGGAAGGGTTCTCTGGTTCCTGCAGTATTTCTGGTTTATAAGAGCTGAAATGGCCAGTGTTTTCAGTGACTCCTCATGGCCTTTGTAGCCTTTTTCTTATTTTTAAAGATTTTTATTTATCTATTTTAGAGAAAGAGGAGAGAGAAAGATTGCAAGCAGGGAAAGGGACAGAGGGAGAGGGAGGGAGAGAATCCCAAACAGATTCCCCTCCGAGCACAGATATCGAAGTAGGACTCAATTCCAGGACCCTGAGGTCACGACCTGAGCCAAAAGCACGAGTCGGCTGCTCAACCAACTGAGCCACCCAGCTGCCCCAGCTCCTGTAGCCTTCTGACTATTTTACTTGAAATAACCTTTTACTACTTTGTACTGCGCGCATACTCCCCATTGCAGTCAAACTAACCAGCTAACCTTTGCTTAGCTACAGGTTACCAGAGATGTTGTGCACCGCAGATCTGAACACATGTCCAATCTCTCAAATTATATCCATGAAAGCTTTGTGTGTGACATGTGAGATGATAGAGAGAAGAGTGGTTGGAAAAGTCTTCAAGAAGTGTCTGGTAATACTGCTCAAAGTGTAGTTTCCAAAGCTCCAATAATGATACTTTACTTAAGTATCATTAAGTGAAGTGAATAACTTATGTGAAATAAGTTCACAATGAACTTATTTTTTACATTTCTATAATGTACATGTTATTGGTGGTTTTGAAGCATATTTTCCTATAAGTTCTTAGAGGACACAGACCATGCCTACTATACTGCCCTCAAGAATTTAAAATATTCTTCACACATAATGGTTTTAAAATGTAAAAGAACAGATTACTGAACTGACAAGGAACTCTCTGGAGGAAAAATAAGAGAAGCAGCAAATGGCTGATAAGGAAAATAATATTTTAGCTTTGAATTTAGGTATTAAATTTTGTTTAAATTTCACAATCAATAGCAAGATAAGGGCACATGAATATAAGAAGGCAATCCAACAGAAAAGAAAGAGCGACTACAAGGAATCAAATGAGATAGATGGAAATTTTCCTGTGAGAAAATTGCCAGAACAGAAATTAATGAGGAAAGGTTCCTCGGGAGGCATTTTTCTATGGTTCTGTTGTTATAGTTTAATGCAACTGTTTGTGTTTCTAAAAATCAGCATAATTCTTAATTCCCTGAAAGAGAAAACTAAAAAAAAAATTGGGACATAGAATCTGGAGAATTACTTTTGTTCTTGTAAGTGATGCAGCTCCCGTTCCCATTCCCTGCTTGGGGAATAATCCCATTCCACCTCTACTGCTGCGATGTAGTAGGTCCTATGTGCCAGGTAGAAGCTTGGATCGTCAGACTGTCCCCTGCATTTCTTCACGGTGTATTTCTGCTTCATGCCTCCTGTGTAGTGATCGGTTGTTAGGCATTCAACATCAAAAGTCCCTGGAATGGTAAATAAGAAAGCATGTCACTCCTTTGCTCAACACCTTCTATGACTCTTCAACTCACTCAGAATCAACACCCAAGCCCTTAACATGGCTCAATTGGATGATCGTATTACCCTGTTCCAGTCAGAGGCTTCTTTGCTGTTCTTAGAACAGGTCAAGTGTGTTCCTGCCTCAGGACCTTTGCCCCTGCTGTTTCTACTGCCTGGAACACTCCTCCCCAAAATATCCACATAGCTTATGTCCTCACTTTATTCAAGCTTCTTGTTAATTGTCACCATCTCAGAGAATTGTTACCCACCTTCCCCCATCAGTCACCAGCCCCCTTTTCTGCTCTATTTTTCTTAATAGTATTTATAACCACTTGATTTTATCTATCTATCTACCAATAGATCTGCTTCTTGTCTATCTAGTCTGTCTCCTTGCATTAGAATTTCCACTTCACAATAAGAGACACTTTATGTCTTTTGTTGTCTGTTGTATTTATACTTGACTAATGAATAAAGGAAGAGGGGACACTGGACGTTGTAGTGGCATACTGGTTCATCAACCAGTTAAAGCCTGAAGCAAGTTAGCATGTTTCACTTTTTAGTTCAAGTTCTTTCTTTTTTGTTTCAGTTTGTTTTACGCATTCAGACCCAGGCCCACGGGCATCTCTGAGGTTGCATGGCTATCGTTCTAGCATAAGACAATCAACTGCAAACAGCCAACGAGCCAACACTACATGAAGACTACAGAGAGATGACAAAAAGTCTAACTGCAGAGCTGTTACAGAAGTCATTCCCTTTCTAGTCTGATTTGCCAGCTCTTGTTAAAAAGAACATAACTTGGGGGCGCCTGGGTGGCTCAGTGGCTTAGGGCCTCTGCCTTCGGCTCAGGTCATGGTCTCAGGATCCTGGGATCAGGCCCCGCATCGGGCTCTCTGCTCAGCGAGGAGCCTGCTTCCCCCTCTCTCTCTGCCTGCCTCTGCCTACTTGTGACTCTCTCTCTCTGTCAAATAAATAAATAAAATATTTTAAAAAAAGAACATAACTTAAAAAGAGAGCATCCTGAGGATACTACTGTGTGGAAACAGGAGAAACCATAGTCTACTCTTCACTTATCATTCATTCCCTTCCTCTCAACAGGCAGGAAATGAACCTGTCTGCCACACACTTAGCTAAGAGTGGCCCGGATATGCTCTTCAAGGGGAGGAAGGGCACACAGTTGGGAGGCTTGGGGAAGGGATGAGTTTATCACCCAATCCAACATTTTAAACCAAAATGACATGAATCCATTCAATGGAGACTTGTCTTGACTTTAAAGAAATGTACCTTCAGTATCAGGCTGCATGAGGAGTGTAACACTTGTTTGAGGGAAGAGGTTTGCTGTGTCTCTTCTTCCTCCTTTCGACAGGTATGTGTTTCCTGTGAAGTAAATCCCGTGTACATCAGCCTCATTTCCAGCACTAAATAAGTACCACATGACTGAATCTCCTTGGCACATGTTGAGACCAGGCTGATTCCCGTACATGAATCCATTCATTGCTGTAAAGTTGAGAAATGGTATTTTGAAAGTGGTTTATCTTATGTCCTCCTACATGACAACCTCCCAGATTTTCCAGAGCCAACTTTGTTGATCTAAGTTTGGAAAGACCTATTCATGCTGCCCCAACCCATTATGCGTCAGGTGTCTCTGCAACCCCTTGCTGTACCCAGCATCCCCAGAACAGTCCCTGGTTAGAAGGGTTCTTGAAGTTCTCCACTGTTCTTCCTGGCTAACCACTTCTTAGTGCTCTCGAGAGTTGCATTTGTGAGCACCCGGATGAATGAATAATAACAGCTATTCCTGGCCACTGCAGACTGGGAAGGTGTTTGTTGCTCTGAATGGAAAATTCTCTGATTCATCTTGAATAACAGAGAAGAGTGAATGCAAGAAGTTTTCTCTCACTGCTCTTATTAATAGGTAACAAGGTAATAATCTCGACTTTTCCAAAACGTAAAAATGCAAACTCAAAAGAAATATTATCATGATTGTGACTAGTATTGACTCAATTAAAAAAGCAACATGAGTTTGTAACACAACTTTTCATTTGTTTCTTCTTACTATGGTGATTTTTACATGTAGTCTATTACCAGTGTGGGCATTCTGAATAATTATCTCATTGTCTCTAAACCTCTAGAATTACACTGGGAACAAAAAAGAAAATCTGATGCTAGGTTTCAATTAAATAAGAATTTCTGGAGGTTGCCAGAAATTTAAAGCATTTAAAGCACTTAAAAAATAGTTTTAACAGTTTTAATAAAACTCCCAGGGGAATTCTAATTTGTAGTCAAGGGTGAGATTCATTAAAGTTCATCAACAACAGAGGCTACATCTTTCTTCATTTTGAATAATGAAATGAGGCTGTCACTATTAAACCACAGATGAGAAAAGCATCTAATCCAGTAGTTCTCAAACTTAAACATATATCACAATGATGTAGGGGGTTTGTTAAATAGAGATTGCTGGTCCCACCCATAAAGTTTCTGATTCAGTAGGTAGGAGTTGGGGTCCAAGAATTTGTATTTCTAACAAGTCAGTCCCTGGATCGTGTTAAAGCTGCTGATCCAGGGACTACATTTTAAGGACCAGGCATCTAATTGATATATTTTGTATGTTTTATTTCTAGAGTAAGTGAAATGAAAAATAATTGACTGATACCTTAAATATCAGTATCACCCTCAGAGTTGTTTAAACAAATGTTTAATCATTTGTTGAAAATTAATCAATGGGCAAAGAAATTAGCATTTTGGTTTCATTAAAAGCATTACATGGGCAGTATTGAAATAACTTAATATTATCACATGATGCATACTCACAGTGCATCTTATTAGATTCCTGAAAATCTTCATCTTCCTTATTCACCAGATGAGGTGCGGTTGTAAACATTCTAATATTCTCATCCAGGAGTAAACTTTCATTCTCATCAAACACTGTGGGAAACAGATAGAACTCCTTGTCTACACCTTTCTGTAAATCAAAACAAGAATAATGAGGTGAAGATAGGATAAGTGAAACAGAAAGACTTCCATGCACACAGTACTATTTGGGCACAAAGTCACCAAAGGAAGGATAAGAAGTTTCCATTCCTCTTTGTGTATGGGGCCCATGAAATAGTCCAGTTGACTAGCAGAGTTTTCATTATTATCTGTGTAGTAGGTTTTTGGTTCAACATGATCTAAGTCTCTCTCTGCACCTACAAGTTCTGACTCCTCTCCCTACCTTCCTGCCAGCTCTGCTCATACCACTGAATACATCAAAAACAGTGACTAGAATAGGTGCCTGTGCCAAAAATTAGGGAAAATGTCATCCGCATCAATGAAAACTTGAAGAATTTCTGTGAGGCAGAGCAGGGGAAGCAGACAGAGGGAGGAATCCAGGCAGTAAATAGCCTGCTGACTGAGGAGGACCAGGAATCCACAGAGATTCTGAATCGACAGGTCCTCACAGAGGACCTGAATCCATAGGTCTCACCAGAGACCTGAAGATTAGATCCTATAGAAAACTGAATCTGTGATGGAGATAATTTTTTTAAAAAAATTTGTATTTATTTGAGAGAGAGTTGAGGTCATTGCAGAGGGAAAGAAAGTCTCAAGCAGACTCTGTGCTGAGCATGGAACCTGATGCTGGACTCAGTCCCATGTCCCTGAGATAATGACCTGAGCTGAAACTAAGAATCTGACAACTAATGGACTGCACCACCCAGGTGTCCCCGTGATGGAGATAATTTTTAGAAATATCCCATAAATCAGAAGAAAAGATTCAAAGATGAAAAATACATACACTAATGATTTCAGAGAAACATTATAAAAGGGGAAAACATGATGATAATAAATAATAGTAGAAATGTTTACCACCATAAAGAGAAAATTCAGATTCAAAAGCTTCACTGAAAACAAGACAAAAGTAGTCATAGAGATCTATGCTTAAAAATGGTCTGGCAAAATTTCTGAATTTCAGACATAGACAAATTTCTACAATAAGTCATTTTAAAAGTGTTATCAAGGGGCACCTGGATGGCTCAGTGGGTTGAGGCCTCTGCCTTCGGCTCAGGTCATGATCTCAGTATCCTGGGATCGAGCCCTGCATCGGGCTCTCTGCTCGGCGGGGAGCCTGCTTCCCCCTCTCTCTCTGCCTGCCTCTCTGCCTGCTTGTGATCTCTCTCTGTCAAATAAATAAATAAAATCTTTAAAAAAAAAGTGTTATCAAAAACATTAGACTTCTCTAGTATAATAAATATCAGAGAAAGATGGAGTAGCATTAATGTTTTTGAGGGGAAAAGATTCTGATACAAAAATTCTATACCTAGCAAAGAACAACAAAATACATTCTCACATGAGTAGGGATTTTAACAGAGGACGGCTATAATCACCTGTATTCTGATCTATGAGAAAACTTCAGTGAAAAGTTTACAGGTCATATTTTCTGATCATAATGCAACAAAACTAAAAAGTACTAATAAAGGAACAAAAAGTTATTAAAAATAAAAAGATCATAATATCTAATATCCTAATAACTCTTAGAGAGGAAGCAAACATGAATTACTAAATATTTAGTAAGCAATGTCCACGACCACAAGGTATAATGTACAGAATACACTAAACATATAAACTGAAATACTTCTAAAATACTTTTATTTTTTAATTTTTTTAGAGACAGAGAGTGCAACACACCTGGGTGCACAGGGGTGGGGGAGGGGATGGGCGGAGAGAGAAAATCTTAAGCAGGCTCCCAGTGTGGAGCCTGACACAGGACTCAATCTCATGACCCTAATATCATGACTTGAGCTGAAACCAAGAGTTGGATGCTTACGGGGTGCCTGGGTGGTTCAGTGGGTTAAAGCCTCCGCCTTCAGCTCAGGTCATGATCTCAGGGTCCTGGGATTGACCCCAGACATCCCTGCTCAGCAGGGAGTCTGCTTCCCCCTCTCTCTCTGCCTGCCTCTCTGCCTACTTGTGATCTCTCTCTCTCTGTCAAATAAATAAAATCTTAAAAAAAAAAAAAAAGAGTCGAACACTTAGCCAACTGAGTCACCCAGGTACCCAAATAAAAATAAATGTTTATAAATATCTGAAAATTTTAAAAAAGTAAAATGAAAGGAGAAAGGAATTAATAAAGGCAAAAGAGAAACTGTTTAATAAATTACAGTACAAAGTAAAATGGCTAAACCTAAAAATGTATTATTTGAAAAGACCAATGAAATATATAAATCTCTGGCAAATCTAATTTAAAAAAAAAGAAATAACCCAAATATACCACAATGGAACTGAGAAAGGAATATAACCACATATATAGGTAAGGAAAAAAGATCATTATGTACAATAAATGTAATAAGTTGACTTAGAAGAAGGTACCTGAATAGACCAATATCTATAGGTGAAATAAAAATGTGATTAAAACACATTAATAGAAAGAAAGAAAGAAAGAAAGAAAGAAAGAAAGAAAGTCCCTAAGTACTTCTTTTTAAAAGTCACACAGTTAAAATAATTTTATAGACATCCTTTCAAATCTCTATGGAGCAGATAATTCCTATCTATTTAAACAGTTCAAGTATTTAAAATATGGAAATCTTCCCAATTTATTTAATGAAGAGAGTAAAACCATGATATAATACCTAAAAAAGCATACACAAAATCTAAAATAATATCACTTACAGCTTAAATGAGAAATTCTAAATAAAACACTATCAAATTCAACACAGAAATATAATTGAATAATACAATTGAAATATAATTGAAAAAATATAATTGAAATATAAATATATTTGAAAATATAATTGAAATATAATTGAAAAAATATTTAAAACCACAGTGCTCATACCACCAGCATTTTTCACAGATCTAGAACAAACAATCCTAAAATGTGTATGTAACCACACAAGACCTCAAATAGTCAAAGCAACTTTGATCAAGAAAAAGCAAAGCTGGAGGCATCACAATTCCAGACTTAAAGCTGTAATTATCAGGACAGTATTGTACTGGCACAAACGCAGACACATAGATCAATAGAAGAGAATAGAAAACCCAGAAATGTACCCACAACTATACAGTAAACTAATCTTTGACAAAGCAGAAAAGAATATCCAAGGAAGAAAAGACAGTTTCTTCAACAAACAGTACTGGGAAAACTGGAGAGCAACATGTGGAAGAATGAAACTGGACCACTCTCTTACACCATACACAAAAAACAAATTCAAAATGGATGAAAGACCCAAACATGAGATAGGAAACCATCAAAATCCTAGAGGCGTATATAGGTAACAACCCCTTTGACACTGGCCACAGAAACTTCTTGCAAGACATGTCTCTAAAGGCAAGGGAAACAAAAGTAAACACGAACTATTGGGACTTCATCAAGATAAAATTTTTTGCACAGAGAAGGAAACAATCAACAAAACTAAAAGGCAACTTAAAGAATGGGAAAAGATATTTTCAAATGACATATCTGATAAATCTATAAAGAACTTATCAAACTCAACATCCAAAACCAAATAGGCCAGTTAAGAAATGGGCAAAAGACATGAACAGACATTTTCCCAAAGAAAACATACAGATGGCTAACAGACACTTGAAAAGATGCTCAACATCATTCATCACCAGGGAAATACAAATCAAAACCACAGTGAGATTCCACCTCACACCTGTCAGTATGGCTAAAATCAACAACACAGGAAACAACAGGTGTTGGCGAGGATGCAGAAAAAGGGGAACACTTTTACACTGTTGGTGGGAATGCAAACTGGTGCAGTCACTCCAGAAAATGGTATGGAAGTTCCTCAAAAAGTTAAAAATAGAACTACTCTACTATCCAGCAATTGAACTACTAGATATTTACCCAAAGGATACAAAAATACAGATTCAAAGGGGTACATGCACCCCAGTGTTTATCGCAGCATTATCAATGATAGCCAAACTACAGAAAGAGCTCACATGTCCATCAACAGATGAATGGATAAAGAAGTGGTACATGTGTGTATATATACATATATGTATATATAAGTATATTGGAATAATAGTCATTAAAAGAATGAAATCTTGTCATTTGCAATGATGTGGCTGGAGCTAGAGGATATTATGTTAAGTGAAATATGTCAGCCAGAGAAAGACAAATACCATATGACTTCCTTACAAGTGGAATTTAAGAAACAAAACATATGAACATATGGGAGGGGGGAAATAGGGGGAAAAAAGCCATAAGAGACTCTACGGAGCAAACTGAGAGTTGCTGGAGGGAGGTGGGTAGGGGATGGGCTAGAAGGGTGATGGGTATTAAAGAGGGCACTTTTCACGATGAGCACTGAGTGTTGTTATAAGTGACGAACCACTGAATTCTACTCCTGAAACTGATATTGCCCTGTACGTTAACTAACTATAATTTAAATGAAAATTTGAAAACAAACAAAAAAATTCACAGTGTTCATGTAATGTTTTTCCCCAGAAGTGCAAGACTGGTTCAACATTAAGAAATCCTTAATATATTTCATCATGCTTACAGGTCGAAGGAGAAAAGATATATAATAATTTTTTAAATAAAAAATTTTAAATAAAATTTTTTAAATAAAATTACACATTTTGGCACTAGCTATTCCCTTCACTTTCCCTCAGATCTTTGCAAGGCTTCCTCCTCAAAATTTAGATCTCACCTCAAATATTACATCCATCTTATCTAAACTAGGATTTCTGTTCATTATCACATTACCCTAAATAGAAGTTCCATGTTCATGGATAGGAAGACTCAATACTGCCAAGTTGTCAGTTCTTCCCAATTTGATCTATAGATTCAATGCAGTCCCAATAAAAATATCAGAAATTTTTTTATGGATATCAACAAAGTGATTCTGAAGTTCATACAGAGAGGCAAAAGGCCCAGAATAGCCAACATAAATTGAAGAACAAGATCGGAAGACTGGACATGTCTCAACTTCAAAACTTACTACAACACTGCAGCAATCCAAGACCCTATGACATTGGCAAAAGAATATACAAATAGATCAATGGGAAGAATTGAGTGACCAGAAGTAGACTCACATAAATTTAGTCAACTGATCGCTGACAAAGGAGCAAAGGCAATTCAGTGGAACCAAGATAGTCTTTTCAACAAATGGTGATGTAACAACTGGACTTTTACATGCAAAAAAAAACCTGAATCTAGATACAGATCTTACATTCTTCACAAAAATTAACTCAAAATGGATTACAGACCTAAATGTAAAATAAATAAAATAAATGTAAAATAAATAAGGCTCCTAAAAGGTAACATAAGAAAAATCTAGATGACCTTGACTATAACTTTTAAGATACAACACGCAAAGGCACAAACTATAAAATAAATAATAGATAAGCTGGACTTCATTAAAATCACAGTTTATGCTCTATAGAGGATAATGTACAAAGAAGTGAGAAGACAAGCCATGGACTGGGAGACGATATTTGCAAAAGACACATCTGATAAAGCACAGTTATCCAAAATACCAAAGAAGTTTTAAAACTCAACATTAAGAAAACAACACAATCAATCAATAGGCAAAGACCTTAATGGATACCTCACCAAAGAAGATACACAGATGGAAAATAAGCGTATGAAAAAATGTTCTACTTCATATATCATTAGGGAAATGCACATTAAAACAACAATGGGATACCACTACACACCTATCGGAATGACCAAAATCTGGAACACTGACCACACCAGATACTAGTAAAGATGTGGAACAACAGAAACTTCCATTCATGTCTGGCGGGAATACAAAATGGTATAGCCATTTTGGAAGACAGTTTGGTGTTCTCCTACAAAACGAAATGCACTTTTACCATACAGTCTAGCAATTGGGCTTTTTGGTATTTACCCAAGGGGGCTGAAAACTTATGTCTACACAAAAACCTGCACATGGATATTTATGGCAGTTGTAGGCAGAATTATCAAAACTTAAGTAATCAAGATGTTCTTCAGTAGGTGAATAGATAAACAATCTGGTACATTCAGGCAATGGAACATGACTCAACACTAAAAAGGAATGAACTGCTGAGCCATGAAAAGACCTGGAGGAAACTTTAATGTGTATTACCAAGTGAAAGAGGTCAGTCTGAAAAGGCTATATACTGTATGATTTTAACTACGACATTCTGGGAAAAGGCAAAACTATAGATTATTAAGAAGACCAGTGGTTACCAGGGGTTGAGGATTGGGAATAAGGGATAGAAAAGGGATAGGTGGAACACAGGATTTTTAAGGCAGTGAAAATATTCTATATGATTCTATAATGGTGGACACTTCCATTATATGCTTGTCTACACCCACAGAATGTAAATACCAAGAGTGAATCCTAATGTAAACTATGGGCTTTGGATGATAACAATGTGTCAATGTAGGTTCACCGATTGTAACACATGTACCCCTCTGTTGGAAATGTTGATATTGGGGGAGCCTGTGTGTATGGGGCAGGGTAGGGGATATATGGGAAATTTCTACTTTCTTCTTAATTTTGCTGTTAACCTTAAAGTGCTCTGAAAAATTAAGTTGACAAAAATAATAATGAAAAAATAAAAAATAAACTCTAAAGCTAAAAATAAAAGGTGTTTGTAGTAAGGGAATAAGTGAGAGGGGAGAAAGGACAGGAACTAGACTTCTTTGAATATGTCTCCTCTTGTAGATTTGATGTTGGAACCAGGTAAATATTTTACATTATTATAAATAATATTACAATTTTAAAGGCAATCCCTAAAAGAAATGGCAGTAAAATTGATTAAATAAACCTGTGTATCTGGTGGGTAGTAAAACCACACAGACAGGAACTATTCCAAGTGACTTTAACTTTGTAATTTGACTGAACATCCCCAGTGGGATCTACTCTAAGGACGAAAACAATTTAGAATTTTTTTTCAGTAATTATGTTGCTGGCTGTAGTGTTATAATTATGATTCTGAGGCTGTTGTATGTATATTGTGGGATAAATTGAGTGAATGTTTATGTTGGTATCATTGAGAACTAAGATTTTTCAGTGCAGCTGAAGGGAGATACAGATGTAAGATTAATAAAGTTAAGTAAAAAACAATAAGAATCCTTAGATCTGAATTTGAATAGAAAGTATCAGTAGGAACTCATGATGAATTTTATCTTAAGAAATTACCTTCTCTAGTTCTCTCCATTGAAAAGGACTAGAAACAATGATTAAGCCAAAAGAAATGAGTACCTATAGTGCCCAGATTGTGGTTCTAACTATACTTTCTTACTGAAAAGAACTAGGGCTTTTTGGCAGAAATGGGTGATTCCAGGTCTGACTCAGAAAATGTATAAAATGAACCTAAAATAGCTTTTTAAAAAATTGTTTTATTTTTTTAAAGGTTTTATTTACTTAACAGAGAGGAGAGAGATCACAGGTAGGCAGAGAGGCAGGCAGAGACAGAGGAGGAAGCAGACTCGATGAGGGGCAGGATCCCAGGACCCTGAGATCATGACCTGAGCCAAAGGCAGAGGCTTTAACCACTGACCCACCCAAGCGCCCCTAAAATAGCTTTTTATCCTAAAAATCAAGGAAGCTTCAGAGACTATTAAGTTCATATGAAAATGAAGGAATCAACCTGAACAAATCTCCTCAGTGGCAAAAAATAGAATTTGGGGGGCATCAATAGGAATAATATCATTGAATTCAAAGACACCAAATGTTCTTAAATCCATGAGTTCACAACAGCACTTAACAAGAAAATAAATTATTAAGAATCTTTGAAGTATGTTAGAGGAGAACTATTACTTTGAAAACTTGTAAATAAGGGGAAAGAATCAAGCATTTGTCATTCCTTTCTTATGGAATAAGTACCTCAGGCTAACCAAATAATCCATTCAGGGAAGTTTCTGTTTATGGAAGCATACTGACTAATAAATAAAAAAGTCATGGGATCAGGATGTTACTATTGTACAATCCCTGATTCGTTTATGAATCTAAGAAATAGTTCTCAAGGGCCGACAACATTCCCACTGTATAGTATATATCTCCTGATGGAAGTACCCAGTAGCACACATGAAGTAGTACTGGCAAAAAAAAAAAAAATCTAACCTGAATTTGATCAAATCTGTAGCTCTAGCCACTGATTTATAGGAAATTGAGGGAAAGAGAAAGAAACATGTTGAATGACACCATAGGAGTATGAGCAGTAAATCCAGGCATGGGAAACTTCCATAGGATAAAGGAGGCCTGCAACAGGAAAAAAAATGCAAGGAAATAACCTTGAGAAACACAACTAATTGCAATGTGTGTCATTATTTGGGTACTGATTCAAACAACAAACTTGAAACAATAAAGAGGCAGCTGGAAAAACGGGACCATTGATTGGAAATGGGAATGAAAAAATTTGATTAAAAATTGATGATACTAACATTATTATGATGATGATTCTAAGGTATGATAATTATATCGAAGGCATTTTTTAAGAGTCCTTATCTTTTATAGGTTCATATTATAATACTTAGAGATAAAAACATGATGGAGTCAGGTATTTCTCTTTCCTGATCAAGTGGTCGTTTTCTCCTTTCTAAAAACGCTTTAAGCAATACTCTCCTCAGTGAATGTTGAGTGACCAATTATCATTTTTTATTTGTGTCTTGAAGTAAATGTATTATGAAAGACTTTGGGTTTCAAGGAAAGTCTGTTTCCAACTCATTTTGAAATAATCATGTTAGCCAGAGAATTTCTGCATGGGAGAGTTCTTATGAGCTGGAGAAAAGTTTGAAGTAAACATTATATGTTAAATCTTCACTGTCTCAAAACTCAGAATTTTCCTTATAACAATGATAATTCAAAGGGATTCAGAAATCATTTATATTTTCCCTCATTGGACTCACCAGTCTTCCATTTGCATGTAAACTTCCATTCCTGCATATTTTCATTGGCCCTATAAGCCCAGTGAATATATCTTTGGTGGGATCCACAGCAGAATAATACATCTTAGATAGGCAGACAGGATCTTTGTAAGTGGGTCCCACTTCTTTGGGGACAGTCCATTCGTAGGTGAATGTTTGTTTGGGTGGCACATGTGAAGCTGAAGGAGGAGGCACACCTGTGAGAAATGTCACATTGGAGAGGTTAAGTATGCTTTCTAATGTGGTCATTTTAGCCACCAAGTACACTGGGTTTAGTCTAAGACAATCCACTTCTCAGTTCCTTATCATGAATTAAAAGGAAATCCTACTTGAATGGTGTCCTACTTGTGCTCCTGTGTCAGGTCACGGATTTCCTTCAGGAAGCCTCCTTTTAACCTCTGCGAATGGGGTATGCTATGGTCTGAACGTTTGTGTCCTCCTAGAATTCACATATTGGAATCCTAATGCCCAATGAGATAGTCTTAGAAGGTGGGGCCTTTGGGGGGTAATTGAACCATGAGACTGGAGCCCCCCTACATGGGATTAGTGCCCTTACAAGAGAGATCCCACAGAACTCCCTAGCCCCTGCTACCATATGGGAATACAGCAAGAAGTCTGAGACCTAGAAAAGGGTCCTCATCCCACCATGCTGGCCCCCTGATCTTGGACTTCCAGTTTCCAGAACCGTGAGAAGTAAATTCCTGTTGTTTATAAGCCACCCAGTCTGTCGTATTAGTTACAGCAGCCTGAACGGACTAAGACAGGGTTGCTCTCACAGGTCCTGATGATGTCCCTAGCACCTTTCATGTTAAATGTGTATTTCCCCCACAAAAACAGAACATAACCTTCCTGAAGGAAGCATTGGCTCTATATTTCCTTTGCTAGAACAATGCCTGAAAAGAGGGCGTAATCCATACATGTTCTATTGAACAAAACTGAATTGACAAATAACTTCAGAACTAAAAGGTAACTGCAGATGATCCTGTTCAAATATCCTGATTTTATACTTGGGGAAACTGAGGTCAGAAGGACTGAATAACTTGCCCACGGTCCCACTGCAAGAGGTGGCAAAGGCACTCCTCTTCATCGGTCACCCTGATATATAAAAATACCCAAATGGATGCATAAAATGGAATATTTGTGTTATTAAAGTTATATCAAAATGCTTATAATGCTAAGGAAACAAACTCAGTACAAAAATACAATGACAAGTATTTATATACTATGATCTCAACTGCATTCAAATATATATTATATGTACACAGATGAAAGACTGGGGAGTTACATAAGAATATCATAGTGGTCATCTATAGAACTATAGATAATATTTTTGGCTGTACCTTTTTCTGTTTTTCAAATATTCTAAAATGAGCATCTAATCTTATAATTGCAAGAACATTTTTCAAATCTAAAAAATCACCCAAGCAGTACTCCAGAAATGTATAATTGATATAATCCCAATAAGTTCCTACCAGCATTGTCAAAAATCATCCAATTAAGGCAGGACAAAATTCCATACACCAGTTGGAAATGGGAGCGAGAAGAGGTTAACTTGTTTCCTGGCATGATGCCTAAGAATGATATCTGAGCGGCTTCCTTGGAAGTTCCTGCCTTCAATTTTTGCAGGGCAGTTTTCCCTGGCTGACCAGCACAGTGGGTGATTAAATGCTGTTTGGTTACAGAATGTTATACTCACTTTCACTCAGGGGGCTGTGAAGTGAGGAATAGTATGTGCCCTCGTTGTTCTTACTGACCCTCACCCCAATTGGCTCAATACTGAGGGGATATGCTCCTTTGTTATGGAAAGTGACTCTGATGGTATCTCCCACTTCTGCCCAAATGACTGGACCTAGGGACAAAGAGAGCATTATTAGTCTTCCTTGGAATATAACATACAGAATACATAAGACAGTTGTTTTCTTTGGCTTGTCCCCTGGCAGAAACTGCTAGAAGCAACATCTTATTTATGGCAAATGGAACACCTATTTTTTTGTTTTGTTTTGTTTCTAAGTCTGTTATCAACTTGACATGGCGAGGCTAGAAAGACATAATAAGGGTTTTTTGATTTATCTTCAGGTTAAGGAAATTTGTTGTCATTTTTATCCAAGTAGGTTTACCAGCTTTATACATCAACAAGAAATTATTTGCTGTCTTTACTCTCCTCATCCTACTCTTCTGTTCGCCAGATGTGTGATATTTGTCCCAAGAGTCAGGGGGCTGCTAGTTAAACATTGACCACCCAAGGAGGTAAATTCAATTGTCTTGGATGTGAAGAGTAAGATTTTTGTGGATTTTCTGTCACCAAAATCAATATTGTTACCAAATATAGAATAAAAACATATACATAGTATATATTTTATGTAATACATAAAATGATATTTATTGAGAGCTTCTCATGTGTTTTTCTGAGCATTAATATGCATTAACTCCTTTAATCCTTACAACATCTTCATGAGGTAAGGGCTGTTATTGTTAATTTTTTTAAGATTTGTTTATTTGAGAGAGAGCAAGCGAACATGTGGCAGGGAGCAGAGGAAGAAAAAAGAGAAGCAGATTCCCCACTGAGTGCAGAGGCGGATGCGGGGCTCTATCCCACGACCCTGAGATCATGACCTGAGCCCAAGAGTCAGCCGGTTAAATGCCTGAGCTACCCAGGTGGTCCAGAACTGTTACTGCTATTGTTGTTCCTGTTTTACACAAAGAGCAGGCAGAGCAAGCAGTACTTTCAGAGGTCACACAGCTCATAGGCGAGGCGTGAGGACAGCCTGAATCCAGACTCTGTGCCCACCCACTATATTCTGTCTGAAGGTTTGAGCAGGAACAGGTCTCTCGGCTGTGCACAAGGCTCTAAGACAGACTCTGCCTTTTTCATTAGTAGCCTAGATTTTATTTCTAGGGGAATGTACCTTCAGCTAAGAATAGAGGCTAACAGCTTTGTTGTCGATTTAAACGGGTTTTGGTTTAAATTAAGTCATTGTTTAGGGCTTAAGTGAAGTCATAAACACACACTTCTCCTTACCTCTATTTTTTTTTTTTTTAAGATTTTATGTATTTATTTGAGAGACAGACAGAAATAGTAACAGAGAGCACCAGTGGGGAGGAGAGAGAGAAGCAGACTCCCTGCTGAGCAGGGAGCCCAGTGGGATCATGACCTGAGCCGGAAGGCAGATGTAATCAACTGAGCCACCCAGGCACCCCTTTCCTTACCTCTTGAAGGAAAAAAAAAAATCATCATTTGAAGTCAGCAGAGTTTTTAATGATGAGGATTTACTATTGGTAATTTACATTGGAAAAGTAATTAGCTATTATTCTTTAATTATTGAATGACCATCCACATCCCCAGTTTATACGTAGAAATCATACTGCAGGTCCTGAAGTTTCTGTTCTTTCTGAGGTTGGGTAGCCCAGGACAAGAGTACAACAGTCACAGACATTCTGCATGGACTCACCCAGGATGCCAAGATGTTCCTCTTCAGGGCCTCTCTTCTTTCGATTTGTGAAGGAGGCATCTGTGTATTCACGATAAACCAGCTTTTTATAAGATCCTCCAATTCTTGTAGTACCCTGTTTAAAAAATACCTCTGAAGCACTGCCAAAAAAAAAAAAAAAAGGGTTTAATGCTGGAACTGAAAGCAGAACAGAAAGCAGGCATTCACATTCACGTAAGAGAAATTGCAAAGCAAAATTATGACCACTGCTCAGAGGCAATGCTTATTTATGATTTTCCAAATATTCAGAAAGAAGCAGATGATACTAGGGCACGTCGTAGAAGGATGTTCAATTAATGAGTGGGGTATCATGGTGTAGAGGTCTCACTTTTTCAAGTGAAGTGGAAAATTGTTGGATGGCCCATGTCAACTCCTGATAGCTATTGAGTGTTCTACAATAACACTCAAGAATTAAAAGATTCTTCTTTTAAACAAATCATGAAATGTTTAAAAATTCAGTAGCTACTGTTTATTGCATATCAGCACCAGCTGGGTACTAAGGAGCTTTCATTTATTATCTGAAACTCACATGATAGGGCAAGAAAATTGGCATTATTCTCCCCATTTTACAAATGAAGAAATTAAATTTCAGAAGGGCATTTGACTTGCCAAAGTCATCCCATCCATCTCTTCTCCAATTTGATGAATGTATTGGATCCCTGCTTTTTTCCAGGAACCTTGTTACATGCTGATGACGTAACCACAAGCAAGTTGGACCCATCCCTGTCCACAGGGACTTTATACTGATCAGCGAAGACAGACTATGAACCAATCAAGGTTCACCCCTGTGCACTAAGCACAGGGTGTTATGGAACATTCTCCTGGGCTTAAGGAAAGTGATGGGAAGAGGCCACAAAGATTTTCCAAAGAAAGTAATTGTTCAAAATAATCTAGAGGAGAGTCAAGTTAGAAAGATGAAATATATGTGGTGGGGAGAATGGGAGAGTCTTTACCAAGAAGCAATACCTTGTGGAGGCTCAGAGGAAAGAGTGAATATGGCATGTTTTACAAAATATGACTGGAGCATGGTATACAGGGCAGGACAGAAGAGAGAGAAAGAGGCAGAAGAGAGAGAATGAACCTTGGAGAGATGGGGGATGGGCAGCAGGACCCAGTTAAAGTTTCAGTTCTCCATCCCAGAGCAGTGGGAAAGCTTTGAAAGATGTGGGCATTTTCAGAGGATCCCTCAGGTGGGGAAAAAGTCAACAACTGTTGGAGACATTTAGGATATAATGAGACAGGACATAATGAAGAGAGAAGGAGGGAGTGGTGAAGCGGGGAGTCAGGGATGGTACTCAGGTTTCAGGCTTGACTGATGGATGCATAGTGATACTATTCACACAGAGGAGGAAGCTCAGATATAGGGGGAAGACGGTAGGTTCA